>JANUYF010000003.1:1808419-2365919 GCA_026167975.1 Phrynosoma blainvillii
CTCCTTCCTTCCTCCCTTCCTCCCTTCCTTCCTCCCTCCCTTCCTTCCTTCCTTCCTCCCTTCCTTCCTCCCTTCCTCCCTCCCTTCCTTCCTTCCTCCTTCCTTCCTCCCTGCCTCCCTCCCTCCCTCCCTTCCTTCCTTCCTTCCTTCCTCCCTTCCTTCCTTCCTTCCTCCCTCCCCTTCCTTCCTTCCTCCCTAGTCCTGACTGCCCAACTACTCCCCAGAGATGTGCATTGGAGTCTAAAGAAGTTACTTTTGCTTTCTCACACACTCTCTTGTCATCACCCAAAGCAGTCAAGCCTCTCTGCAGAACTGGGGGTCCGTTCCTTCCAGTACAGTACTTGCCTCTCTTTTCGATTTTCCAATTTCCAGTGTTTAATAGTAACACTAAATAGCACTCAAAGGAGCCTCTCCGGACCCTTTGCCTCCCTTCGTGTCCCACTGCTCTGCGCCTGATGCTGGCTGTGGCCAAAAGTCTATGAAGGGGGATTTTATTTGGCTACAAGGACCCTTCGTGACCGTCTCCCGCATGTATACCAAGGGATGGGGGGTCTTAAGAAGTGATGCAGAGGCAGTATCCTCAAATTAAGGGGCTATTTATTGGACAAATCACGCAGCAAAGTACACACACACACACACACACTCATACTGGGCTTTAGGAAATCAGGGGTTAGATGCCGAGGCAGCGCTACGGCGATACTTACTATCAACGGAGCCTCTTCCGGAGTCCAGTTGGGTGAAGGGGTGTGAGACACAGCCGTCCCGAGAGCATAGGTTGGACAGAGGTACCGGTCACTAGATCGGAGAACAGAGCGACGTGAGATCCTCCTGCACTCAGACTAGCGACACTGAGGGGAGAAATCCAGGGTTTTAAAGGAAAAATCTAGCCCCTGGCGAGGTGCTTGATTGTTTGGCTAAAAGCTTGGACAAAGGATTTGACTGTTTGTCTATAGCTCAGATTGTTTGGTTAAAAGGTTTTTGGTTGTCTGCATGAGGTAATCTGGCCTGACAATAGTCAAGGGGAACTCGAGCGGATTAAGGTGTTTGGCCGCTCATCAGGTGAGACATCTCGGCCATTACTGCCCATCCTTCTGATTATGGAGGTGATGATAGTCCATTTGTAACCCCCACACTATCTGCCTGGCTCTGGGGTTTGGGGATTTTCCAGCCTTCCAGGTGACCGGGGCTTGACCTCTTTGCCATGCCATGGAGGCAGATGGAGTCCACTGCAGAGTCCATCTGGGCCACGTGGAATTCATACACACCAAAATCCAGAAAAATGCACTACCGGTAACACGGCTCCCTTGCTTCCATAATAGCTGCGTCTTCCGCAGAGCCTCAGGTGCCCACCTGCCCTTCTCTGCCCCCATGGCACCTTCTCATCCCTTCCCCCCCCCCCACAGGTGGTCTTCCATGACGTGGAGCTCCTGACGGAGAAGCTGCTCCCCATCGTGGAGCCCATGCAGAAGCTGTTCAGCGCTGGCGCCGGAGCCTACTACAGCGACGCCATTTTCTTCCTCTCGATCGCCATGCACCGCCTCATGCCGGAAGGTGGGTCACCCCCTGGGTTCCTACAGTGCTGGATCCAATGGGTCCTTGCAGTGTGGCACTAGAGAAAATCCCCCCCCCCCCATACAATGTGTGTGTGCGTTGGGCTGCAATTTTTCTCATTCTCCCTCCCTTGGCTTAGCTGGCTCAGGGGCTGATGGGCGCTGCAGTTGAGTCAGGCCGGGAGGTCTGCAGTTGCCACCCCCCAATCTGGCTCTGGGTGGGGGGTGTCAGGAGGAGGGAGCCAGTTTCCCTGGGAGGCAGTCACTGGCGGCCTCGGGGGGGGGGGCTGGCCTGGTCTGAATGGCCTTTGGGTGCCTCCTGGAAGTGGCCAGCAGGGGTGGCACCTGGTTCTCTGCTCTTTTGGATCATCACCACCTGCTTCCATCCTGGGTCCAGGAGGAGTGTGGTTCTGAGTATCTTGGTCTGGAGCCGAAGGGTGGCTTTCCTTGCGGGAGGTGGGGGGGTGGAGACCTGTGTGGAAAGGGGCCCAGCTCTTGCTTTGGGGAGACCCCTGGCAGGAGCTGCTTGGCAACCCCCCCCCCCATCCCTTCCTCCTCCTCCTGCTGCTGCTGCCACGTCTGGGCTTCTCCTGCATGGAGCACCCTATCACTACGGATGGATGGACAGATGGACAGACAGATGGATGGACGTGGGGGTATTATACTACTAGCAGGGCAAGGGGGCCACGGGCATCCTCCTCCTCCTCTCCTTTTCTCTCCTCCCCAGAGGAAGCCTCTGTTCCCAGCAAAGCAGGAAAGCCTCAGGGGCAGGTGGCTGTGCTCCCTCCAAATGTGGATGTGGGAGACGATTGACGATCTCCATGGCATTAGACTTGGGGGAGAGGATGTGGTGGGCACCAGGTGTCATTGAGCATTGCCACTGAGCATTGTGGGCCACCCAGATGGCAGTGAGGGTCCCCTCTGCTGCCCCCCACCCCTGCTGGCCTGGATGCTGACCTCCCCCCTTTTGCTCCCCCAGAGATCTCGCGGATCATTCAGATGGATCTGGACGTGGAGTACCGGGTGGACATCCGGGAGCTCTTTGAGGAGTTTGACCGCTTCCCGGAAGGAGCCGTCATCGGCATTGCCCGCGAGATGCAGCCGGTCTACCGGTAGGTGCCCCCAGCCGTGGGGCCGGCTGTGCCGGGGTGCATGTGTGCATGCATGCGTGCGAGGGAGGGAGGGAGGGAGGCTGCGTAGGCAAAGGATCGGGGCCAGGAAGGCACTGAGCAGCTTCTCAGATGGGGGGCAGGATGTGGAGGGGGGTTCCTTCCTGCTCCACTTGCTGGGGCTGGCAGAGTCATGCCCAAGGTTCTGTCTCTGTTCTGTTTTCAAAGGCCTCGGCTGTTTCTTGGGCCACCCAGAGGGAGCTGTTGCTTTCCATGAGTCCAAACACTGCCCATTGAAGGAGACAGCATCCCCTGATGGGGGGCTGGAAGCCAACAGTCTCCCAGAGTTTGGGGGAGGCACTGCTTGAACTGGCTAGAAGTCAGGGTTCTTTGCCAATCCTGAGTGAGAAAGGAGCCCAAACTGAGCTTCTCCAGCCTCCCACCTGGCAGAGGAACTTTTAGGGATGCACGCAGTGTGGCATAGTGGTTTGAGGGTTGGACCACAACTGGAAAACAGGGTTCAAATCCTCACTCAGCTGCAGAAACCCACTGGGTTACCTTAAGCAAGTCACACTCTCTCAGCCTCAGAGGAAGGCAATTGAGACAAACCTCCTTTGAACAAATCTTGCCAAGAAGACCCCATGATAGGATTGCTTTCAGGTTGCCATAATCAGAAACTGTTTGAAGGCATACGATGACAGTAACAAAACCTGAGAAATAGCCTCACCTAGGAATATTCAGGCTTCAGAACCGGACTTTTGGGTCAGGCTATTTCGGGGAGAGGAAAGGCTGCTCCCCCTTCGTTCCCCCTTCTGGTCCCATGTACAGAAATTGAAGCAGGAACCTTCCAGGTTCAAATCAAGGCAAACCCTGCTCCCCCCATGTCTGGTGTATCAAAAAGGACAAAAACTGTTGTCCCTTTAATGGTGTCCCCTACCCCATATCTGGAGGAAGCGAGCCAGGAGAGGGCTGGGAGGCCGAAGGGAACTTCCAGAGCTGGGCCTCCCACTGCCCCGCTACCCCTGCACCCCAACATCAGCCTCCTGTCAGGCTGACCCAGGCCCAGACTGGTCTCTGTCCCCAAACTAGCACCTCAAACTGGATCAGGACAGAGCCAGTTTTAGCCCCATCCCAGTGGGAGCCTGGCTGCTTATGGGGGTCTCACCTGCCCCCTGCCCACTTTTCCTGGAGCCCTTCACTTGCTGGCAGCCCCTCTGGATTCCAGATTGGGCCTTGTAATGATCAAAGTGAGATTAGAAGGGAACTCAAAGGACAGCAGTCCAACTCCCTCCTGCCATACAGGAACTCAAAATCAAAGCACCCCTGACAGATGGCCATCCAGCCTCTGTTTAAAAGCCTCCAAGAAGGAGACTCCACCAGACTCCAAGGGCATCCACATTCTACAGTCAAGCAGCTCTGGCTGCCAGGGTGCCCACCATGCCTGGACTTTGGGGCTGGAGGTTTTAAAGAGACGTTGGTTCAGTGGAGGCAGCAGCAGCAGCAGCAGCACTGATGGGGACGGGGGCTGCGGGGCTCAGATTCCTTCCTCTTCAGCTCGGATGTTGGGCCACTGAGAGCCTGGCTTGGCTTGGCTTCCCTTCTCAGGGTGGCTAGTCTCGGGGAGATGTTGTTCCCTGTGGGGCTGGCTATTTTTAAGGCTGGCTGTTGGCCAACTGGAGCCAGCTGGTTTTCTGGAAACGACAGTTGCAGAAGGAAAAAAGTTACATAGCCGTACTGTCCGTTTTCTGTCACTGCCCCTTCCTTCCTTCCTCTTCCTCAATCTTTCCTTCTTCTTTCTTCCTTCTTCCTTTCTTTTTCCCACCACCTTTCTTTCTCCATCCTCCATCCTCCCTCCCTTCTTCCTTGTCTTCTTTTGTTTCTTTGCTCTTTCAAGCCAGAGAGAAGCCCCAGGTGAGCAGAGGGTGTGCTGGGGATGATGGGCTGCCGCTCCACAGCCCTCTGGGAAGTAGGAGCACACCTGAAGCTATTCTGGCTTGTAGGGAGATGGGGGGCATGGGGAGGAAGGCTGGCACTGCCCACAAGGTGCCCAGCCAGCCTCAGCCTTTCCCTTTCAGAAGGGACTTAGGAGTTGGGGGGTCTTCTTTGTTGGGGTATCTGCACCCCCTGGATGTAGGTTTCTGGACTGACACCTGCTGGCCATCAGAATTTGTCAGGTGTGCAGTTGCAGGGGAAGGAGGGAGAGTGGAGAAGAGAGCTTTAAGAGGACTTCCTGCTGAGGGAGGGTCACACATGTTCAGGGTTGGGTTGTAAAGGTGGTGGGATTCTTGCAGGGTCATGCATGCTGGAGAGTTCAGCTGACATGTGGGGGGAAGGGTCCATGGATGGGGGTTCTTCTTCCAGGACAGGGCAGCCAAAGAGGCACCCCCTCCCCACCCTGGCACATCCTGGCTCCAGAGCACCCAGGGAGGTGGGCATGGGAAGAGCCTTCTGGAGGGGAGCATGGGTACGGGGGGCACATTAGTGGTGGTGGGCAGGGGGATGGACCAAGCAGACAGGTGAAAGGGGAATCAGCCTCCTCCTCCTGCCTCAATTCTCCTTCTGGTCTCTGTCTTTTTCTCCCCCGCCCCGTGGCAGGCACCTCTTCTGGCAGTACCGGAAGGAGCACCCAGGGACCCCGGTGGGAGACCCTCCCCCAGGTGGGCTGCCTGGCTTCAACAGCGGGGTGCTCCTGCTGGACCTGGACGCCATGCGCCGCTCTGCGCTCTACAACAGTCTCCTGGAGGAGGAGGCGGTGCGTCAGCTGGCCGACAAGTACCACTTCCGGGGCCACCTGGGCGACCAGGACTTCTTCACCTTGGTTGGCATGGAGCACCCGGAGCTCTTCCACGTCCTGGACTGCACATGGAACCGCCAGCTCTGCACCTGGTGGCGCGACCACGGCTATGCTGAGGTCTTTGAGCACTACTTCCGCTGTGATGGCCACGTCAAGATCTACCACGGCAACTGCAACACCCCCATCCCCCAGGAGTAGCCACTGGACACTAGGAGGCACAGGGAGGGGTGCCAGCTTGCCAGGAGGGGGTTGTGTAGGGCTGCTGCCACCCCCACCCCCCACCCCAATGTGAGCATCTTTGGCAGTCTCTCTCTGGCTGTGGCTGGGGTCAGGGTCTTTTGGGGCTTCCGGTCAGGATAACCCTCCCCCCCACTGGCTCACCACAAGACAATGATCTGGCCAGCCGGACAAGCATTTCCCCTCTCTGGCCGCTGGACGTCATACCACCAGGAAGCAGCCGACTTCCTCTGAGGAGTCCTGGCAGGAAGAAGGCCAGCTGATGGGAGGCCGGAGGGGGGGGGGCAGACGTGTGCCTTTCCTCTGGAGGTCAGAGATGGTGATCCACATTCAGGTCATTATAGAACAACTTGAAGAGAAAATGACAGAACCCCACCGGTAGTCACATACTGCTCCTAACTGGGACCTCTTGGATGCATCATCAATGAACAATGCATGGCAGGGGGTTGGACTGGATGGCCCTTGTGGCCTCTTCCAACTCTATGATTCTATGAACTACAACCCATTCTGGACAATAATGCCACTCTTTCAAGGGCTCTGGGTGACAGACCTTTATTTGCCTACAGACAACCTCCAAACCTCAAACAGGTGCTCACCCACAAGAAGACACAATACAGATGGGGACACAGGTACTAAACATTTATCCAGGAAATGTCATCACAAGACCTAAGGGCATCACCCATAATATTAGGGGGACTTTCACATGCTCATCCTCCAATGTGATTTATGCCCATACTATGTCAGCAATGCCCATTGGCACTCTACATCAGGCAACAGGCCAGTCACTGTGCCAGAGGATAAATGGACATAAATCAGACAATAGGAATGGGAATACCCTAAAACCAGTGGCAGAATATTTCAGTCTCCCTGGGCGTTCCATCTCAGACCTCAAAACGGCGGTCCTTGAACAAAAGAACTACAAAAATAGATTGGAAAGCGAAACAGCAGAATTGGAGTTCATCCATAAACTACAGTCTTTCAGCAATGGATTGAACAGAGACCGTGGTCTTCTGACCCACTGCACGCATTTCGACACTCTCTGACCCATCCTCAGGAGGGGCGTCTTACACTCCTCAATCCACTCCTCATGGGTTCTCCTTTTGCTAATTGGGTCTTCAGGAGACAACTTTTCCCCCAGGTTTCTTCCATTGAACTCCTGCTCTCCTCTCTGTCCCTAACTTCCATTCCACCGCAAGCATCTAAAGAAGCAGACTGAAGTCTATGAAAGTT
This sequence comes from Phrynosoma blainvillii, assembly GCA_026167975.1. Lineage (NCBI taxonomy): Eukaryota > Metazoa > Chordata > Lepidosauria > Squamata > Phrynosomatidae > Phrynosoma > Phrynosoma blainvillii. Next base: position 1,815,340 of record JANUYF010000003.1, read on the forward strand.
CATGTTGACAACTTCTTAATTTTTTCCCCAGTTAGTATTAAAGGTGCTGCAGAATCTACCTACAATTAATACTAATTATACAGACTAGTTCGGATATATCTTTGAATTCTATCACATTCATGTCAGTGTGCATGGTGGGTCTGGCAGGAGAGGATGCCTTGTGGAGCCGGCCTGGGTTCTTTAAAAGCCCCCCCCCCGCCCCAAACTCCATCACAACTCACACACACACACACACACAGCCCTTGCCTCCAGCTGCACTGGGACCCCCTGGAGCCCTTTGCTTCTGGGTCTCCTTGTGGTCCCACCAGGAACCCCCCCCCCCCAAGGTCTGGGAAGGAGTTCCTACTGGGGAGCCTGATGCATCCCTTGTTGGGTTGGGGCTCAGAAGATCAAAGGCCTGGCCAGCCCCCCTCCCCAATGGGGTCCCCAAAAGGGAGAGAAGCCATGATGGAGGAGGGCAAGAGAGGTGGCGCCTGCTCCTTGCTGGGTCACTGCTGAGAGTGGAATAAAACGTCTTTGAGGCCATTGGCCTTTTGCCTGGAGGACGTGTGTCTCTGCCTCTAATGGTTAGGGACGTCGCTCCATTGGGCCTTGGATCCCTGTTCCTCCCCTTGGCCCTGTCCTTAATCCTCCATTACTAGTGGACAGGAAGCAGAAAGGCCCAGGGCTCCATGATGGGGCACCTGGGGCTCAGGGTTGCCGGCTGGAGCAGAGGCAAGAGGGGCTGGCTCCCTATGGCCAAAGTCTTGGCTGACCAAAGGGCTCCTCATGCCACTGGCCAGGAGAGGAGCTGCAGAGTCAGAGCGGTCAGCTGCCCAGTTGGTGAGGAAGCTTGAGGTCCTAATGGGACTGTCTGGCCCGCAGGGGAGAGCGCAAGCCTTGCACAAAGAAGACACAAGGGCTGGGATTTGGAGAGTGCCTTGCCATGCCAGGTTCCCCTCTGGAAGCAACTGGACAGACGTATTCAAGGCTGCCCAAGAGCCTGGATGGGACCTGTGGCTGCTGGATGCTCCAGTTCATGCAGTTCAGGGGGGTGTCTCCCTGAGTGTAAAGTTATGCTCCATCCCCTTAGAGTAGGATCCTGGCCGCAGAATGCCCTCCCCAACAAATTTTGGGACACGTTACAAATAACGCAGATTCTCAAACCAAAACGATGGTCAGGTAAATAGAAACAAGATCCATAGATAAAAAGAGACCATACAGACCACAGAATGCAGCTTGGTGTATTCTCTCCACAGCTCCTGCCAGAATGCCTGGTGGCCAGGGATGATGGGAATTGTAATCTACAACTTACATAGGCCACCAGGCTGGGGAAGGCAGCTCCTGGTCTTTTGGAGGAATGGATAATGGGCTGCCTGGTTCCTTCCTCCTCTGCTGGCAAAGACCTGCCTCTGCTGCTGGGGGGCCAAGGGGTCCATGTTGGCATATTGGGGTGCTCTCTGGGGTCCCACTGGGACTGAAATATCCAGGGAAGAGGAGGAGGGAAAAGAGGCCGACAATGGCCCTTTGCTCCATTGGCAGCAGACAGGGGCTGGATGCATTGGCTCCCCCCTCAGCACACACAACACACACCACAACACACATGTGGCAGTTCCTTTGCATGGCCAGCTGAATACTGACCCACTTTCCAGACCAGAAAGGAGTGGCAGGGGTCAGAAATTGGAGCAGTGAATCTCACAAGGAAGTGTTTGGGGTAGAGCCCCCTCAGTCCTTCCTAAGAGGCCCCCCCCCATGCCATTCCTAGGGTGCCTCTGGTGGGGCTCTTCTGTCAATGGACCAGACACAGGTTTATCCCAGGTGAGGCCTGACCAAAGCAGAATGGAGTGGCATTATTACTTCCCTTGAGATAGACACTATATTTCTATTGATGCAGCCTAAAATCATATTGGCTTTTTAAGCTGCTGCATCACATTGCTGGCTCATGTTCAGCCTGTGGCCTGCTAAGACTCTTAGATCCCTTTCAAGCCAGGTGTCCCCCATCTTATATCTGTACATTTCATTTTTTTTCTGCCTAAGTGCTGTACTTTACATTTCTCCCTGTTGAAATTCATTTTGTTATTATTTTTTTTTAAATATGAATTTTATTGAATTTAAAATAGACATACAACACAAATAACAAAAAACTGACAAACTAACAAACAATTAACTACAAAACAAACATATCAACACTCAGATATATGACTATATCTAAAATACTTCCCACTTATTATGCCTGTGCTTAGCCCTACATAATTTACTTCTATTTATTTCATAACAATACTTTAATATAGATACCATGCATTGATATCAAGTTTTATAGTAATATTCACAAAATTATGATATTCCTTATACACAACAACTTATTAGTATCACCACATCTGATTTCCATAAACTTCAAATACAAGTAAAAAGCTTAAATTATTCTCTATTCCTAAATACTTTCTGAAGAGTTTCCCACCCTCTTAAGAGACATAATCAAGCCATGGTTTCCAGGTTTTATGAAAGACTTCGTTATCTTCTCCTCTCACCAAGCATGTTAGCCTGTCCATTTCACATAACTCCGACAATTTTAACATCCATTCCTGAATTGTTGGGACTTTCGGGGATTTCCATCTTGATGCATATATCAATCTTGCTGCCGTTAAAAAATTAAACATCAATTTACCATATTTCAACTCTAACTTAGCATCGCTAATCATCCCCAATAAAAACAAATGAGGTTTATTTTCTAAACTAATATCACAGATCTCCCTTATAGTTTTTATTATTTCACCCCAGAACTTTTGAGCCATGTCACATTGCCACCATAGATGAAAAAATGTCCCTTCTTTTTTACCACATTTCCAACACAAAGTCTTATATGATTTATTCCATTTAGCCAATTTGAATGGGGTTAAATACCATCTATATTGTAATTTATAAAAATTTTCTTTTAAGCTAACAGAAAGAGTATATTTTAATCTCTTGTTCCAACATTTCTCCCACTGCTCCAATTCGATCGGGTAGCCAAAATCCTGTGACCATTTGATCATTTGGGGTTTTATAAGCTCAGTTTCCATTTCTCTCTCTAACAATAACTGATAAATTCTCTTAATCTTATGTTTGCCTTTATTCAATATAATCTCTTCGAACTGTTTGTCCATCACCCCTATCTTTTTTGTTTTTTTATCAAGCCTATATCTCTCTCTAATTTGTCTATAGATAAACCAACCAACGTTATACCCTTCTTGATTCAATTCTTCTTGAGACTTTATTAAGCCCTCTTGTCCCTTCACTACCAACAATTCTTTATATGTGAGCCAATTGTTTTCTCCAAATTTGTCGTTTTTATTGATGACCTCTCCAATTGCTGTCCAATATGGAATAATATCTGGCCAGTTTTTCTTGACCTTATACCAAATTCTTAAAAGCGACTTTCGTACATAATGATCTTCGAAATTTCTATGAACTTTCACCTTGTCATACAATAAATATCCGTGCCATGGATAGACGTTATCATAACCTTCTAATTTTAATACTTTATCATTGTGAAGACAAATCCATTCCTCTAACCAAAATAGTGCACATGAATAATAATATAACCTAAAATTTGGTATCCCTAACCCTCCACGCTCCACTTTATCTTGTAAATATTTCAATTTAATTCTTGGTTTTCTGTTATTCCATATAAATTTCAATAAATCTCTATCCCAAGTTGAAAAGGGAGAGTCATTTGTAATTACTGGAATATTTTGAAAGAGGAATATCATTTTTGGCAGGATATTCATTTTAATTGCGGCGATCCTCCCCATCCATGATAGTTTTAACTTATCCCATCTTTTCAAATCCTGCTTAATTTCCAGCCAAAGTTTTTCATAATTATTCTTGTAGAGATCCGAGTTTTTCTTTGAGAAATGTATTCCTAGATATTTAATAATATTTGCCTCCTGAAATTCCACTTTTCCCTTTAGTTGTCGTTTTTCCTTATCGCTTAAATTTAATAACATCATTTTAGTTTTTTCTTTATTTATTTTTAACCCCGAGATTTTTGTAAATTCTTCCATTACTTCCATTAACTTCTGAATATTTTCTTCTGGGTCTACCAAAGAGACCATCAAGTCATCTGCGAAGGCCTTTAATTTGTATTCTGTCCCCTTTACCCTCGTTCCTTTAATTTCTTTATTATATCTAATTTCTTTTAACAAAATCTCGAAGCACATAATAAAGAGTAGCGGGGATAGAGGACAACCCTGCCTCACACCTTTTTGTATCATAAATTTTTGTGTTGTGTCACCATTGATTAATATATTTGCTTCCTGATTATTGTAGATCGTTTCTATCCATTTAGAAAAATTGAATCCCAAATTTAATTTAGCTATCAATCTATTCAAAAAAAACCAATTCAGGTTGTCAAAGGCCTTCTCCAAATCAAAAAATAATAGGGCCACTTTTTTATCTATATTTTTATTCTAATATTCTATCAAATTTAATAAATGCCTTGTGTTATCCTTAATCAATCTATCTGGGAGAAAACCGGCTTGGTCGTCCACAATCCAATCTATTAACCAAGTTTTCAATCTTTTAGCTATAATATTAGCAAATATTTTATAGTCAACATTCAACAGTGATATCGGCCGGTAGTTTTTAGGGTTTGTTTTTTCCTTATCCTCTTTGGGGATCAAGATTATATTTGCCGTTTGCCATGTTTGGGGAATTAGACCTTTATTTCATTAAGAACCTTCATCAAATGGCTTACTAATTGATCTTTAAACTTCTTATAATATTCTATCCCAAAGCCATCTGGGCCTGGTGACTTTCCCATTCTCATTTCGTTTATTACCTCTAGGATTTCCTGCGGTTCAAACTCCTTATTTAAGATTTTTTTATATTTCTCAGAGATTTCTTCAATTTCCTGTTTTGCTAAATAATGGTCGATCCGTTCCACATTTTTATATCCCGCCTTGTATAAACTTGAAAAATAATCTACTAAAATTCTTTTTATTTGAGTCTGAGTGGTAAAACTCTTCTGACCTTCCTTTAACATTAGAATCATAGAATCATAGAATCATAGAATCATAGAGTTGGAAGAGACCACAAGGGCCATCCAGTCCAACCCCCTGCCATGCAGGAACTCCCAATCAAAGCATCCCCGACAGATGGCCATCCAGCCTCTGCTTAAAGACCTCCAAGGAAGGAGACTCCACTACTCTCCGAGGGAGTGTTCTTTTTTCTCTTGTTCTTTTTTCTCTTTCCTTTTTCAGTTGGTAAGCCAATAATTTCCCTGGTTTGTTTGCAAATTCAAAAAATTTTTGACGTAAAAACATCAGTTTCTTTTGTATCTCTTCCGTAAGGAATGTAGACATTTGGTTCTTTATTTTTTGTAACTCCAGTTTTAATCTTGCATTTTTTGGATTGGATATCAACTGATTTTCCACTTGTTTCCTCTCCCTTTCCAATTTTTTGATTTGTTCCTCCCTCTTTCTTTTTATCTCTACTTTTTTCTTTAGAAAATATCCTCGCATGTAAGCTTTCCCTGCATCCCACACCACATGATCGGGGGTTTCTTTATTTGCATTTTCTCTAAAAAACCAATCCAGATTTTCTTGGGCTTCTTTGACTATTTTCTCGTTTCTTAAAAGATTAACATCTAACCTCCAATTAAATTGTCTCATTCCATTTTCTATGATCATCATCACCATACTGTGATCCGACCAGACTGCTGGTACTATGTCAATCTTATAAATTTTCCTTATTAAATTTGTCGATGTTAAAATCATATCTATCCTCGACCAAGATTGGTGAGGGTGTGAGAAGAAGGTATAGTCCCGAACATTTTCATGCTTCCTTCTCCAAGCATCCTCCAATACCATTTTCTCACTAAGTTCAAAAAAAGTGTTTGGTAATTTCCCCTGTGTAGTCTTGATTTTTTTATTTGATGATCTATCTATCCGTGGGTCCACTACGCCATTCCAATCTCCTAATATTATTATTTTTTCATTGTATTCTAATTCTTCTAGTTCTCTTAGAATCTTTGCATAAAATTGGCTTTTATTCGTTAACGGACTATAAAGGCCAACTACTATCCATTTCTCATCACCATTTCTCACTTCTACAATTACATAGTGGCCGTGGGAATCTATTTTGATTTTTTTAGGATCTAATTTTTCGGAAATGTATAGTACCACTCCTTTTTTCTTGTTCCTTGCTGATGCCACAAATTCTATACCTAATTTCTTATTATTAAGGTATTTAGAGTCTTTCTGTCTTATATGGGTTTCCTGCAGGCAAACAATGTCTGGTCTTTGTTTCTGCACGTAATGAAATATTTTCTTCCTTTTTTGTGGTGTATTTAATCCTTTTACATTCCACGATATGAACTTAATCTTTTCCATTTTCCTTTCCCTACTTTCCCGCTAATTTCCCCTAATTTTTTTTTCCCTACTTACCCCCTTACCCCCTTTTTTCTCCTATTTTTTCCTTTCAATTTATTATTTTCATTCCTTTTATCATTTATTTTAATCTCCAATCTCGAATCTCCACTCTAAACTTAATATTCGTTTTAGATATTAAATTATTTATGTTCTTTTGAATAGTATTCACCGAATTTACCTACCTTAATGATCCTCTTCTGATAATTGGTCTTTCAAAAGATCTTCTTCTTCCTCAACATTCCTCCTCAACAAGTCTTCATAAATCAAAGCCTCTCCTGTTATCCCTCCTTTATTGTGGCTCTTTTTTGTAATAACTACCGCTTCTAAATCGTGATGCGGAGTCAACCGTTCCAATGATTTTTGGTCTCCTTCTTTCTCCCTGACCGGCGAGTCTGTTCTATTCTCTTTGTTTACTCCATCTTTTTCTTTTCTCTCCCTATTCCTTTCTAATCTGTCCCAAAACCTCTTTGCTTCCTCCAGGGATCTCAACACTATTCTTTTTTTCCGCCACCAAAAGATTATCCCATCAATTGGTCCCCATCTATAAGCAATGTCCTGCTGACGAAGATAGTTTGTCAAAAATCCATAGTCCTTACGCCTCCTCAAAATTCTCGTGGGGACATCTTTTAAAATTTGAACCACTTTACCCTCAATCTCGAGTGGTGACTCATTATGTAGTCGCAAAATTAAATCTCTTGTTTGTTTTCTGACAAAGTAGACAACTATGTCTCTTGGGAGGTTTTTCTGTTTCGCTACATAAGAATTTAAACGAAAAGCCCGATCAATTTCCAATTGAAAAATTTGCTGTTCTTTGTTTAGAAATTTACTCAAATTAAAATTTAAAATTTCCAATAAATTCTCATCTTTTTTCTCCAACAGGCCTCTAATTTTTACACATCTTTCTCTTAATTTTTGTTCTATCAAGGCTTTTTCGTCTAAGTCTTTCTCTCTAATTTGCCTCAAATCTTCTAATTCTTCGGCTGCTCGGTCTCCTCTATTTTCCAAATTGTCAATCCTGCTGTTCAATTCTAATGATAGCTTATCAATTGTCTGATTTATCCCTTGTATTTCCGTTCTAATCTCCTCCCTTAGCTCAGCTTTAAAATCTTGCATTTCCCGCCCGATTTCTGACCTAATTTCTGACCTAATTTCTGACCTTAATTTCCTAATTTCTTCCAAAAAGAAAAAATTAGCATCGGAACTTTTAGGTTGCTCAAAAGAAGGGCGCCTCGGTAATTGTGTGTTGCTTTGAGCCTTTGAAGCTTGATTCCTAGACTGCATATTAGCCTTCAGTCCCTTCTCCCACCAATTATCAGTATCACAAATGTTGCGGCTGTGTCACAGTTAGCACTATTTTACTTTTCCCCGAAAAGGAAGGGTTCCCTGAAAAAAAGGAAATTAATCCCGGTTTATACACACATTTTTTTTTTCCCCTACAAAGCTCCCACTTATCTATCTCCCCTCCAGTTCCAAAAGAAAAGAAAAGGAAAACAGACTTCACCACCTCGTTCCAAATTTAACAATAAAACAATGGTGTTATTGCGATGCCACCACCACCACAATAAACGCACTAAATATTTACCAGTTTGACATAAATGGAAATTTAAGCAATTTCCACCTCTTAAACCTTCCCTCCTTTAGCAATGAAATTACTTTACTTTACTTGCGTATGTATATACCCCTTGTCCTCCCCACCGCTTCCACTCTGTCGATCGCAGCTGCTTTCTTTTCCTCAGTGTTTCCTTTTCACTTCCTTGTTGTCTTTCTCCCCTCTCTCTCACGCCACGTCCAGGCCCTTCTAGCAAATAACTCAGTCTTCCAACAATCCTCTAGTTCACCGGTTCACTTCCGCTTGGCCTCAACTCGGTTTTGTCTCCACTCCTCCTTCGTCTACTGCTCTCCAGTCCTGCCGTCCCGACGCCCAGCCAATACAAACGTAACTCCTCCTCTGCAGTTCTGAAGCTCTCTCTCCTTCTCCTCCCTCTCCTTTTTGTTTATGTTATCCGGAGATTCAAGGACAGTCTCAGTCTCCCACAGCTGGAAACAATACACCCTTTCTCCCAGGACTGGTAAGTTTAACTCTTTCTAACTCTTATGACGCTTCTTTAATGTGGCGCATATATAAAGTTTCAACCAAGAAACAGTCGTCCCAATTGGGGAAGAGGGGGGAAGAAGCGAGGGGAAATACAAGATGAATGACCCAACTTTAGAATTCAGCCTCAATGTTTCCGCATCGGTGTTTCAGCTTCAATACTTTTCAATTCAATTTCTCCTTCTACAACACGCGATTTTAAGAAAGAAATACAAAAACAAAACCGGAAAAATGGAAAAACTCCGCTGCTACTTATGAATTTAACGCGACTACAGATGTGTATCTCAGTCCAAAAAAAACAATAATTCTGTTTTGTTCAGTTCCTTCAAGAGCTATGCACGGATTAATTGAGAAGTTTAGCGCTTCAGGAAATAATAAGCTTCCTCTAAATTAAATTTGAAGATCTACTACTCACAACCCTGTTGCGATTAATAAGCTTAAGTTGAATGGATGGCGTCCAGATCACTCTTGCAGAGGATCCCTGCTAAACGACCGCGCTCCTGGTCTCTGTTGTTCCTTGCCCCCTTCCTTATGGATCCAAAGCTCCTCCGGTAATGGGGGTTTCCGAACGACAATCTAAGCCTTAAATTGGGTCGTCTGGGGCTCCTATACCTAGGCGCCTCTTCTGATCTGATTCTAGATCGATTTACCAATCAATAGTCGTAAAACAAGAGAAGTCCCCTCAGAGGCATGTGAAAGGGCTTCTCAGCAGGACGCCATGCCACCGGAAGTCCACGCCATGCCACCGGAAGTCCCTCCCTGTTGAAATTCATTTTGAATTTTCATCCTGTCCTCTGGAGTATTAGCTACTCCTCCTAATTTGGTGTCATCTGGAAATTTGGTAAGCATGCCCTCTATTCCTTCATTCAAGTCATTGATAAAGATGTTGAAGAGCAAACTGGGCCCAGGACCGAACCCCACTGGACGCCCCACTGGTCACTTCTCTCCAGGATGAAGAAGAGGAACAGCCATTGCTGAGCACCCTTTGGGTTCGGCCAGTCAACTAATTACAAATCCACCTAACAGTCGCATTGTCTAGCCCCACATTTTACCCCCTTGTTTGCAAGAATATCATGGGGGACCTTGTTGAAGTCCTTACTGAAATCAAGATATGCAATATCCTCAGCATTCCCTTCATCTGCCAAGCTGATAAATTTATCAGAAAAAGAGATCAGATGAGCCTGGAATGACTTGTTTCTCAGAAACTCATGTTGTCCTTTCTAAATGCTTAGAGACTGTTTAATTATCACCTCTGGAATCTTTCCTGTTGTTGATGTCAAGCTGAGCAGGCAGCAATTGTTTGGCTCCATCTTGTTCTCCTCCTCCTCCTCCTCCTTCGTGCTTTTGCCACAAATTCCCCTTGCAAAATCCCAAACCTGAACCTGAGAGCCTTCAAAGGAGAGGCAGGTGGGAAAGAAGTGGTTTTGGGGTGAGGGTGGGCCTGGCTCCTGGCCTTGCTATCAAAGGCCCCAGGATGCTTGGGAGAGATCACAAAAGGGCAACCGGCCACTCCATGTGGTGTGGGTCATTCAGTGGGTTACCACTGGAGAGTAAAAAGCCGTGGTGCAGGTGGCCATAGCCTGCACTTGTGGCTGACAGCGTCTGGGGACTGGCGCAACAGGAAGAAAGAGGGTCCTTGCAGCCAAAGCGACATGTGGGGGGCTCACCCCAAAGGTTGAGGCCTGGTGAGGCGCTGGGCATGTTTGGGCTTTCCAGTGGGACAGCCCAGGAGGCCTCCTCCAGCCAAGGGCAAGGAGTTGGACCAGTGCATCAGGCCACCTGAACAAGGACCCGGCCGGCCGGCCACAGAGGCCAGGCAGCAGTCCTGGCACGTGGCCTGGCATGTCTGCTGCTGCAGCTTAGAAGGTCCAGCAAGCAGGAAACCACCAAAGTCAACACTATACCCGGGCCACAGTGCCTCGACAATAGCAACCATGATGAAAAAGCCACCCACCATGCCACCACTCTGCCAGCCCTTCTGGACACCAGGCCAACGCTGGGCACCCTGATGGCCACATGGACTGGACATTCTGCAGAGCCACTTCCAGACCGGTAGCCCCGGGAGGCCGCCATTACACATACACACAGAGAGAGGTGTGGAGGGAGAACCTGAGCCTTATTACCATTGAAGGGTTGGAGGATCAGGTATGGAATCCCTGCAGAGACTTAGCAGCCAGTGCCCAGGTGCCCTGTGGCAGGATTGGGGGGGGGGGCATCCCACCTAAAAGCAACGGCACCCAGACAGCAGTGATGTCTCTGATTCTCCTCTCTCTTGTCCCTGCCAGAAACTGTCCTGGCACATGGCTCCCTGTGTGTGTGTGTGTGTGTGTGTGTGTGTGTGTGTGTAAGCAGTGCCAGAGAGTGTCTTCCCCTTCCTGTGACCAGAGACCGGGGGGGGGGGGTATGGGATGTAGTTCCACCAAGAGAGGGGAGCCCAGCACGTGGCCGGGCGAGTGCCGGGGCCGGATTAGGCAAAGGACACACGGGGCCCACCCGGAGGTCCCTGTGCCAGCCGGGAGCCAGATTTTGAGGTCACGCTGCTGCTGAGTCCAGGGGAAGTGGCTATAAATAGTCCTCTTGTCTACGCACCAGTGCTCACATCCATCAGTGTGCGCAGATGCACATGCGTGCCTGGGTCTCTGTGTGCAGGAGGAAGGGGGGCAGAATAGAACTACAGCATTGGAAGCAATGGGGGACACTCCCGGGGGTGGCACATACGAGCCACAGTCCGGCCCGGCTGAGTCAGGTTCCCGTGGGCTCTGGGTTTCTCCAAGGGGGAAACGGGTTCTTCTCCCTGGATCCCAAGTAAGCTTGGGACCATCTTTCCTTTTGCACCCATGGGTCAGCTGGGCTCCTTGCTGTGAAAAGCAGAAACCACCCCAGCATCTCTCCCTCCCCCTCCACCACCACGATCCCCTCACCCTCCTCGCTTTGGCTGTATTGTGGTTGGCAATGTCCCCAAAAGGACCTCTTCTTGGTGTCACTTGTGGCCAAAGCTGATGGGAGACAAGTCGCCATGCCCATGTGGATACGCATGTATGCATACACAAATACACACAGAGAGAAACACGGCTGCACAAGTGGGCAGTGCATTGGGGGATTTTCAGAGGCCCCAAGGGTAGAGGAACTCCCTGCCATCCTAACCTTGCCGTTGTGACCGATTAGCACAGAGACAAACCCAACGTCTGAAGTAGGAGCATTTGGAAGCGGCTTTGGCCCCAGGATGGTCCCATAGACGTCATCGGGGCAAACCCTGAGCCCCAGGGAAATGCCATGTGCTGCCACAGAGGCGGCCCCTGGCACAGCGCAAGAAGCCTCAGCCCCAGCGACCCAGTGGAGGCCTTTCCAACTGAAAACAGCAAGTTCAACACATGAAGAAAATGTGGAGGCACCTATCCTTTTCAAGGCTGTGCTCTTACCCTGAGATTCCTCCCTCTCGGTCCACCTGTGGACTGGGGAAGAGGGTCGAGGCCAGCGGGCAAACCCTGCAGCCTCACAGGAGGAGCCCTGGCTAGTGACCTTTTTCAGGGGCCACTGTGGAGCCAAGGCACCTCAAAGGAAGAGGAGGAAGAGGGCTCCTGGGTCACAGCAGTCGCTGGCCCACTCCAGGTGAGCACCAGGGGCTCCGGCAGGTGAGCCATGAAAGGCCCACAGAAAGCTGGTGCCGTCCAGAGAGGGAGGGAGGGAGGGGGGGCACAGACGATGTGCACACGTGTGTATGCCTGTGTGTGCGTGTGATTTTCTGACTCTTGTGCCATCTTTCTGAAGCAGGCATGACCCTTGCCCCCAGACCACCCCTCGGAGCTGCTGTTCCTCCTTTTGTTTCAGGGTGAGACCTTTTAATGATGCCATTAATATTTGCCTGCTGTGCCAACTTCCCTTTTCTCACACAGGTGCGGCTGGGGAAAAGCACTGCAGGTCCCTCGGAGGGAAGGGCCAGGTGCCAAGAGGGCCCTGATCCCAAGGCGATCTCCCCAAGAGGAAGCGAAGGGGGTCCTGGACCTCACCTCTGGGGACTTTGGCTACCTCCCCTCAAGGCTCTTGGCTGACCGAATGATTGTGCTGGCCCCACAGTCAAGCCAGGGCCCCCAAGGACCCCACAACCACCACCTAAGGAAGAAGAGCCCCCCACCCGGCCCTGCCATCTGGGGCTTGGCTGCCCCACGGTCCTCTGGCTCCATGGTCCACTCTCATACATAGGGTTTCCTCGGGGGGGGGGGCACCCTGGTTTTGGAGGTTCCCTCTTCCACAGCCCCCTCCCTGGGGCCTTTCCCACTTCAGTGGCCCATGCTTTAGATCTGATCTCTGTGTTTCAAACTAGTCGTTCCGACACGTTCTTGGTCTTCATTCTCAGCAACTTTACGCTGCATTTAAATGGCTGCTCTCCTCATTTCCTGAGCCATAACTCAGTTCCTCTGAGTTCCACAAGCGAAAGGAACTTCTTCCCTCCCTCTTTCCCTTCCTTTTCTGCCCTATCCATCCATCCATCCATCCGTCCGTCCATCCATCCCTCCCAATTTTCCTGAGCACACAGGTGCACCCCCCCAACGTGGGGAACTCTGCAGAGAGGTCTGGCCTGGTCTGGCCTGGCAGCGTGGGTCTCTCTCTCTCTCTCTCTCTCTCTGTGGACAGGTGGCCCTTGGCGTGGGCACAGGTGCCACAATGCCACCTCAGGGGCCACGAGAGTCTCACGGAAGGAGGGCAAAGCGGGTGGGAGGGAGGGCGGCCATAAGGGTGCCCTTGTTTTATCAGGACTTGGACTCACAGGACACAAGAAGAGTGCATTCGGAGGCAAGGGACCGGCAGTGACCGGCATTTGGCTCTGACGAGTTCAACCCAGATAATGAGGAAATGGAAATAGTTAAAGAGCGCCTGTGCCTTGAGTCAAAAGTGGATCAGCCAAGACATCAGAAGAAGACTAGGGATGGGGAGGGCAGCCATGAAAGAACTAGACAAAACCCTAAAGTGCAAAGATATACAAATGAGCACCAAAGTTATAAGCCATTGTATCCCCCCCCCCCCGATCACCATTTTGTATGGATGCAAAAGCTGGACAGCGAAGACAGCAGGCAAGAGGGAAATCTTTTGAGATCTGGTCCTGCGGGAGAATGGAGGATCCTCTGGCTGACCAAGAAGACAAACAAACGGGTCCTAAAACAAATCAAGCCTGGAAGCCAGGATGATGATGATGATGATGATGATGATGATGAAACTGAGGTTGTTGTATTCTGGCCACTTCACGAGAGACAAAATTCATTAGAAAAGACAATAATAATGCTGGGAAAGGTGGAGGGCAGTAGCAAAAGAGGATGACCCTCCTAGGCTAGATGGATGCGGTCAGTCAGGGAGGACATGGGCCTGAGTTTGCAGGGTTTAAGCAAAGCAGAGGAGGACAGGGGGTCTTCGAGATGTCCCCTCCACAGGGTTGACTCAAGGGCAGTTAACAACAACAACAACAACAACAAACAACAATTCTTAATCATTTTCCTGGAAGAACAGATGAGTTCTATGTATCTTGCTTGCTAGCAGACCACTGCCCATCAATAACAACAAGGGAAGCCAGTTTTTGTGCAGCGGCAATGGTCTGCCGCTGTAAGATGGTATCTCAAGCTGCAAGAAAAGAGATTCCACCTCAACATTAGGAGGAACTTCCTGAGAGTAAGGGCAGTTCGACAGTGGAACACATTTCTCCCTCGGAGATTTTGGTGGAGTCTCCTTCCTTGGAGGTCTTTAAGCAGAGGCTGGATGGCCATCTGTCGGGGATGCTTTGATTGGGAGTTCCTGCATGGCAGGGGGTTGGACTGGATGGCCCTTGTGGTCTCTTCCAACTCTATGATTCTATGATTCTATGATTCTTAAATTTTTATTACATCTTCTAGTTTAAAAATGTTATAATACAATTTATACTCTTATAATAAATTTATATTGTTAAATGTTACCTTTCCTTTTAATATAATTTTGTAATTGAATTTCTAATTAATATCACTTACTTTTATAATCTGATGATTTACTATGATGTTTATTTGTGTTTTACTATGATGTCAGTTGATTGTTGTTTATTTGATGTCTGATTGGTCGATCATAATAATAAATATATATATATATTCATAACTTCCTAATATTTAGCTGGAATCTCTTTTCCTGAGGCTTGCATCCATCGAGGCTCCATTGGGTCCTATTCTCCGGAGCAGCAGAAAACAAGCTTGCTCCCTCCTCAATATGGCATCCCTTCAGATACTTAAACATGGCTCTGTCATATTACCTCTCATCCGTCTCTTCTCCAGGCTAAACAGACCCAGCATCTCCCTAAGGACGTTATCACACGTGGCCCACAAAGCGATAATAAAGTGAAATAAGAATAAATCCAGTAATAAACCGGACGAAACCCCACAATACGCAAATGGCTATCACACGCAATTACCTTCATTGCGCTTTTAAGGAAAGCGCCCCCGGGAACCATATTTGCCGTTCACACACAAGTGAGAAAATCCCGCACATGTGCTAGAAATGCTCTTCTAGCACATGCGCAATACAGCCGCGGCTGTCACCCCTTCCCAAGCCGGCTCTCTGAGGACGTCCTCCTTGGAGCGAGGCCCTGCGCAGGGTCCGCACTCTGAGGAGGTCCTCCTTGGAAAGCCAGCTCTCTGAGGAGGTCCTCCTTGGAGCGCAGGCGGGGAAATGCTCCCCAATACGTATTGGGTTTTCATACCTACGCTAAAAGTGAAATGATTCCCGTTGCGCAATTGTAATTCCTAAAGAAACCGAAATTCAAAAGATCTTGGTTCTTTCTGCATTCTGTCGGGGTTCTGTCGGGGTTCTGTGCGACGTCGTGTGGACACACGGAAAAATAATACGTATTAAGTCGGGATTTCGTTTGGATTCTGTCTGCATTGAGCCCCGTGTGATAAGGTCCTATGTTTCTCCTCAAAGGGGTTTATGGTTTCCAGACCCTTCACCATTCTGGTTGCCCTTCTTTGGACACAGTTCCAGCTTCTCAACATCCTTCTGGTGTCCAGGACCGGACACAGGATTATTCCAGGAGAGGCCTGATCAAAGCAGGAGGCAGGGGGAGCTAAGCAGGGTCCTGCCCGGTCAGTCCTTGGAGGGGAGACAGAAGAAGGCTCAAGATCTTTCTCAGGAGGGGAGGAAAGGAGTCCAGCCCCATGGAGTCCCTAGCAGTGGAGACCCTCTGCTCCTGCCAGTCAGAGCTGGACCCAGGGCCAAAGCTGTGGGTCAACATGGCAGGCACCGGGCAGAAGGGGTCCAGGAGGTGGGGTGGGTTGGGGGGAAGAGAAGGACCCCTCCAACCGCTGTTGGGAAGCCCTCTGCCATCGCCAGTCCCTATGGGCTGACACTATGCTTCCAGAACATTCTTCCTGGGAGCGTTTATCAGCCAATCCTAGAATCTTAGACCTGGAAGGGACCCCAGGGACCACCTAGTCCAGCCCCCTTCTGCCATGCAGGCATACAACACTAAAGGACTCCCCAGATATGCCTCTCGACCTCTATTTAAAGACCTCCAAAGATGGAGAGCCACCCCCCCCCCATGAAGCAGTCCATGGACGTTATCACACGGGGCCAAATCCACACAAAATCCACACAAAATCCCGACCGAAACCGGATTAGTGGCCCGTGTTTTCACACGACATCGCACAGAAACTGGACAGAAAGTGGACAGAAAGTGGATAGAAACGAGATCTTTTGAAATCCGGTTCTTTGGAGGAAATGCAAATGCGCAATTAAGGTAATTGCGAATTTACCGTAATGTGATTGCCAAATGCGCATTTGGGAGCATTTCCCTGCTGTTGCCATGGTTCCAGCGAGCATTCCTCTGTCTGCGCCTGTGCAAGAGGATCATTTCTACTACATTTACAGGCTATTTTCGCTTGTGTGTGGACGTTGAATGCGCTTACTGTAAATTCGCAATTAAGGTAATGACGTTTGCGGAAACAAGGTTTATTTCCCGTTTATTTTCGGGATGCCTCATTTCCACTTTATTTTCACTTTCTGGCCCACGTGTGATAACGTCCCATGTTCTAACTTCAAACAGCTCTGACAGTCAAGAACCTCTTCCAAATGTTCAGGTGGAACCTCTTTTCATGGTTCCTGACCTAATCTCTGGAGCAGCAGCAAACAAGCTGGCTTCCCCCATGATTTCTCTTCTCCAGGCCAACCGAGCCCAGACCCCTCACAGGCCTCCACAGTTCCCGGACCCCTGACCCTCCCTCCTCTGGACATGGTCCAGCTTGCCCCTTTCTTCCCCAGAACTGGACCCAGTCCCTGTCTCTCCCATCCCTTCCTCCCCACACGGCTGCCCCACTTTCTGGTGTGTCCCCCCCCCGCAGCATTCCTCCCCAAAAAGGCCTTTGGCAGCAAGCGGCAGTGGGGCTGTGGAGGGGACAGCCCTTGCTCCCCCTTTTTTCTGGGATGGTGGAGAGGGGGAGGTGGTGCTTCCCCAAAAGAAGGGGGTCCTTGGGGGCTTTCGGGCAGCCCTTTGACACTAGGGAAGTTGGGATGCGATGCCATCCTCACATGGCCTGGTGCCCGATGCCACACAGAGTCCATGCGGAGTGTCTTGGCTGTTGGCATTGCCAGCCTGGGCATCCGATCCAGATCCACGTACGGAGCACCAAGGGTCCCTTGCCTGGGGCCCACACCTGGAGGTCTGCCTCCCCCCCCCCCCCGCCAGCCTGCCTCCTTTCTGCAAAGCCTCAGATCCTCCTCTTGAATCTCCCCAGATTGTGGGACACGGTGGGGATGAGCACCCATTCCCTGGCTAGCCATCTCATCCTTGGTCAGCCAAAGGGGGTAAGCCAATGCCAGCCACCCCCACCCCCACCCCACCCCCACTTTGTTATTCTCATGTTGTGGGTCTCCTGCTTGTTGTGAAAAACCTCCAGCAAAGAAAGGCCCACCTTCAGTGGCTGGGGCTTTCCTTGGGGCTAGATGGATGCAGATTGCCCCTGTCCAGCAGAAGGCAAGGCAAAGGTGCTAGAGGATGCCCCCAGACCCAAATATGCACAGGACCTCCATGCATTCCCAGGACTGAGGAGTTTCTCTTCCATGTTATGGAAAAACAAGGCTACCTCAAATTCCTTCTCTAGGATGAAAGGAGGGCCAGGGGAGAAGTCCAGAGGTCCTGCCCTCTGCATATGCTCTCAGCTGGGCCTGTGGGGCTGGTGGCCAACTGACCAAGGGTCTGAGGAACTGAGCATAGTTTTGTCCCATCAGCCAAAGTCAAAGCCAGGGCGGGCTCTCAGCTTAGACCTTCCCGAGAATCCTAAAGGCTGTCCATCCAGGGGCTGCCTGGAGGAAAGTGCTGGCCAGACACAACATCTGGGGGCTGGAAGTGGGCACAGGCGACGGACAGCATCCCATGGGTGCCTGAGGCATGTGCCAGTTCCCCTCATGAATCCCCTGAGCATTTTGGTCTCATGAAGAGCCCCTCCACTCCATTTGTGGCGGTGGAAGCAGAGCACCCTTCTCCGTGCAGATGCGCATGCGGAGTGCATGTTGGTGCTCATGCGGATGGCTCTGTGCATTTGATGCGCATGCCGTTGTGCAATGTTGCCTGCCATCCAACACAAGGCTTGTGTGGCAGAATCAGTGCGCATGCAAGGATTTGTGCTCCTTGGCCCTGATGTGGGAGTTCAGCCACAGAGAGCATTGTGACCAAATGCTGCACCAGCATCCCTTGCGAGCCCCCCATGGACAGGCTTCTCTTCCAACCCCCAATTCTCTCCTCTCCACTTTCGCCCTCTCGATGTGGGGCTGGCTCCAGGCCCCTCCTGTGCCCTCTGTGGGTCCCTCCGGAATCTGGGCTCCCCAGGAACTTTTGCCTCCTCCTGCACCCCAAATGTTCCTCCCCCCCCCCCCCGCCCCGGTCTTTTACACCCTCCTAATTTTCCTGGCTTGCTGGAATGCCTTTGCAATTCTCCCTGCCAAACCTGTGTGCTGTTGCTCGTTTTTGCAGGTTTTTTTTTTAATCTGGACAGTTTTGTTCTCTATGAGGAGCATTTTCCATGAGACTAATAGAATCATAGAGGTAGAAGAGACCCCAAGGGCCATCCAGTCCAACCCCATTCAGCCAAAGCATCCCAGACAGATGGCCATCCAGCCTCTGTTTAAAGACCTACAAAGAAGGAGACTCCACCGCTCTCCGATGATTATCCATGCCTCTTCCCATGTACTCCAAAATGCCTTTATAATCGACCTCACTCAGCCTCGCCCAACGCATTCCAGACATTTTCCATCACAAGTCCCATCACCTCCAGCCAGCAGGACCCTTGACCAGGTGGTACTCTTGAACCCAAGTGAGCAGGCAAACAATCCATCCCCTACTCGGAGAGTAGTGGAGTCTCCTTCCTTGGAGGTCTTTAAGCAGAGGCTGGATGGCCATCTGTCGGGGATGCTTTGATTGGGAGTTCCTGCATGGCAGGGGGTTGGACTGGATGGCCCTTGTGGTCTCTTCCAACTCTATGATTCTATGATTCCCCACACTGAGACCCTCTTCTCCAGGGCAGCACCTGAACACCTCCCTAGAAGCTGCCTGGCATCTCCTGCAAGTGTGTCCCTTGGGTGCCAAGGAGCCTCTTTGGCAGAGGAAGCTGTCCGGGCCAGCCTTGCAAAATACTGCTCTGTGGATATTCTCCTTCCTTCCTTCCTTCCTTCCTTCCTTCCTTCCTTCCTTCCTTCCTTCCTTCTCATTCCATTTGGGTTTCCTAGTCCAGCCCATTGCTCCGGGGCCTTTGTGGGCGATATCACAGAGTCAAGGATTTTGGTCTTGTGTAACAGTTTATTCTGGGAACCAAAGGAAAGAAGGGTGAGGAGGCTGGAGCCGCGAAAAAGGCTCCTCTCCTCCTTGCTTCCCCTTTGCCTCTCCTTCCCAAAACTGCTCCAGGGACTGAGAAAAGCCTGAGAAAAGCCTGGGAACCTGGAATGAAATACAACAAATAAAGAATATAACAAAACAACTTCCAGAACATAACTGAAAAAGAGTAGAAGTAGAAGTAGATATAATGGGAGAATAAATAGAACATTTAGAGAAAAAGTGGCGGAGCGTTCGTATCAAAATGAGCTATAAATAGAAAACAATAAGAGAATGAGAAAAATATAGATTTTTATTAATAAAAAAGAGAAATACCAAGGTAAGAAGACAGGAATATATCATTATAAGAAGATAATAATAGTTATAAGTTGACAAGATCAATTTATACAAATCTGTGAAAGAAATATATCAGATAGATAAAGACAGAATAACTAAGATAAAAGATACATCAACTCTCAATAAAGTAATAAGTAAGAGAGAAAAAGAAGAAAAATGAACGAGAAAAATAATGGAAATGAAAAGGAGACCCAAATCGGGAAGAAAGAAGAAATGAGGAATAATAATTAATATTTAAGGAAGATAGGTGTGTAGTGTTAATTGTTAATTGTTGTGTATGTATATGTAATGTTCTGTGGATGTTTTGTATGTAAATTAGAAGTTAGATAATATAACAATGATTATAATTACTGTATATAATTAGGACTGGAACTTCAGTAAAAAGAAGTTAGATTTGTGTTAAAATATATATAATTAGAATGCATCCAGCATAGGTTTTGTTTTAATGTTAGTAGGAGTTACGTTCAATTTTAGATGTATTTGGATAGATGCTTGATTGTAATTATGTGTCTATGTGTTTATGTGTTTTAATTAATTAATAATAATAATAATAATAAGAAGAAGAAGAAACAGCAGCTAAAAAGGCCAATGCGACTTTAGGCTGCATTAATAGAAGTATAGTATCTAGATCAAGGGAAGTAATAGTGCCACTGTATTCTGCTTTGGTCAGGCCCCACCTGGAATAATACTGAGTCCAGTCCACTGACTCCTTCCTTGGAGGTCTTTAAACAGATGCTGGACGGCCATCTGTCATAGGTGCTTTGATTGTGAATTCCTGCATGGCAGAATGGGGTTGGACTGGATGGCCCTTGTGTCTCTTCCAATTCCATGATTCTATGATAAACAAAGGATCATGCTTCTGAGCATGGGAGAAGTAGAGACATTTGTAGGACAGAGCATCAGTCGGAGGGCCAAAGGACCTCCCCACCCCAGACATCCTCAGCAAAGAATGGGGAAGACCTGCCCTGCCCTGTCCCCTTCCTCCTGGAGAGCCACCAGATGCCCACTTGCGCACTGGACACTTTGGGTGAGGCTGGCCCCGCTCCTTCCTTCCTTCCTTCCTTCCTTCCTTCCCTTCTTCTCCAGTGAGGTTTGGAGGACTTTGGTCGCCTGGGGAAAACCATCACCTTCCCCTACAGAGCCACTTCCCCTCCAGGTTTTATTGCCGAGAGTGTCTTTCTGTCAACACTGTTGGAAGCGCTGTATGTGATTGTTTTTATTATATTTTCTTAAAGTGATAAATCCCCTCCGGAACTATGCTGTGCGAAGTCTGTGTGGGATAAATCTTCATATGGGGATCTGCAGGGAGACAGTGCTGCGGATGGAACAAGGCTGCCGCCAAAGAGAACAGCCACAATTCCCAGCCAAATGCTCAGCCCCAGGTGAGCCGAATGTGCAGCTGGATGAGCGGCCAAAGGCAGGCAGGGAATGCCGGTGCCACAACGACACACGTGCAACGCGGTTCCCGCAGCCTCGTGCTCAACAAGGGCCTTGTGCGTGCGTGCGACACAGATGCTCCACCGCTTCCCCAGGCGGGTCTACACAAGTGCAAGATGCCCACAGGATTCTAGCCCTGGAATAGAGGGGCAAATTGGAAATATATTAATTACAGAAGTGCAAGGAGGAGCCCTGGAGAGCCTGAGCACCCCTCCAGTTGTGTGTGTGTGTGTATTTGTGAGAGTGTGTGTGTGTGTGCATACCTTCAAATCACTTGTTGACTCATGCCAGCCCCATGAATTGCAAAGAGTTTTCTTAGGCAAAGAATCCTGAGAGAGGAATTCCACCCAAAGCCATCCAGGATGGCAACCTGTGCTGCCCCTGGCAAGGTGACTCTAGCTGGCTGTGGGGTCAGAAGAGGAGGAGGAGGAGGAGGAGAGGGCAGCAGTCTTCCTCCTGTGCAACCCACCTTCCTGGGTCCCTTCCTGCCCCAAGTGCTGACCCTGCAGAGACTCCCACGGCCCCTTTGGCTTTGGTCCTGTTTTTATGCCCTCCCTAACCTACCTCTGTCTCTCCTCCTAAGTCCTTGCTGGGGCAGACAGTTGCCTCTTGTAGGAGTGCAGAAGGGCTGTGTATGTAGCTCTCTCTCTCTCAGTTCCAGGCGGCCAGTGGCAATGCCAATGGCAATGGCAAGGAGCGCGAGGTGCCCTGGGCCGGCCAGAGACCCATGGGCCTTTGTGTGTGGGTCTGCCCCCAGCCCCCCTCACCTGCTCTTCTTTAAAGGGGGAGCCAACCAGACTCCCTTGTTGAGAGACTCACCTGGATGTTATGGAGGCCAGAAATGTGATGGGTGAGCAGGCTGTCCCTGAGACACGTGCCGCCAATCTTGGAAAGAACGAAGGCACCCAGGCCCCTGGATTTTGCCGTGCCAGGCTGGCCCCTTCTTTTTTGGATTTGGGGTGACCCTGGGAGGATCGGTGTGGCTCAGCCGCCAGTCTTGGCCTTCGGGGGGGGGGGGATCTCCTCAGCTTCTGGCTATTTGACTGTGGAGTTTTCCATTGGGAGCAATTCCTGCCAGAAAGGGGCAGAGAGGGAGGGCAAGCAGGCAAGCTGTGCTCTTGAGCTTCTGGCCACCCCAAAGGGAACCGCCTTCTTGGAAACCCTAACAGCCCAACCAAGAGGGAATCCAGCAGCCAGGGCAAGCAGAAAACATTGATTAACAGATAAACATCAAACAGAGAATCCAGAGACAGCAGACAAAAGTTGCACAAAGGTTTGCCTGGGTGCTGGTATAAAGCAATCTGTGCTGGAATCAATGAATCGCCTTCAAAGAGACCCTGAATGGCCGGTTCCGGTTCCACTTCTAGTGGGACGCCTCTCCTGCAGAGCAGGACCCTCCCTCCAAGAAGCCCCCTCCTCCAACCCCAGACCCCAAAGGCATGGGGGTGGCTGTTTGTAGAGATTCCCCCATCCCTTGGGGAGCTTTATGTTGGGAGGAGGCTTCCAGATGAAGGTTTTAATTGTACAATGCCTTCCTCTCCTTCACATAACCTTTCAGGGTTCCAGTGAGGGGATGATGGACCAGCTGAGCTGCGCAGGATGCCTTGACTGCTGTTTGGGAGAGCCCCCCCCCGGGAAGTCCTTCCGCCTATTTCCCTTCCTTCCTTCCTTCCTTCCTTCCTTCCTTCCTTCCTTCCTTCCTCTTTGCCGGCACATGGCCGCTCTCTGCCCCAGTGAAGGAAGAGGGCCATGCGCAGGGCAAAGGAGACCATGACTCAGGGCCACGTGGCCACGATGGAGGCCATACCCAGTGTCCCACTCTGCCCAGGAGTGCTATAGGGCCATGTGGGGAGAGGGCTGCCCTTTGGGTGTCCCTGCATGAGAATCAGCCGCTCTTCCTGGCCCCAAGGCTGGCCTTCTGGGCAATGAGAGGAGGATCCCTTTTGTCCAAAGCACCTCCGCTTATGTGCAAGGCCCCCATCTTGACCTGCATGTTGCTCCCGCCCTGATGAAACAAGCAAGTGGGTCAGCCCCAGAGAGGCTGCCATGCGGTCTTCCTCTGGAGAATGGCAGTGCCTCCCTTCTGGCCTGGCACCCTGCAATTACCAAAGGAGCTCTGGCTGCCAGAAATAGCATCCTCTCCACCTCATCCCAGCTGGAGGGCATGCATGGCGGGGAGGGGGTTCCAAAGCAAACACGATCTCTGCCTGTCCTGCTCCTTCTGGCATGGGCAGCGGTTGGCTGGGGAGAGAGAATAATAAGCAGTCCGTCCCTCTCTGCCTTCCTTGAGTCTGGAAAGAGCTTTGTTCTCTAGGTTATTTCGCCTGGCCAACTGCTGCTGATGCCACCATTGATGCTCAGGCTCCAATTCTTGCTTGGCTTCTTTGACACTGTAGCACCCTCCAGACGTGGGGGACAACAACACCAGTCATCCACAGTCACCATGAATGTTGATCTAGACCATGAAAGCACCATGGGAGCCAATGTGCTGTTGGGGTCTGAGTGTCAGACTGGGGAGTCCAGGGTTTGAGTGTCCGCTGCTCAGGGGTAGAAACCCACTGGGTGACCTTCTCAGCCTCAGAGGAAGGCCATGGCAAGCCTCCTCTGAAGGTATCTGCCAGGAAAACCCTAGGAGAGGTGTTGTCATAAGTCAGAGCTCACTTGGAGGCACATAACTGCAACAGCAACAGAACACCATTTAGGATCACGGCTAACATGTTTCTCTTGAAGAGGCTGTGGGACTCTCTGTTGTTTTTGGCGCCATGTTTCTCTGGTCCATCCCACAGGTGACCTAAGCCACCGAAACCAGGAGGAGAACAAAGGGGTCCAGCTTCAGCACCCACCGCGCATCCTGGTTGAAATCCCGCTGCCCCTCCTGCACCAAAGATGGGGGTCAGCCCAGGCGATCTGGGAAGGTTTACGTCTCCCCATTAAATTTCCCATTATACCGGGGAAGGGAGGGAGGTGGGCTTTCCCTGGTTCCCCGTTCAGCTTCCTTAAGTGATGCTGAGCAGCTCAGCCAAAAGCTCTGGAGGCCAAAGGATCCAAAGTTTTTGAATAAACCTCAAACTGGAGATTCTGAAGCTTCTTTCCACAGGAAGCTGTAACACGTCCAGATTCATTTAAAAAGAGATGACAATTCACAGCTGCCGAAAACGCCACTCTGCAGCAACTGGGGCCCAATGCCAGCTTTCCTGTTTATCAGAGCGCTGGTGGCGTTGGGGGGGGGGCTCCATTGTTTAACTCAGGAAGCAGCCATTTCCCCCTTGGACCTCTGGGTCCCAAGAGGGATGATGAGTGAGTGGGCAGCAATGGGAGCAGATGAGGCCCTTCTGGGGGAGGGGAGACGGGGAGGGCCCTTTTAATGGCTAGAATTAATTGCAAGGCAAAAGGCCACCCTCCTCCTCTTCCCTGAAATGTCCTAGTCCAGTCCTAGCATAGTGTGGAAGGGGATCCCTTGGGTTTCCGGGGGTGCGGGGGGGGGGGCAAAGAGAGACTCATGCCCCCCTCCCTTTTAGAAGACTCACAAAGCACAACACGCTTTGGGAACTGGTGGAAAAACAGGAAGAATGGAAGGGCCATCTGCAAGAATATTGCCCCCCCCCCCCGGCTCCATGCTGATATCAAAGCAGGAGAGAGCAAGGTCTGAGCCATGATGGATATGCTTTATGCTAGGTGTAGGACCCAGTGTTGCTTGGGAGGGTCCTTCTTCCCATTGTTACTGTTTGGTTTCAGCTGCTCTGGAAGACGCTCCTTCCTCCTTTGGGGGCTCATCCACATCCCCCCCATTCCCATTGGCCTCCATTGCCCTTGAGAGGCAGGCAGAAAAAGAGAAGGAAGGAAGGAAGGAAGGAAGGAAGGAAGGAAGGAAGGAAGGAAGGAAGGAGAGACCTGCTCACAATCAGCCCTTAAACACACTACTCTGCCTGAATTAAAAATCACCTCCCCACCCCAAAAGTGAACTTCATGCCCACCACAGTCTTTGTAGTAAGTCAGGTGGCTATAAGCATCCCTTGAAAAACGGGTGAAAATCCAATACAAACATTACTTTTTTACAAAAAAAAAAAAAAAAAGCGGCTCATTGAAATCTTTAAAATGATATGCCACACTATTCTGTATAAATGAAAAAAGAATTGGAGTTCCTCCTGAAAGTGAATCTCAGCTACTCCCTGTAATTTGTAGGTTAAGTCAGAGCACCCCAAACATCCCCTCCAACTTTTATTGGTGAAAATCAATAGATGGAATACATCCTCCTTTTCCTTCCCTCGGAGCCCAGAGGAGTTGCATCTTCGCATCTGAACTGCCTCTCCCTCCATCCCTTCTGGAAAGCAAGAGCAGTGCTTTTGGGCTTGACAGCTATGGGGAGAATGGTTTGCATGGGGGGCAAAGGACTAGGGAACAGCTCCCCGCATCCCCTTCCAGAAACAGATAACCCTCACATATGCACATGTATGTCACGAACAGGATATTGACCGCGATTATACCTGGGATGAGCCTGGAGAAGTCTTGGGCTACAGCCCCTCTCCCCAGCTAGCCAGCAAGGGCAGTGGCTGCAGGATACTGGGAGTTGTTGTCCAGAAAAGTAACTTTCCAGGCCCAGTTCCAAGAGCTGGTTTGAAAGCTCTGAATGGCCTGGGATAAGGCTACCTGCCCCTGGTCTGGCTTCTTCCGGGGGACCTACCTGGAGGCTTAATCCAAGCACCCCTTCCCCAATTCAAGGGAGCCGGGAGGTGAGCCGCCTGCCTGCGGGGAAAAGGGCTTTTCCAGGCATGGCCTGATGCCATGGGGGGGACCTGTATGTGCCAGCTGAGGGGTCCTTGCCATTCCCCCTTCCACGCTTTGGGGCGACATCAGTAAGCCAAGTCTCTCAGCTTTAAAACCTCTCTGGCTGTGAGTCGCGTTCCCAATGTTTTTGACTTTTATGCCATTATGGTGGATATTTGTGGAGAGCTTTATGTTGTGGAGTAGCATAAATATATCTGATCCTTCATAGAAGTGGGGCTCCCCTGATCTCAAGGCCTGACCTTGAGGGGTCTCAGGCCCTGGACTCTCCTTCCAGGGGAGGAATCTCAGGGCAAGAGCACTGCCTGGACTATCATGGGCCTCTGTGTTCCTTGCTCATGTGGCGGCTCAGCCAGAGCCTGGATCACCCTCCTTGGTTGCATTACACACACACACACACACACACACACTTAAAAGCTGTGCTTGGAAAAAGCATAGCAGAGGAAAGTGTTGATTTCCCACCAGAGAAGCCAGACTCTGTGCGTGGCACCAACGGGGGCTGACCTTGGGTCCCAGTCTCTGGGTTCGGGATGCCCCTCACCTGGCACTCCTGTCCCTTTCCTCCTCTGGGGGTCTTGCACAGGCTGGCCCCCCTCATCTCTCTCCTCTTCCCCCTACTCCGCAGCACCAGCTGCTTTCTTCCCTGGAAGAACATTTTGTTTTTGTTTGGGGAGGGAGGGCTGGATTCTGGGCTCAGGCAGGGTGGCTTTCACCCCAAATGCTCCCGAGTGCTTTTCACTAGAAGCAGCGCCAACTGCTGCCCATTCGCAGGGCCAGATGCTGCCCTTCTCCCTCCCTCTGGCAGCTCCAGAGGAAGCCTCAGCCCAGAGCAGAGACCCCTGCTCCCCTTCCTCATCCTCTTCCTCTTCCTCTTGCTGGTGGAGAGCAAGGCCAGTCCTGGGGAGGGCTCTCTGTCCATCTGCCCCCCCAGGCTCCAGCAAGCATTCCTGCCAGATCGTATCATCCTTCCTCTCCTCTCCCCTTGCCAGGAAAAACAGCCTTGCCCAGCTTGGTAAAGGAGAGGAGGGACTGGCCTCTTGCCTGCCAGTCTGACTGGGACGGTCAGTGGAGGAGCCCCTCTCTGGGACCTTTGCTGGAATGGCAAATTGAGGCTGGAAAGCCCTATGAGACAGGCAATACAGACCCAGAAACAAAGGAATCTGTGTGCGTAAACATATCAACTTTCTCTGCGGTTGAGTTCTGACAAAAAATACCCTTTCCAAACAGAGGTTGGTTGCACACAGCAATGGCTGGCCATTATCCATGGTGTCACCAATAGACTCTTCTCCACATTCTGCTAATATTTTAAAATTTGAAACAACATTTCCTTGGTCATTGTTTTTAATGAAGGGGGGTTCATAATGCACATAGAAAAGAAGTGATCAGGGGGTGGATTGGATGAGATGCCCTGCTGTCCCACACTGTGGCTCCCATGGGGGTCAACCAGAGGCCCTCCAAGCCAGACAGTTGGGTGCCAGTCCCTTCCTCCAGGTACTGGCCCTGGCCATGTTTCACTTTCTGAAGGTCCAGGCACAGGATCCAGGCACAGGATTGCATTCCTCTCTCCCCAGTCCTGTTCACCATCATCCCCACCATTTGCAGCCCAGCCACCAACTGCCCCACTCAGTGGGGTGCAGACAGATGGCCAAAGGGCTGGTCAGGGTCCCTGCTCTTTGGGACTCTGGCGTCTCCTGCAGAGCATTGAAGGGGCTGTTAGTGGACCAGGCCAAAGTCCCCCAGGCCTTTATGGGTGCTGTGGGTGCAGTGCAGGCCATCAACAGTATTGCTCCAGTTCCCTGGAAGGAAATGGGGAGGGTGGCAAGAGGTGGGCTGTGGGGAGAGACTGGTCAAAAGCTGCAGGGTACTCCCAGACCCTATGGGAGCCTGGAGGCCCTCTGGGGGGAGGGAGGGCTGGAGCTTGCCTTAGGATGGCCGGAGAGTCCAGAGGGACTGAGGGGCAAAGCAGGAGGAGGCAGTCTGTCTGGGTCACCCACCTTGTGACCAGTCACTTGGACTGGGCTGGGCTGGGTGGAAAGCATGGGCAAGACTGGGAGGGAGCAGGGTTGTAAGTCTCTGGTTGCATGGCAGCAGCAGCAGGAGGAGCAGTGGGGGGGGGGCTGCCTTTCCTGACCCCCTGCCTGCCTTCCCTTCCACTGGGCTCTGTCTCAGGCCTTGGCAGATGGGGCAGCTCTGATGTTGTCCCCCTTCTCCAACATCCTTACATGGCAGGCAGTTGGACTAGATGGCCTTTGCAATCCCTTCCAAATCCAGGGTTCCATGATGCTTGTGGCAAAGGGAGGAAGGCAGTCCATCTGCCCACCATCCTTGGAATCTGTTTGAAGCAAGCTCCACCCGGTGACCTTTCCTTCACAGGGCAACCCCATGATCGACAGGAGTTGGCTCCCCACTTTTGAGGTGGGGGGTGAGGGGTGCTCACCAGGAGTGGGGGGGTGGCTGGAGTGTTGACTGGGGACTCCAGAGATCAAGTCCACTCCCCCCTGCCAGCCATGACCCTTGCTGGGTGTCCTCCGTCAAACACACTCCTTTGGCCTGACGTGCCTCAACAGTGCACTGGAAGTATGCTCTGAACATGCTCAGAGGTTATGCCTACCTCAGCTGGCCAGAAAACACGGCCCTAATCAAGTGGCAAAGTTCTGACCAATGCAAAGTATTTCAGGGGCCCTGTAGCCCTTGTTTGTGTGTAAGCCAACTTGACAAAACCCAGGAGGATCACGGTGTCAGGAGTGGGACCTTAAAGAGCAGATCTCCACCATATGCCTGACATACACTGACATACAGACGGGACCTTAGCTGCTGCTCTTGCTCCGGTTAACAAGCATGGGCGAGCATTTCATGCGCCACAGCCTCCCTTTTGCGCTGTCCAGATGCTCTCGCGCTGCCTCTGCTGCTGTTGGTGCTTCTGGTGGGCACTGCTGCTGCTGCTCTCCTTTGAAGGCTGTTCCACCATGGACGGTCCGGCATGGGCAACGTGAAGGACCTGGTGGGCTTGGCTCTGGGGAACCTGCTCTCAAGGACTGGCTTGGCCACCAGCTGACAGGACAGCCTCAGGCCAGGGCCTCGGGGGGGGGGGCTGGAGGAAGCTTCTGGGATGGACGCTGGGATGGGAGCCCCTGGAGAGGGCCTGGTGAGGACTTGTGCCCAGGCTGGCCGGCCAATAGACTTTCTGCTCCCCACCACGGATAATAAGGTCACTGCAAGAGTTTTACGTCAAGAGAAAAAGCAGTTCGGGACTCAGAATGGCAGGTGGTCTGGGTGCTGTCTCTGGCTGAGGCTCAGGGGCCAAAAGAGTTGTGGAGAGGAAGGGTTCCCCACTCCCCAGCAGAGGCCCTGCCCCATGCAGACCACTGGCAGAAGAAGTGGAGTGGACCCACGGAATCAGAGCAGACCAAAAGGTGAGTCTGGTCATGTCATGGTGGTGGTGGGGGCAACCATGCCCTGGAATCCTGATGCCATGTCCCACATGGCATCCCATAATCCTTGTTGTCTTCCTGATGATTTCTTGCATGCTCTGCACGGAGATGCTGCAGTAGCCACCTGCCCTGCTGGCAAAGGGTAGGAGGGCACAGGGGTGTTTGCCAGGGGTTGAACAAACCCAATGGCCTGCCCATTTCACCTTTGGGGCAACTGCTCTCTAGGTAGCTTGGAAACTGCCTCCTCCTCCCCCAGAAGCCTGTCTGAAATGAGATTGCCAGCAGAGGCCCATCTGTGTCCCCCCACACCTTGTGAGGTGTTAGTGTGCGCACCTCACACTCAGGCCTTCTCAGGAGCGGCACCTCAGCCCCAGGACTCCCTTCCAGAGGAAACCCTTCTGGCTCCGTCCTGAGTCCCTCAGAACAGGTGAGACAGTCAAAACAGCGATGCTCCACAGGGCCTTTGGTGACTGAAACCACTCTATTTCCGTTTGAAATCACTTTTAAAGACTTGTTTTTTATGTTTCAGAAAATTCTTAAAGAATGTATGAACTGGGTTTTGGATTTTTTTATCTCTGTATTGTTTTAAATTCATTCATTCATTCATTTGAAATGATGTGGTGCTGAAGAGGAGTGCTGAGGATATCATGGACAGCTAAAAAGACAAACAAATGTGTCATAGAATCATAAAATCCTAGAGTTGGAAGAGACCCCAAGGGCCATCCAGTCCAACCCCCTTCTGCCATGCAAGAACTCTCAATCAATGCATACCCGACAGATGACCATCCAGCCTCTGTTTAAAGACCTCCCCACTTAGAATCATAGACTCATAGAATCATAGAGTTGGAAGAGACCACAAGGGCCATCCAGTCCAACCCCATTCTGCCATGCAGGAACTCCCAATCAAAGCATCCCCACTGACAGATGGCCATCCAACCTCTGCTTAAAGACCTCCAAAGATGGAGACTCCACCAGAATCTTCATTGAGGGAGAAATGTGTTCCACTGGCGAACAGCCCTTACTGTCAGGAAGTTCCTCCTAATGTTGAGGTGGAACCTCTTTTCCTGGAGCTTAGAACAGATCAAGCCTGAGCTCTCCCTGGAAAGAAAGATGACCAAACTGAGGCTGTCGTACTCTGGCCACATTATAAGAAGGCATGAATCATTGGAAAAGACAATAATGCTAGGAAAGGTGGCGGGAAGTAGAAAGAGAGGAAGGGCGCATGCTAGATGGGTGGACTCTACTAAGAAGGTCATGGGCATGAATTTGGGTAGGTCTTTGCCCCCCCCCCTTTTCACTTGGAGTGGGAATCCTAAATGAATCACTGTCTCTGGAGCCTCCCTGCCATACAAAGGGCACCTGGCCTTGGCTGCTGCACCTATGGGCCAAGGGCTTCTCATCTCACCTGGAAGCCTGGAGCAACTCCCAGCACCAACTCCCCACACCCCCAAATTGGAAGGCCTCAGCATGGGAGCCTGTGGGGCGAAGGAGCTGGACCTGGGAAGGAGGCGGGTGAGTCCCTGTCCTCTGACCCACATGGCTCTCAGCCATGACTTTGCTGTTGTCTTTGTGAGTTGGGGTCTCTTGCCCCCCCCCCCCGACCTAAGAGGGAACCTTGGAGGTCAGACTGAGTCATACCCCACCCTCAACCCAGACCTCCCCAGTCTCTACTGGAAGACCCAGCACCCCAGCCATTTCCAGGCACCCCTGCCCAAGTGTCCCTGTACCTCATGTCCAGGCTGGCCCTCCCTCCACACGGAAGCCCATCTGAGAGTCTGGGCCACCTCTGGGAGGAGGAGGAGGAGGAGGAGGAAGGTTTCCTAAAGATGCCCAAGGAGGAGAACCCCTGTCTTCCTACATGGCAGGCTGCTGGACTTGATGGCCCTTGAGGTCTCTTCCAACTCTAGGATTCTATGAATGAAGCCACTTCCCGTTTATGCTGCCTGAAGAAAGCCAGCTACGGGGGCAACTGGCCCCCTGCTTTGTGGAGTGGGCTGGGGGGACCCCACAGAAGACCTCCGCCTGACTCAGGAGCACCCCTCTGTCAGCCATGCTGAGAGTGGCAGGACTTCTCAGGGGCCCAAGAAATGGCCAAGGGCCCAACAATCCCATGGAGGGGCCTGGGGGCCAGAGGAGGAGGACAGGGGGGGTGTGTGTGGCTAGTCCAGCATCCTGCTTTCCAGTGAGCCGGGCAGATGCAAAAGGCCGCTACCTGTCCACCCCTTGCATTCCCCAGCGACTGAGGCACAGAGCAGCCTCGGACACAAAGGGGGAACTACAGGACCCTAGAAGAGACCCCAAACGCGACCTAGTCCGTGTGTAGCCAGCCCCACTAAGACCCACAGAGAGCCCCATCTTCCCCCTTTTGCCTTTCATCTCGGGAAGGGCAGGCATGGATCAGGAGAGGAGGGGCTCTTTCTGGGGGGGGGGGAGGGTCATCTGGTCAGTGATGGATCCTACCTGGGCCCACAGCCGGCCCCTGGCTCTCCCTCCACCTTCAGTGGGATTCGGGGGGGGGGGGGGACACAGGACACACACACACACACGTGGCATCAGGAGGTGCCATTTTTGTGACTTGGAAGAGGCCAGCAGCCTTCTGACCTCCCACTGCCCCCCATCTATCTCCCCCAGAAACTGTTCCTGGCCATGCAGGGGAAATGGCTGGCAAGGAAAAGGCTGCTCCTTTGCCTCCACCTCACTCCTGCAGCCACATCTGGAGGATGGGATCTCTATTTGGGAATCCCTCCTCTTTCCCAGAGTGGCTCCCTGTTTGCATCCACACACAAGGAAGGCCATTTGGGGGGGGGGGAGACCTCAAAGGTCTGGAAACCATGAAGCCCTATGAGGAACATCTTGGGGAGCTACGTATATTTAGCCTGGAGAAGAGACGGCTGAGAGGTGGTATGACAGCCCTCTTTAAATATCTGGAAGGGATGCCCCCATATTGAGGATGGAGCAAGCTTCTTTTCTGCCGCTCCAGAGAACAGGACCCAGAACAACAGATGCAAGCTCCAGGAAAAGAGATTCCACTTCAACATTAGGAAACTCTCTTGGAGAATGATGGAGTCTCCTTCTTTGGAGGCTGGATGGCCATCTGTCACAGGGAATGCTCTGATTGTGAGTTCCTGCATGGCAGAAAGGGATTGGACCGGATGACCTTTGGGGGTCTCTTCCGGTGCTATGATTCTACGTCCGTTTGGCCGGAAATACAAGTATTAGGAGGTGCTGGGGGCCTACATCCCCCTCCCCAATCTACTGGCCCCTAGGAACTCTGAGCCCCAGTTCTGCCTCCATCTCAGCCAGCTTTGCCTTTTTCAGCAGGTGGAGGGGGGCATGGGAAGGGGTCCCCTGGGCTCCCCCGATAAAGGTGGGCCTCAGTGTGCCGGGCAGTGTGTGGGGTGGGGTGGGGGTACTGCCAAGGCCCCTCAGGCTCCTCCATGCCCCCCCCCAACCGAGGCTGGCACGGCCATTGAGCAGAGACCCTCTTCTGCCGCCTTCAGCTCTTTATTGATGACCTCCACTCGCGTGCAAGACCCAGGCTGCTCCTGGGGGTGTCCCGTCGGTGGGGGGGGGGTCCTTTGGTCAGAGGCAAAAAGACAAGCGCCCTGCTCCCGCTGCTCTTTCCCCCTGCGAAGGAAGCGGGGGGGGGGGGTGTCCCGGAGCCCCCCTGGAAGCCGAAACGTGCCCCTCTCTCTCTCTCCTCTCCTCGGGGCCCCGCCATCCCTGGGGCCAGGACAGACCCTCCTGTGAGTGTCCGTCAGGGATGGACGCCCGGAGGCAGGTCCTCTTCTGGGAGGGGGGGCAGAAGGTCCGGCGGAGGGATGGAGGTCCTATCCTCCGAAGGCGGGGAGGGGTCTCTTCAGCCGGTGTCCGGCGGGGGCTTGGCGGGGTCCCGGTCCTGGCCGTCGAGGGGGTCCTGGCCGCTGCCCTTGCCCCCTTGTCCCGGGGGGAGCGCCCCGTCCAGCGCCAGGCGGCCCAGGCGGGAGGAGACGCCGTCCTCCGGGTCCTCCTGCGGGTCCTCCTCCTGCGGGTCCTGCTGGTGCCGGGCCTCCCGCTCCTCTCCCAGGGGGTCCTCGGCGATGGCTCCCAGGCGGGGGCGGCTGGCGGCGGGGGGCTTGTAGGAGCCGCGTCCTCCGTGTCGTCCTCCGTGTCCTCCTCCTCCGGGCCCTTGGCCGACCTGCTGGAGGTGCTGTCGGCGGGCGTCGTCGCGCTTCTTGAGGCGCCTGAAGTCTGCCAGGGCGGCGGCGGAGGCCTGGAAGAGGAGCAGGGCCATGGCGCGGGCCTGGGCCGCCTGGGGGGCCATGACGGCGTGGCACCGGAGCAGCACGGCCTTGTGCTTCGCCTCGTGCCGGTAGACCCAGGCGAAGAGCCGCGGGAGCCGGGCGTCGGCGGCGCAGTAGGTCACCCGGTGCAGCAGGTACAGGTGAGCAGGGGATGGCGATGGGGATGATGGGGATGATGGGGATGATGATGGGGCCAGGCGGAGGCCCTGGGCGCCGATGGTCAGCCGGACGCGCGTGCCCAGCCGGCCGGCCTCGCTCCGCGCCCAGATCCTGCCCACCGCCGCCTCGGTGCAGCCCTCGCCCTTGGCCTGGAGCGTGGCCGCGTTGCCCAGGTAGAGCGCCGAGAAGGTGGGCGCCTCCCGGCTCACCAGGAACGTCTGCCGCCTCGAGCCGCGCCGGAACAGCCGCCCCACGCGCCTCAGGCGGCCCGGGAGCCCCGGCGACGGAGAAGGGGACGGGGACGGGGACGAGGCCGAGGCTCCCGGCTCCTCCGAAGGCCCCCCCCCTCCGTCTCCGGACGCCAGCTCGAACTTGTGCCTCTTCCAGGGCAGCATGGCCTCCTCCTCCCCCTCCTCCTCCGCTTCCCGTCCTCCTCGTCCTCCTCGTCCTCCTCCCGAGGCAGCCCCGGGAGACGACGGAGACGGCGACGGCGACGGCGACGCCCGAGAGGGGAGCCCCGCTCCTTCCCTTCCCGCCGCTTCCTCCTCCTCTTCCTCCTTCTCCCCCGCGGGGCCCCGGCCATCGCCGCCGCCGCCGCCGCCTCCTCCTCGCCCTCACATCCCGGCTCAGCCGCCTCCGCCTCCGCCTCCGCCGCTGCCGCCGCTGCTTCTTCTTCTTCAGAGAGGAGAGAAGTCTTCCCAGCGCCGTCCGGGGAGGACCCAGGAGGACCAAGGCGCCTCCGCGCTCCCGACCCTCCCTGCGTGGCCTGCGTGCGCGTGCCCGACTCCGCGGGGGGGAGGGAGGGAGGGAGGCCCCCCCTCCGCTGACCCGGCCCTCCGTCTCTCCCTCCCTCCGTCCTCCGCTCCGGCTTTCCGTCGGAACTAAAAGTGGACCCTGCGGCGGCGGCGGCGGCTGCAGGGATTCAGCACCTCGGAGAGCTCCCCCCGTCTCCCCCCTCCCCCCCCCCGAGGCCGAAGAGGAGGAGGAGGAGGGAAGGGGCAGAGGGGAGGCTCCACGGGCTGTTGACCTTCCCCATGGACTGCCCCCCAGCCCCAGCCCCAGCCATTGCGGGCAGGAAGAGCGAGCGAGCCCCCTCCTTGACCCTTGGCCCTGCCCACGCTTCGGGCCCAGACTGGCCGCAGAGGTTCCCGTCTTCTCCGAGGGTCCGGCCCAGCCTCCCCCTGCCCCTCCCCCCCCAGTGACCAGGACAAGGGCCAAGGGTGCAGCACCCCCCCCTTCGAGGATGCAAGGCCAGCGGAGGAGGGGCCCCCAAGCAGGGCAGAGGCCAAGAAAGAGAGCCAAAGGCCCAAGGGCGAGGGACCCCTTCCTTCCTTCCTTCCTTCCCCATAGCTGCAAGGACCGAGGGAAAGCCCCCCCCCCTCCTCCTCCTCCTGGGACGGTCAAGCCAAGGCCAAAGGCCCCCAGACCCCAGGCGACCCTCTCTCCTTCCAGCGTGGCCCAAGTCACTGGACACAGCCCCAGCCTCTCCAGGGGACCCTCTCACCCGGGAGGGGGGGGTCCGCTTTGCTTTTGCTGTTCTGTGTCCAAGAGACCCTAAAACAAACCTGTCCTGGGGTTTTGCTTGGCAAGGTTTGCCTTTTCCCTGAGGCTGAGAGCGTGTGACTTGCCCAAGGTCATTGGGGCTGCATCTGCCTGGCAGAAATAATAATCCAGTCTGACCCCGCTTTAACCTTCATGGCTCATTGCTGTGGAATTCTGGACTCTGTGGGACACTTAGCCTTCTCTGCCAGAGAACCCACAATTCCATAGCACTGAGCCGAGGCACAGAGGGAAGCTGGATGCAGCCCAGTGACCTTTCCGTGGCCCAAGTGGGATTCGAACCCAGGTCTCCAGAGTGTAGTCCAACGCTCAAAGCACTAGGCCATGTCGGCTCTTCTGGGATCGGCCTCTGCATGATGTAGCAATGGCCACCATCTTAGGTGGCTTTAGGAGGAGATTAGGAAGGTCATGGAGAGCCAGGCTCCCCGGCCGGACGGCTCTGCCTCCCCTCCAGCAGCTCTCCCTTTGTCTTGGCCTCTGTGTGTGTGTGTGTCTGTGTGTGTCTGTGTGTGTCTGTGTGGGGGCACACACAAGGGGGGGGGTGCAGTTGCCCCCACGGGGGGGGGTGTCCTAGCCTTGGCCTTTGGGAGAAGATAACAATGGCCCTGCAGGCTCTTTGGCCTGAGGCTGCTCCTGAGGCCCTAACAGGAGCCAAGGCGCTTGCATCTTCTCACCAGCAGAAGTTTCGCACACAAAGCCTCCCACATTCCTGCAAGCGAAAGAGAGGAGAGGAAAATGTGGGGAACACTGCCTTTGCCTTTTATTGAAAATGTGGCACAAAAGCAGGACTAGCCGGCCGCCATGCCCTGGGCATTGCCCTCATGCCACCCCTGCTGCTGCTGCTGCTCCCTTTCTTTTTCCTTCAGAGATCCTTCTGGACCTCTTTGCTGCATGTTCTGAGTCTCCACCATTGCAGTGTTTGTGCTGTGGGGGCCCAGTAGAGAATTACCCCAAATCTTGGGATGTCACCCGCAGGCCTGGCCCCTCGGAAGCTCACTGCCCACTTGCTTGCTTCAGCCCTAGGTCCCAATACTTTGCTTGGGGGCACGGCTGAACCCCTTTCCTTTCCTCTTTCCTCTTTCCCTTTCCCTTTCCTTTCCCTTCCTTTTCCTTTCCTCTTTCCCTTTCCTTTCCTTTCCTTTCTTTTCCTTTCCTCTTTCCTTTCCCCTTTCCTTTCCTTTCCTTTCTCCTTTCCCTTCCTTTTCCTTTCCTCTTTCCCCTTTCCTTCCTGCCACCACCTCCATGAGTGAGTTAACTGCCTTACCATCCGGAAGCACCCCCTCCTCTTAGCCCACAACTGCTAGGTTTTCTCACAAGCTTTTGGGGAGGAACTTCGTGAAAGTTGCATTGCAACCTCCATCCACTTGCTGGCCCTCCAGAAGGTCCCCAAAAGGTGTGTTGTGTCTTGGCAGAAGCCAGAGGATCTCATCTGGAACCCACAGCTTTCTCATCCCACCCACCCACCCGCCTGCCTGTCTTGGGTGGGGGGCTTGCCCCACAGCTGCAGGCGCTCCAACTGGCTCCTCACTCGTTCTTGTATTCGGCTGGACCAGGGCCCTTTTCCCTCCAGACCATTCCAGCGCTAGGATCCCACTGCAGCCCCATGGATCCATCCCATGGACTGGCCGCTGAAGAGGAAGGGTGCTTAGAGTTCTCACCCGGAGAGCCCCTCTCATGCCTCCCCCCCAAATACAACTACAAATCCCAGGAGGATTCCCCAAGACGGAATTAAAAGTGGCATCATAGTGCTACAACAGTGTGAATGGGCCCCAGTACATTTTACCACATCTTTCCATAAAAAGCTCTTGGTAGCTAAAGATTCTTTAGAAACAGCTTAGCAATAGAAAAGACAAAGAAAGCAGCTGCAAACAAGTGCTCTAAAACTGTTATCAGCTGGAGATACTAAAGCTGGAGCCACAGTCGTTTTGGAAGGTGCAGCAGGAAAAGGCCCCCCGAGGTCAGCTCTGGCTTTGCTGTGCATTGGGGCTGTGGGGAGCGAGGGAGCCAGGCAGACCCCTCTGGTGAGGCTGTGCCAGATGTGGGGTGCTCATTGCCCAAACCGATGGGGTGGGGTGGGGGCTGCAATTGGAGAGAGGTCCGCGCCGTCCATGGGCTCTCCCTGGCCCTATGGCCCTTTCCTTGGTGGGGCTGTGGCGTTTTCCTGGGTGTGGGTCTCCCTTGGGCCCCCAGTGCTGCTTCTCTCATGTGCTTCAGTTTCCAGGCCTGGTTTTCTGTGGGGCGTTGAGGGGGAGGGAATGATTCAGTGTGATTCTTTGCAGGGCGGCAGTGGGACCCTCCTAAGTTTCTCAGGG
This sequence comes from Phrynosoma blainvillii, assembly GCA_026167975.1. NCBI lineage: Eukaryota > Metazoa > Chordata > Lepidosauria > Squamata > Phrynosomatidae > Phrynosoma > Phrynosoma blainvillii. Next base: position 1,852,949 of record JANUYF010000003.1, read on the forward strand.
CCCCTGAGCTGGCTGGCACTGAGCGGCATAGCAGGTGGAGCTGCTGAGCAAGTGATGGCAGTCGGGCTGGGCTTCCCCAGCAGTTGCCCATATCCCGGCCAGGTGCTTGCCGCACTTCCTTCCTTGCCACACGTGGCCATACGGAGTCTCTGAGACCACTGGGAGAAGAGGAGGAGGAGGAGGAGGAGGGAGGGTCCTTAGGACACATGCCCTTGGTGCCCCCCTTCATGTGAGACCCCCCCCTTGCCAATGTCACTCGCCGTGAGAAGGAAGAAGGAGAACTGCTTCTCCTCTTCCTCCTCCTCCTCCTCCTCTGCTGCTCCCTTGGAGGCTGGGGAGCAGGGCCAGGGGCTCCCGACACCAGCACTGGGAGCCCTGCTGGGTGTGGGCCTCAGTGGGTGCCTTGGAGGCTGGGGAGCAGGGCCAGGGGCTCCCGACACCAGCACTGGGAGCCCTGCTGGGTGTGGGCCTCAGTGGGTGCCTTGGAGGCTGGGGAGCAGGGCCAGGGGCTCCCGACACCAGCACTGGGAGCCCTGCTGGGTGTGGGCCTCAGTGGGTGCCTTGGAGGCTGGGGAGCAGGGCCAGGGGCTCCCGACACCAGCACTGGGAGCCCTGCTGGGTGTGGGCCTCAGTGGGTGCCTTGGAGGCTGGGGAGCAGGGCCAGGGGCTCCCAACATCAGCACTGGGAGCCCTGCTGGGTGTGGGCCTCAGGGGGTGCCTTGGAGGCTGGGGAGCAGGGCCAGGGGCTCCCGACACCAGCACTGGAAGCCCTGCTGGGTGTGGGCCTCAGGGGGTGCCTTGGAGGCTGGGGAGCAGGGCCAGGGGCTCCCGACATCAGCACTGGGAGCCCTGCTGGGTGTGGGCCTCAGGGGGTGCCTTGGAGGCTGGGGAGCAGGGCCAGGGGCTCCCGACATCAGCACTGGGAGCCCTGCTGGGTGTGGGCCTCAGGGGGTGCCTTGGAGGCTGGGGAGCAGGGCCAGGGGCTCCCGACACCAGCACTGGGAGCCCTGCTGGGTGTGGGCCTCAGGGGGTGCCTTGGAGGCTGGGGAGCAGGGCCAGGGGCTCCCAACATCAGCACTGGGAGCCCTGCTGGGTGTGGGACTCAGGGGGTGCCCAACAGTGCCAGCCCTTGGCGCCAGCACCCCAGCCCTGGCAGGACTTGGTGCTTCAGCAAGAGAGTGCCCTGTGCTGCATATAATATATAATGTGCTTAATGCAAGGACAGGTGTGTCCCGAGTTCCTGTTGGGTTTCATGCAAGAGAGAGATTGCTAAAGCGCAACCCCAGAACACTTTTTAAAAATGGCAGCTGGGCGTGGAGGGAGAAGAGGCATGTGCCAAAGGGCTTCCCTTCACCACTGGGACTGGGCAGCGGAGCCCCACAGATCTGGGCTTAGACAGCAGGGGGGATTTAGTCACAGCAAGAAGATCCAGCCACCCTTCTTCCAAATCGTGCTCTCGCCCCAGTGTCAGCAGTCCACCAGCCTGGCTAAAATCCAAGAGCTGAAACTTCCGTTTGCTCCCACCTGTAAAAGGGAAGCATTTTGTTGCATGAGATCCAGTCAGGCTTTTTGAAGCTGGGTTGCTTCTACTCCCAGAAACTGGCAAGTTGTTTGGCAGCTCAAGCCTTCAATTAGAAGTGCCTCATTCATAAGCAGAACAGCTGGGGTTTGTGGGATCCACATATCTCCACCCTGGGATTAAGCAACTGTGCACTCCACCAACAGCTGATCATGCCAACGCATTGGTCGGTAGGCCAACAACATCCTCTTATGCAAATTCCCTGTTGAGTCACCCTGAAGGACGGTTTCTGGGTCAAGAGGCAGAGAGAAGATGGGCGAGCCAGGGAAGTCTTTAGCCAAGTCAGGGGTAGGCAACCTTTCCCCTTTAAGGGCCGAGGGACTTCAGCTCCCAGAATCCCAGGAGCTATTGGCCAACATGGGACTATTATAGGCCAACATGGCTGAGGCTTCTGGGAGCTGAAGTCCCTCCTCGGCCCTTAAAGGGGAAAAAAGGTTGCCTACCCCTGGCCGAGATGATACCATGAACACCTGATGCTCCTGGAGAGCTCAGGTGGGAGGGAGCTGAAGCCTGTGGGAATCCTTGACTGGCACAGGGAAGACCAATTAGCTTTTATGGGGACAAAATCCCAGTCAGGTTTTTTTCTTTCCTTGCAGAGCAACAGCCCCCAGAGGGCTGACCTGCACCCACTTTATGGACAAACTTTGCCTTGTGTTAAACATGTGCCTCTTTCAGGCCTTCCTGTGAGGGCAGAACACAAGAGCTAGGATGCTCAGTGGACCACCAGGATGTGTGTATGCGTGACTCCTGCACTGACTGAAAGAATGGCCTCGCTGCCTGTTTAGCTTCTCAGTGATGGTCAAGGTCTTGCAAAAGAATATTGTAGCATCACTGAATAGATCAGTGGTATCTTTATTGCCAAGCAAAATGCACAATATACTTGTTGCAAGCTTTCGAAGCTCCATGGGCTTCTTCTTCATCAGGCAAGATGTTACAAACCAAACAGGAAAAAAACCATCGAAGATGTTAGTCAGATGCCTACATATTGTTTCAGGCTTTAGTTAAGATGGTAGTATATGGTGGAGAGGGAGGATATCTTTTGCAGGCAGGATCTTCCTCCTTCTAGCCATCTCTACATCCACCAAAATATTCCTGATGCAAAAAACATGGAGACTTCTTGGGGAATCCATTGTTTTCTGCCACAAAGAGGCCTGTGACCTCACTGGAATTGGATTGCAAAAGAGGGGTCCTTGTTGAGATGCAAATAGATTTTAAATTTCTGGACTTTGGAAATCTCTCTATAGCCACATGGCCAGAGGGAGGAGGATCCTGCCTGCAAAAGATATCCTCCCTCTCCACCATATACTACCATCTTAACTAAAGACTGAAACAACATGTAGGGGTCTGACTAACATCTCCAATTGATTTTTCTCCTGTTTGGTTTGTAACATCTTGCCTGATGATGAAGAAGCCCATGGAGCTTTGAAAGTTTGCGACAAGGATAGTATTGTGCATTTGGGTTGGCCAATAAAGGCATCACTGATGGATTTTTATTTGAATTTGCTAAATGACCAACACAGCTACCCCTGAAAGTTTTCTGAGAGAAATACATTTGTGGCATATGCTTTCATAGATTACTTTCTGCTTCCTCAGATGATCAAGATCTTGTTACTGAGGTATGAAGTCCTCAGGACCCGGAGACCAGGAAACCTTCAATGAAGGCCTTGTTGATTGTGCTGAAACCAGTGAGTTGCTGACAGGAAGCATTGTGAAGGTGGACTTCATAGACTCATAGAGTTGGAAGGGACACCTTTGCCAAGAGAGAGCTGTTTCACCTGTCTGAGAACCTTCCACCTTCTGAGGGAGTCCACTGCTCTACTGCTGAACAACTCTTGCAGCCAAACTGGCCTTCCTAATTTTAGACAGAATCTCCTTTTTTGTCATTTGAATGGACAAACCCATTCCATCTTATTGCCCTATACTCTATGAGGAGTGGCTTAGGGAACTGGGTATGTTTATCCTGGAGAAGAGAAGGCTAAAGCGGTAACATGATAGCCATGTATAAATATTTAAAGGGATGTTCTATTGAGGATGGAGTAAACTTGTTTTCTTCTTTTTGGCTGCTCCAGAGACTGGGATACAGAGCTTTAGATGCAAACTACTGAAAATGAGATTCTATCTAATTATCAGGAATTATCACAATGAAACTGGAACTCACTGCCACAAGTTGTAGCGATGGCTGCCAACTCAGAAGGCTTTGACTTGGGATTTAAAAGACAAGATCATGGCACTCTGTTGCCTCTCATCCTGGAGATGATTAGTAGCTACGAAGGTGACTAATAGCCAGCCTTGTCCTCCAGCAGTAACAGGTGGTAACCATCACCTTCCTATCCCTCTGCTTATCAGCTTGCAAAGGTATGGAAGGTATGCTCAGGCACAGGCCAGATAAGGACCAAGCCGCTGCTCCTTAGAAGGGCTGTGAGGAGATTACAGCTCTGTAGGTCTGCACACAGAATAGGTCCCCTGGCAATGTCTCAGGTGAAAAGGATCCCTGGTTGTCAGACTAGGAAAGAGACTGTTTCGCTAATTACTGGCAACCCAAGCAGTGCCTTATGGCTGGATCAGAGCTGGGGGTGGAAGGTGACCGTCTGGCCCAGCATCTCATTTTCAGCAGTGATCAGCAGTCACGTGCTTCCAAGAACCCCCCAAAAAGCATGAGAGCCCACTCATACCCCTATCCCCTGCCAGTTTCCAATGTGCGGCCCTCAGAGCTAAGCTGTAATCCCCTCTGAAAGCCACTTATGCCAGTGACCCTTGTTACGTCATGTGGGATGAGCCCATTCCTTGAGCCACATGCGGACCACCTGCAACCATTGCTCTGGCTGGAGCCTGCAAAGTCCTGGGGCATCCTGCCCAGTACTGCGTGCCAGCTGGACAGAAGAGAGAAAGGTGCCCTTGCCCCAACTAAAATGAGAACTGAGCACCCCTCTGATCTTGATCAGGATTGCTGTGGGGGTGGGATGCTTAAACCTCAGAAACAGCCCCCTGAAGCACCTTTCCTAAAGGGTGCCTGTGACGGGGCCTCCTTTAAGACTTAGGTTGGTTCCACCTTCCAGCCTCATGAAGTACCCTTTCACTAACATTTGCTTTACTTTCACCCTTTTGACAGCATCATTAAGCAAATAAGATCCCAAGTGTCTCCATAGGCCAGTTCCAGTATTTTTGGTAGTGTTTTGTCTCTCCAGTTTATAACAATCAATTCAAACAGAGTCATCCACTACAAAACAAACTGTAACATTTATTGAGAAACTTACAGAAATAAAGCATCTTATGTGAGTTAACTTCAAGCACACTAATAATAATAATTTTTATTTATATCCCGCCCCTCTGCCAAGCAATCGGGGCAGCGTACAACATATCAAAACAAGGAAAAATAAAATCACTTCAAATCCCATCCCTCCTTCCCACACCCACCCAACCCCTAAAAACAAAATGAACTAAATGAATTAAATAACAATTAAGCAATTAAACAATTGAACAATTAAACAGTTAAACATAGAATCATAGAATCCTACAGTTGGAAGAGACCCCAAGGGCCATCTAGTCCAACCCCATTCTGCCATGCAGGAACTCCCAATCAAAGCATCCCCGACAGATGGCCATCCAGCCTCTGCTTAAAGACCTCCAAGGAAGGAGACTCCACCAAAATCTCCATTGAGGGAACATTGTGTTCCACTGTCGAACAGCCCTTACTGTCAGGAAGTTCCTCCTAATGTTGAGGTGGAATCTCTTTTCCTGGAGCTTACATCCATTGTTTCGGGTCCTAGTCTCTGGAGCAGCAGAAAACAAGCTTGTTCCCTCCTCGATATGACATCCCTTCAAATATTTAAACACGGCTATCATATCACCTCTTAACCTTCTCTTCTCCAGGCTAAACATCCCCAGTTCCCTAAGTCTTTCCTCATAGGGATTCATGGTTTCCAGACCCTTCACCATTTTAGTTGCCCTCCTTTGGACATGCTCCAGTTTCTCCACATCCTTTTTGGATGGTGGTGCCCAGAACTGGACACAGGATTATTCCAGGTGAGGCCGGACCAAAGCAGAATAGAGTGGCACTATTACTTCTCTTGATCTAGACACTATACTTCTACCGATGCAGCCTAAAATTGCATTGGCCTTTTTAGCTGCTGCATCACACTGTTGACTCATGTTCAACTTGTGGTCCACCTGGATTCCTAGATCCCTTTTAACAATACACAATTAAACAATACACAATTAAACAATAATATTAAAAACCCGCTGGCGTTCTCCTCGGCCCCGCATCATCCCCAGCTGCTCCCGGCCCCCAGGTGATGGTAAGGGGCAGGAGAGTGCTTCAGGGCCTGAGTCCTCCAAGACTGCTGCCGGCGCTGGGAAGGATGGTCCTGGACACACACCGCTGGCAGTCTTTTCTCCCTCTGCGCTGGTGGAGAGGGAGGGGAGGCAGATTTTAAGGCCTCAGGCAGCTGTCTCTACTCCTTCTGCCACTATGGTTACATTAATATCAAACAGGCTTTAGCCACTCTTTAACCAATTCTCTTCCTCTAAAGACACAGATCTCTGAGTCAGCTCCTCGGCTATCCCAACTGTTTTGCTCCCCTCTCTCTTACCTGGACCACCAACCAGACCAACTGTCAAAACTGCTTTCTAAAATCCACCTCTCACCAGAAACACAATTGAACATAACTGGACTGGGTTTGTGGGTAAGCTAGTAGTCATAGCAAATAGGTTAGCTGGTATGGGGGGTTGGGAATAATTAGTAGTGGGCGAGGATAGTTTTGAGAAAGTTAGGCCTTTGGAATATGAAAGCTGTGGGATGCAGAGAGTTGGTGTCTGGATGTAACTGTATGGAGGAGTATTGGGTAGAATGCCTGTGCTGAAGAGAGACAGTGCTGCTGAGAAGGTTTGGAAAAGGCAGGCTGGCTTGATTCGGGGGCGGGGGGGGGGCTATGGGGATTGGAGGTGGGGGCTAATTTTGGTCCCAAGGGTGTTGGGAGGAGTTTACAGGTTTGGGGTTTTCAGATATTGTTTGGCTTGGAGGGGGCAGTTCTGGCTTAAACGCTGACTGGTGAATTTCTGACTACCGTATGTGTTCTCAAACTTCTTGTTGGCTCAACTCACTGGACTTATAGATACACAGAGTTCCTGAATTTGCTCAAGTCCGACACTGGCGTCTGTCTCTGAGGGGTGGTTCAGCTATGGATTCCTGCATGGCAGGGAGTTGCAGGCCCTTCCAGCTCCAGAATTCTATGATCCAGATAAAGCCTCTTTCTAAAGGCTAACAATGAAGGAGAATCCACCATTCTTTCCCAAGGGAGTCTGTTTCACTGCTGAGCAGCTCACGCTGTTAGGAAGCTCTTCCCAATATTTAGCCTTTTGAATCCATTGGGGTTTGGGTCTTAACCTCTGGAGCAGCAGAGAACCAACTAGTCCCTCTTCTGCATGATGGCAGCCCTTCAGACATTTGAGGACGGCTCTACCACCTCTCAGTCTTTTCCGAACAAAGCATAGCCAGGTCCCTCAGCCCTTTCTCCCAAGGCTTGGGCCTTGAGGCCTTCCTTTGAGGCAACCTCTTGTCTGCCTTTCTCTGGACATATTCCAGCTTGCCCATCTCCTCCTTGGACTGGACATCCCAGGGCTGGACATGAGGCCACTCACTCCAGGGGAGTTTGCCTCAGAGAGACACTGATGGTGGGACGCAACGGTCATGGCGCCTGAAGGGAGGGCTCAGTTTTCAGAGAGGCAGCCAAACCATGTTAGTCCCTTTCAGTACACTTTTTAAAAAATTATATATATATATATATATATATGGGGTTTTCTGACACCTTTTAAGACCAACAAATTTATTTTAGCATGAGATTTTGTAGATGAGAACCCTCCAAAACCCCTGATAAGCCCAGCCTTGTGACTCTTGCCACTGGCTTCGAATGAGAAGGAAAGGGATTAGGAGAGGCTTCCTCTCTTTCTCTCTCTTTTTATCCACACTGCAGAATTAAAGCAGTTTGACAGCGCTTTAACTGCCATGACTCTATCCTGCTTGTAGTTTGTTGAAGCTCTCTGACAGGCCAAGCCGAATACTCCCCCCTCCCCCAAACACACACAACTACAAACCCCGGGTTCCACAGGATGGAGCCATGACAGATAAAGCGGTGCCAAACCGCGTTAATTCCGCAGTGTGGCAGCAGGAGGCCTCTCTGCTTCCACTCACCTCTTCCCCTCCCAGGGAGGCTTCATCCTCTTGCCGGCCGGGGCTGCCCTTTGGGTGATCTATGCCGGCCGGGGCACCCACAGGCCATCTTTCGGGGGGAGGAGCCGGACTGGTCCTCCCCGGAACCCAAACGCCCCGGAACGACGCAGCGCGAGGCGCAGGCCTTGCCCGGAGCCTGAAAGGAGACGCTCCCGGGCGCGCATCCCTATTGGCGGAGCGGCGCCACGTGACCGGAGAGCGTGCTCCCGAAAGCCTTCCCCCTTCCGGGGAGCAGGAGACTGACCGACCGACCGGCGGCAACAGCAACATGGGGGGCAAGAAGAAGGCGAAGAAGCCGGCGGCGGGGCTGGGCCGGTCCCTCATCCGGGAACAAGGGCAAGGCCGGGGCCGCCAAGGCGGGAGGGACGCATGGGTGAGTGAGCGGAAGGACCGCCGCCGCCTCCTCCTCCTCGGGAAAGAACGGAGCCCCAGGCCCTCCGAGCGCCCCGCTTCAAGTCCCGGGGGATCCTGGGCCTGTAGCCTTCCAGAGGCTCCTTGTCCTTCTCCGCCGAAGGGCGCTGGCCCCTGCCCCGCAGGACTACAAACCCCGGGGATCTCCTTCCTTAAGGCGCCTGGTGTGAGGGCCGGCGCCACCGTATTCGTTCCCGCAGGCAACAATTGCCGCTTCTTTCCCCGGAGACGCTCCAGGGACCAGCAGCAGCTCCTGGGTCCTCGGGCCACTACTTTGCATCCCAGTGCGCTAAGGCTCTCAGGCTTTGGTCCTGCAAGCGGTGTGGACTCCATCTCCCAGCAACCCTTACCAGTGGGCAGAGGTTCTGGGAGCTGTAGTCCAAAGCTGCTGGCGACCAGAGTTGGAGAAGGTGGCCCAGAGGTTTGGTGGTTGACTGAACCTTTCTTCTCTCTCCTGTGGCAGATTTCTTACAGATGCCTGAAGGAGAGAAAGGAAGGCAGCAGGTGCCCCTTTGGCCAGGCTGGGGAGGCCCAGGCTTTGTGCCTTGCTATAGCCACTGAAGGGAAGAAATGAGTAGCCATAGACCTCCGTACCTTAAGTTGGTAGATTGTGGGAATATGGCTCCCTCCCTTTGTTCACCTTCGTTTTTGATTACGAATCTGTCTCTCTGAATGTCGGCTTGTGGGGTCTACAGAGGAGAGGTGTTTGAAGCTATGTGTAGGGTGGGACTCTGGCATGGAGCCACAAATCCAAATCATTTGCCTTTGAACATAGTGGGGTCTCTTGGTTTTAATGACAAGATGTTTAATTCTGGGCTTTTCCTACACAGCTTCACACGAGTGACTTGAACGACGGGTATGACTGGGGACGCCTCAACCTCCAGTCGGTCACAGAGCAGAACTCACTGGAGGAATTCTTGGCGACAGCGGAATTGGCAGGAACTGAATTTGTGGCAGGTGAGTTATTTGCAAGGATGCTTTTTCACATCTTTGTTCCAAATCCACGTTTCCACTCAAATTTTTGTTGCTGTTATTGTTCTGCAGAGAAAATGAACATTAAGATAGTTTCTCCCGAGGCTCAGACTGGTCTGCTGACTGCAGAAGAGACCAAAAAGATGCAGGAGCTTCATGAGCAGAACAAGCAATTTCTGTGCATCCCAAGGAGGTGAGTCTGATGCTACCCAGGGTCCTGTTGAGATTTTGCATTCTGCGTGGTCCCCTGCATCCCCTCTATCTTGTGCCTTTGGTTTTGTACCTGTAAGCTCAGTGTGCTGACCGAAATTTCAATGTTGGTGGTTGCTGGTATTAATGCATGTCCTTGGTCACATGTGCATGCCACCACACGAGGGTACTTGAATATTGCAGGGAGATCCTGCTTTGTGCAAGATTTATTAGCTGTTAAATCATAGGATTATGAAGTTGGAAGGGTAATCTAGTCTAGCCTGCCGCCATGCAGGAATCCACATCTAAAGCATTCCCAAAAAATGATCACCCAACCTTTGTTCAAAGATCTGCAAAGCTGGAGAGTCCACCACCCTCCAAGGCAGCCGATTTCACTGTTGAACTGCTCTTACAATAAAGAATTTCTTCCTAATATTTAGGTGGAATCTCTTTTCTTGTAATGGAATCTGTTGGTTCACATTCTAGTCTCTGGAACAGCAGAAAACAAGCTCATGTCATCTTCCATCACTTCAAATACAGTTGTCCTTGAGGTCCACAGTCTCGCTCTTCGTGGGGAGGGACAACAGCTATACTTTAAATGGCTGTCATGCAGCATTAGTTTAAATGGGGCTCACATATTAGTGAGCTGCCATTTTCACGGGGGGGGGGGTCCGGAACGGATCCCCCACAAATTGGGAGGATCAACTTTATTTAAAAGACACCTACCATGCCATTTCTCAGTCTTCTCATCTCTAAGCTAAACATACCCAGCTTTTTAAACTGTTCCTCAAAGGACTTGTTGGTTTCCAGACCTTTGATCATTTTGGTTGCCCCCCTATTTCAATATCCTTCTTGAGCTGTGGTACCCAAAACTAGACACAGTCTTCCAGGTGAGGTCTGACCAAAGCAAAGTAGAGTGGCACTGTTACTTCCCTTGATCTTGGCACTTTCCCAGATAGATACCCCGGCCACCAAAAGATAGCCCAACCTGCTGTCCCTGATTTTGTTGCAGTTATTGTTTATTTGTATTAATATTGTAAGTGTATTTTAAATTGTCAATTATTTAATAGTATTTTAAGGGGTGGGTGGGAATGCGGGATATGGAATGTATATTTTAATGTTGTAAGCCGCCCCGGTTGCGTTATGCAGAGAGGTGAGATATAAATTTATTATTATTATTATTATTATTATTATTGATGCAACCTAGATTTTTTTTGCTATCGCACCATATTGTTCATTCAGTGCTATCTAAAAACTTGAATGGAAGAATCTAAGCTTCATTATACATTAGACCAGACTACTAAAATTATTTTTAAAATTTGCAGTGAAAAGCTCATTAGACTAATCCATTTAAGTTTGGACCAATAGCTATCTCACAACGTGAATCAGGAAGGATAGAGAGAGAAATAGGGGTGAGAAGATAGCATAAGGAAAGGGGTGGGTCCTAGAGCTTTGGTGGAGATGCGGTGGAGAAGTCTGTCATAGAAAGATGGAAGTGAATAGTAGGGTTCATAGAATCATAGAGTTGTAAGAGACTACAAGGGCCATCTAGTCCAGCCCCCTGCCATACACAAATTCACAATCAAAGCATCACAGGGTTGAAAATAGAAACTGAGAGAGGTGAATGTGGGTGTTTACTTTTTCTTGAAAAAGAGAGATATGAACAATTTCTTTTTTGTCCAGGCTTTTTTCATGCTCCATGTTCTTCTTGCTTGTACATATTTGTCATAATAGTCTGAAGACTGCCCATTTTATCCTTTATCCAACTCTGACTTGCTGTATTGAAGCAAAATTCACAGGCACTTTCATGTTGAACACATTGGCCGCTGTACCAGCTGCTGCTCCTTCAAGACTGACCCTAATCCTGTTCTGATCTAATTTCCTTCTCATTTTATGATTGGTTGCTCTAGGCCACACTGGGACAAGCAAACCAGCCCTGAAATGTTGAGCCAGGCAGAAAGAGACAGCTTTCTGGAGTGGAGGAGGCAGCTTGCCCGGTGAGTGCTTTATCCTGGCAGTTTCTTCTTATGATGTTTGGTTCCTGACATTCTGCAAGGGACAGCAACCTCTGTCCATCCTAAATAAACAGGGTTAGAATGTAAGCTGGACAAATGGTGGCTCTGTAGAGATCCTAGCAGCCCCATCTAGCAGGACTTGTGTTCAGGGGTGACTGGAGTTGTCATCCACCAACATCTGGATGGTCATTGGTTGCCATATTGTTAATATAGGGCCTGTACAGACTGCCAGAAATAATCCATCTTGAGACCACTTTAACTGTCCTGGCTCAATGTTAGGGAATCATGGGAATTGTAGTTTTATCTGAGACATTGAGTCTTCTCTGTCAGAGAGCTCTGGTGCCACAATAAACTATAGTTCCCATGATTCACTAGCACTGAGCCAGGACAGTTAAAGGGGTCTCAAGATGGATTATTTCTGGCAGTCTGTACAGGCCTATAGACTCCACAGGATGGAGCTGAGAATCTGAAGGATGCACGTCTCATGCTTCTAGATGCTTTCCTCTGAAATTTTGTACTGCTTACTGAGCTTAACAGGCATTCCTCTGCAGAGAAGAAGAAAGCATGCTTCAAATACATTAACTGTGTTAGGATATGAATGGGATATATAGTCAAAGGTGAAATGTAAAGATGTGTGTGTGTCTGTAATTTTTCACTTGAGAACAGTTTCTAGACAAGGCACAAACAATATTTAGAGAAACAGGGTGAATCAACACCAGGTGGTAACAGAGACATCAACAATGTACTTTCCCAGAGGTAAAACTAATGGAACCAGACTTTGTTATGGATAACAAAGAGATATCAAATATTAAACATCGTTAGGCTTGGGAAAGTTACTCACGTGGTGGATGATGGACAACAAGAGGCTGGGTTAGCATACATCATACAGGCATTATCCAATTAACATAAAGTTAACACCTAGAAGGTGGAGTATGGGATGGGCTTAGAAAATCCTTTGTCTAAGAATTGTTTTTTGTTCAAGATGTGAACGTGTGAGGGTGTGGCTGGATGCTGCAACAAGTTGGATCCTAATGCTTTTGGGATTGTTAAAGATGTAATCTTGTATGGCTGAGCTGGACAAGTTCATCACAATGGATTTTACTTAGTTATCTTATTTTTACTTTTTATATGCATTAATAAAGCTATGCTTTTGGACTTTACAATGTGTCTTCTTGACTGAGGAAGACAGGATTGCCTGGAGAAGAGAAGCTGAGCCAGTTGATGGCAAATCTACACAGTGGCTGTGGATTACAGCAGCCAGCTTGTCCTGCAGACTCTGCTGGGTGCCAAAGGGCATACTACAACACTCATCATCCACACACCAACAAGGGTTATGGGCCCAGTTTGTGGCTTGCTTTTGCCAGTTATGGCTAGTTTTGCCAGTTATGGCTGTTTTGCCAATTTAAGACTGTTTTTGCCAGTTTGTGGCTAGTCTGGCTGACGAGGCTTGTTTTGCCAGTCTGTGGCTAGTCTGCCAGCTAAGACTGTTTTTGCCTAAAGAGAGGCTTGTCTGCCAAATGTGGCTGGTCTGCCAGAGGACAAAGAGGACAAATGTCCAGGAGGACAAAAGCCCAAGAGTCCAGATGACATGTTTGCAATGTGGCCAAGAGGCAAGTATTGCCTATCCACGACTTCAGCTGTGCCAGGACAAGTGAAACCATGCTTCAGCGGTTGCTGGGAAAAGCAGAGGTGGCTTCAAATCTCCAGATGTAAGTAAAAGTTTACTGCTAAGCTGTTTCTGCCGGATGGCAGAGTGCAGACCTCTTTAAAGACAGGTTGTCTGAGGACTCCACTCTTTAAACAGTAAGATACAGAAAAAATCAAAGGCTAAAAATGCTGAGAATACTGCGGGTTCAGTGCAGTGAAATTTTTGTTTTTGTTCAAGCTGCAAAAGACTCTGTTAAAGGCCATTTTGTTTGATATGGAAGCAGCTGGGGCTTGAGTCACAGAATACATGTTGCAATATATGCAGTTTTAAAATGCAGCATGATTGCTAGACACAGGCGGTTGCCTAAGCCAAGAGAACTCATTCTGTTACCCCTCTCTGAGTTACAGTTATGTTTTGGGAGAGGATGTTTCTTCAGCCAAAGGTTTTGGGAACTGAAGAAAAGAATGAATGTTTTCTACACAACTTTGTCACAAATGCTGTGGTCAAAGGACTTTACAGTTCTTGGAAAAAAATACAAAAATCCCTGGTGGGGGTGAAATTTTACACAGTGGTCCAATGCTGTGTGGAGCTGTAACAGGTTTGCAAATGCCTGAAGTTCAAAGGCTGCAACGGTGTTGCTAAATGTCAAAAGAAACAGTTTGCTTGAAAAAGCCAAAAATGTAGGCTTGGGAGAAAGCCTGGGACAGCATCTTGAGGTCAAGATATGCATCCTGAAAAAAAAGACAGCTGATGCACGGAGTGCGAATCGATGCTTTTACTACAACAGAACAAGAGTTTTGAAAATGACAATACAAAAATGTTTGCTACAATCAACAATCTATCTACAACCCAGAGAAATTGGGGGAAACGAAAAAACTACAAGCTGTTTTACAGAGCTGTGACTGTGACTCAAACAGGTGAAACCTGAAGACAAGAGTCTATATATTCTGGGACATATGTTGCAGTTTTGCTAAAAAATAAAAAAAATCCTCCAATCTTAAAGATATTTATCTAGCTGATGGAGGGGTAAGAGATGTTAAAAAAAAATTGAGAAATGTCTACATGCCAAGTTTTGGTAAGAAAACTTTAAAAATGTTTTATGTATACCTGATTTTACAAAAGGTGTTTAGTTGGTGTGCCACTGAGTTTTGTGGAGAAAAAATATAAAATCATCCCTTTGGCAGATTAGGGCGAAGAGTCCAAATCGTGCTCTCTCTCTGAAGAAAGGGCATTATTTTCATCTGATCTCGAAAAGCCATCCAAAATGGGGCCAGGTCAACAGGGAGGGAATTTGACCATGGAGAGGGCCTGTTCCTCCTTTTTCCACCACTCTCTGTGGGTTTGTGTGGTTGTGGAAGCTCCTGGCTGGTGTCTGTGGAAGAAGTGATAGCAGAGAGTGGCAGCTGTTGGGTTGCAGCATCCAGCTATATGTAGTGGACTTTTCTCTTAACCTCAGTGCAGGAACATACTTCTGGTCCACAGTATATTGAAGCTATAGTTGCTCTAGGTACCAAGGGTTCCCCCTGCAGGAATTCCTCCTGTGCTGAATGTTATAGCAAGAGAAGTTAGAAAACAGGAATAAATCATGGTGCTGTGAAATAATTGTTGCTTGTTAAACACTCCATTGTTGATGTTTCCTCTCCCCTGTTCCTTCTAGGTTGGAGGAAGAACAGAAACTCCTTTTGACACCCTTTGAACGAAATTTAGATTTTTGGCGTCAGCTGTGGCGTGTCCTGGAAAGAAGGTAACACTCTCAAGCTGTCTTTTGCATATAGCACTCCTTGCTTTGAGTTGGCAACAGTGGCTGCTGGAGCAATTGCAGCTGTGGGTTGGAACTGTCTTGGGGATTGGGGTACAGGTCTGTTTCTAGGGGCCATGAGGGCAGGGCAGGGAAGGGCAGTAAGGCGAACGTGACTTGTGGACGCCCTTGCTGGCTGTGGAAGAAGTTGGAAAGAAGGGCTCTTTAAGAAGGGCTCTTTAAGAAAGGAGAGGGACAGTCTAATTGTACCTTTCCATGGCATCTGTCAGAGACTGCCCTGAAGGAGTGGGTCCGCGCCACCCTTTGCTCGCCGGATCGGGGCCGCGACAACCACATGCCACGGCCTCGATCCAGCGTTTTTCCACCCCCAAAAGAAGCAGCAATATGCCGTTCTTTTTAGGAGTGGAAAAAAACCACCCTTTCTTCTGCGGTGGCAGCTTTTCCCCATTTCTGTGACACAGGCCATGTGGTTGCTGCACCACAGAAATACCATTTCATCATGTAGTCAGGTGGGCAGAGTGACACTGGCTTGGGATTGGCATCGGGGCATGTGGCGTGCATATGCCATGCCCCCATGCCATCCCGATGCAGGCGTATAATGCTGGTCTGTTCAGCAAGTTTGTGTATGTTTTAACTACATTACATTTGTTTTAATTAGTGAGTTGCCATGAGTCCTTTTTGTTTTGGGAGAGAGGAAGGTAGGATATAAATGTATATACTGTCTGTTAAACTATCTACTGTAAATAAATAATTGGAGGGTGCTGGGATGTGGCGGATGCCTGCAGGGCTGCGGTGTCAGAGCTGGTACCTGCCTACATGCTTGACTAGCTGCTTGTCTTGTGCCTCTCTTTGCTGCCTCACAACTCCTCACTCCCTCTCTCTTGCTGCTGAAGGAGAAGCAGGAACATTGGGGAGTGAGTGAGCGAATGGCAACAGCCATACCTTCCTGTTTTCTTTTGCAGTGACGTTGTGGTTCAGATAGTGGATGCCAGGAACCCCCTCCTATTCAGGTGCCGAGATCTGGTAGGTGTGACAATCTGAATGGGCTTTATGTGGGGCATCTGCCTCACCTTAGGCACAAGAGGACTCATGGCTATCCCTGCCCAAAAGTCCATGTTTATGGCAAGTAAACCCAAATTCTTTCACCAATCTCTTCTCCTCCTGCCAATTTTTCCCCAAAAAATTATAAGCTGAAGTTGCAACAGGCAAATATTATTTGTATTTGGAAGTGTGTGGAGGATAAAAGCTGGGGAGCTGAGTGGGGAGAGGCTCCCTTACCTTTCCCAGGTGGTGTTTCCTTGCTGGGCCATGACAGTTGGTGACTCTTGCTTTTATCTGTCATAGGAATATTATGCCAAAGAAATCAGCCCAGAGAAGGAGAACCTCATTTTGCTGAACAAGGGAGACTTGTTGAGTGAGGAACAACGCTCTGCCTGGGCCCGATTCTTCGAGGAGGAGGGTGTCAAAGTGGTGTTCTGGTCAGCCCTGGCGGAGGGGAGGCGGCTGGCTGCGCTCTCTAAGGTAGTGAGAAGGGGCTGTCGCTCAGACTGGGGTACAGCACAAATGGGAGGTGGGGTGTAGGCAGCTTCCTTGCAGACAGTTCTTCCTGCTTTTGGGGCTTTGAAAACACACACCCCTTCCACAACACACACAGACCCCGGTTGCACTCAAGGTACTTTCTGTAAAATGTCATTCTGGGATGCAGGAGGGAACAATCCACTGATACTAGGGTGGAACCCAGGATCAGTGGACTGTTACCCCTGCCATCCCAGAATGACCCTTCATGGTAAGTACAACTTCTCATTCTAGGATCAAGAGAAATTCAGGCCCATAGAATTATGTAGTTGGAGCTTTCTCCTAAGGGCTGTCTAGTCCAAGCCCCCTGCTGCCACTGCAAGAAACCCACAGTGAAAGTGACCTCTATTAAACCCTCCAGCAGAAAATAGCCTCACTGTCTCTTCTCAATGACATCCCTTCAGACATTTAAAGATGGCTGTGATGTCCCCTCTTAACCTTCTCCAGACTAAACATACCCAGCACTGTCAAGTCAAAGGCTTTCATGGCCGGCATCCAGAGGTTTTTGTGGGTTTTTCGGGCTGTGAGACTGTGTTCTAGAAGAATGTATTCCTGACGTTTCACCTGCATCTGAGGCTGGCATCTTTAGAGAAATGCAAAATGTCAGAAATACGTTCTTCTAGAACATGGCCTCACAGCCCGAAAAACCCACAAAACCTTATACCCAGCACCCTCAGTCACTTCTCAGAGGGCTTGGTAGTTTCCAGGCCTTCCGCTGTTTTGGTTGCCTTACTCTGGACACCCTTCAGCCTCTCAACATCCCTCTTGAATTGTGGTGCCCAAAACGGGACACAGGATTATTCCAGGGGAAGTCTGTCGAAAGCAGAATAGAATAGGCCTGCCACTTCACTTGACTGGGACACTTTACTCTTATTGATGCAGCCTAGAATTGCATTGGCTTTTTTAGCTGTTAAATCAGACTCCTTACTCTCGTTACGCTTGCAGTCTCGCAAATGCACCTCAGCACCAAGAGGGCCACAGCAGTCTTCTTATGCTCGGGCTCCCACTTCCATTCCATGTGAGCAGCAAACATGTCTCCCATCTCTCCCGTTGTATGAGTGTACAACTTCACCTTTGTGCCCTCGGAGAGAATCAGTCTGGAAGAGGGCCTGGCAGAAGCAAGGCTTTGTGGGGAGAGGTCTGTGAATCCAACTGTTTAAGACAGACCACCAGCCTCTTGCAGAGCTACACTCCTTCACTCGTTCAGCACATACATGTTTTGCAATGGCTGGCAGAGGAATTGTGGCCTGCTTTCTTTGTGCAGGAGACAGAAGCTGTGGAGGACCCAGGCCTGGAGGAGGAGTCTTCCAGCCAGAAGGAGAGGCAGGCCTCTAGCAGCCATTCCGGGAGTGAGCCAGACTCGCCCTCAGAACAGGAAAGTGACTTGGAGGAAGAGAGTGACATCTACGAGGACTGCGATGAGGAATTGGAGGGGGAGGAGGCCTGGCTGACATGCTCTGAAGATGAGGGGAGCAGGACCATGGATGGGGCGTTGGGGGAGAACAGGACAGAGGGTGCTGAGTGCCTCCAGGGGCCTGGAGCTGAGCAGGACCAGCGCATCAGAAACAGCAGCCACTTAGTGCGGAGAGAGGAGCTCCTGGAGGTCTTTAAGTTGGTCCATGTTGGGAAGAAGAAGATCAGAGAAGGGCAGGTGACCATAGGACTGGTGAGTTGGAGGCTGCCAGGTCTAAGGCCAGCTGAGCCTGGTTCCTTTGGTGCCTCTCCGCAGCTTGCCTGGGTCTGAGGGGGCTAAGACTGGAAAGAACTGTATCCCCTAGGTGGGGCTGTTGCTCTCTGGAGGGATGAAGCAGGAGGGCTGCCCCATGTCCTGTGTTGATGTAAAAACTGTCAATCCACTTAGGTTTTTTTAAAAAAGTTTTTTTATGTGGGAATGGGAGGCAGGGAGGGGGAAGGAATCACTGTCTTGTCCTCGGTTTTGGGTTGAAAAAACACCAGGGTTGCTGCCCCTGTTTAGCAGAATGGAGGGTCAGTCTTTGGGGCTGGTGCCAGCCAGCAGTGCTTGCTGTGGGTCAGGCAGAGGGGATGGTGGGATGCCACTTAGGGCGTCTTTCTTCCTCATGGGCTGTGACAGCCGAAGATGAAATCCTCATGCTTGGTTCCTGGTAGAGGTCCAGACTGTGCAACTAGCACTCAGATTTGGAGCTGGGTTTGAAAGCCAGGGCCCAGCTGTTGAATAGAGAAGGGCATCTCTGAGCATAAGCTGAGTGTTTATGGTTAGATAGAACTGGCCTCACTTCACTCCCTAGCGGCCCTCTTAGGTGCCACAGGTTCAGGAGAGGCCCAAACAAGCCCAACTGAAGCTGACTTCCTCCCTCCCCTAGGTGGGCTACCCCAACGTTGGAAAGAGCTCCACCATCAACACCATCTTGGGAAAGAAGAAGGTCTCCATCTCTGCCACCCCAGGGCACACAAAGCACTTCCAGGTACTGCCAGGTAGTTGCAAGGCTGGTGGCTGATGAGGGCTCCTTGGTTTCTCTCAGGCTGCCCTTGTTGGTAGTGGGCGGTGAGACAAAGGGGGACTTTGCTAGTGATGTTTCCATCCCCCCCCCCCCCCGACACACATTTTGCAGGAGCTGCTGTTCTTGGGGAGGAAGGCTGGATACAGCATAGTTTGAGGCTGTTCTCATGTCTTCTCCCCACCCTGTCCCTGATTCCAGCTAGCAGGCCCTCCTGAGCTGAGGCTGCCAGGGAAAGCCTGGGCCCTGGAAGGTTCCCAGGGGGTGTTTTGGCATGGGAGAGCCTCCATTCTCTGGAAGGCTTGCCTTTGTGCAGTGTGCCTTTCTGATGCGCTGGAGTAACTTTTCTGTTGCCAGGGACTGAATTAAACTGACTCCTGGGGTGGTGTTAGTGGCAGATTCACCTGCGTGAATGGTGGTTGAGAGAGTGGAAGAGGCATTTCTCTTTCTCAGGGGGTCATGAGCCCCACCATTGTCTACTGACTGCCTGGTCCTACTCTTTGATTGATTCCTGCTGGGGTGCCTAAGGTTTATTTCTTGGAACAGTGGAAAGGAGAAGGTGAGAGAGGCCCACAAGAAGTAGGAAAACAGTTGTGGGGCTCTGCATCGGTACTCCTGAGTCAATGGACTGTTTGGTTTTGCTGGCTTTAGCTGGCCTGCCTACTCCTCTTCAAAAGCATCTCTGACCCAAGGAGGGAGGCCCTCAGAGAGCTTCCCCACTCCACCCTCACCTCACCTATTTTCCTCCTGGTTTCCTCCTTGCAGACCCTGTACGTGGAGCCCGGCTTGTGTCTCTGTGACTGCCCTGGCCTGGTGATGCCCTCCTTTGTTTCCACAAAGGCAGAGATGGTTTGCAGTGGGATCTTACCTATAGACCAGATGAGGGACCATGTCCCCCCTGTTTCCCTCATATCCTTCCCTGTCAGGTGGGCTGTAGAGGCCGTGTGCCTTCTTGCTCATGCTCTGTCCATGCCAGGACTCTGTACAGAAAACATGGAGTTGTTTCCTAGGGTTGAGGATGGAGGGATGTTTTAGCTGTGGATTCTTACACTGTCTGGGGTGGACTAGATGACATTTGGTCCCTCACACTTCTGTTTGCACAAAGGAGTTGGGCAGAAGGCAGTGATGGGAGG
Organism: Phrynosoma blainvillii; assembly: GCA_026167975.1. Classification (NCBI taxonomy): domain Eukaryota; kingdom Metazoa; phylum Chordata; class Lepidosauria; order Squamata; family Phrynosomatidae; genus Phrynosoma; species Phrynosoma blainvillii. The sequence continues at coordinate 1,872,933 of JANUYF010000003.1, forward strand.
CATTGCTTGCAAAGGGGGTGAGAGGAGGCTGTTTGGGGATGCAAGTGGGAGACAGGAGGAGGCGAAATAGATGGGTGGGGGAGGCAGAGACCACTGAAGGCTGGGAATGAGTAGCTGGGAGTCAACCTGGACACTGAGCGGAAGGAAGGAGGGGCTAGAAAGGGATCCTGACATCAGATGGATGTTGGCCAATGAGGTAATCAGAGCTGAGCAGAGAAGAGGAGGAACAGGTGTGTGCCTGTTCCTCCTTTTCCCCTGCCCTCCCGTCTCTGTGTGCCCTGCAAAATGGCTTCATGTGTCAGAGATGGCACACATGCCATAGGTTCACCAATACAGCTCTAAGCAGTTTACAGTGTGTAAGCTAATTGCCCCCAACAAGCTGGGTACTCATTTTAGTGACCTATAGAAGGATGCAAGGCTGAGTCAACCCTGAGCCCTTGGCTGGTATTGAACTCACAACCTCGTGGTTTGTGAGATAGTGGCTGCAGTACAGGCATTTAACCACTGCCACCAGGCCTTCCTCACAGGGCTCTTTTAAGATCTGCAGAGAAGAAAACTTGTAGAGGTCTTTTGTACTTGTCATTCTCTTCCTGAAGGCCCTCATGAGTGAGGGTGGTCTGGGACGTCTGTCCTTTGGGTCTGCGTGTTCCACCTGTGCCTGCAAGATCTTTGATCTGGTGTTGCCCTCCAGATACATGGTGTATGTATATTTGGATGGAGCCTCTGGAGGGTGGCTCTGGACAAGATCAGGCCATGGAACGTTGCCTTTCAGGCCAGGGAAAGTCAGAGAGTCTGAAATGGGTGCTAATGCTTGGCCTAGTGTTCTTGTGGGTGTTTGTGTGGGAGATCATTGCAAGTGGACTGGAGATGGGGCACTTCATCTCCCCTCTGGTTCTTCCTTAATTCTCCCACGTCTGCCAGCGAATCCCCCGTCCTGTCCTGGAGGCAACCTACGGCATCAACATCATCCGACCAAGAGAGGACGAGGCACCTGACCGGCCGCCCACCTCAGAAGAGCTGCTGACTGCCTACGGATGTAAGTGGCTGCCCTGCAAGGCTGAGGCTTGTGTGTATGCATGCAGGTCCCACCTCTTGGCCTCCATTTTGGTTGTCAAAATGGACAACCAAGGCCCAGCCCTGATCCAAGGGCTGGGCCTTGAAGGGCAGGCTTCCTTGTCTAGTTTAGGGCTGGAGTGGAGATCCTTGTGTCCAGAGGGCAGGTGACTGTCCCTTGTGTTGTAGAGCTGTCCTTATCCAAAAGCAGCTTGACATCACCTTTCGTCTGTTTTGTTTGCCACAGATATGAGAGGATTCATGACTGACCATGGACAGCCAGATCAGCCCCGCTCGGCTCGCTATGTGCTGAAGGACTACGTCACTGTAAGTTTCTGGCAGACTCCAGAGCCTGGTAGGGCAGGGTGGGAGGTAGCATTTATGTGCCAATGTGTTATAAAATTAGCTCAAGCACTGAGTGGGGATGGAGATTCAATAAAGAAATGGTTCAGATATAGAGAGAGGGGATAGGGAGGATATAGAACAGGAAGCAAGACCAGCGCAAAGGAATAGGCCAGGTTTCCTTTTTCTGTGTGGAGGGCATTTCGTCACCTGTCTCTTCTGCCATCACTCTAGAATCAGTTCCATAGAATCACCATTGTCCTGTCTGAAAACTTTGAGACATATTTTATTCAAATTGTAGGATTTCTAGCATGATGTCCACCTCTCAGCAAAAATCACCACAAGGGCTTTTGCTCAGGAAGGTCTTTCTAAGTGACTGAGTTCCATGCATCTTGGAGTATGGGTGGGAAGGACGAGGCACTTGAGAGCTATCCCTTCTCTTGTCATACATTATTGGTGTTGATAGGGACACTGCTTTTTATGATAGCTGTGGTTTATGAAGAGAGCTTTGACTGGATGAGTTGAGCTGATGAAAATGACGAACCTCCCCCCCCCTGCTGTTTCCAGGGTAAACTACTTTACTGCCATCCCCCTCCTGGAATAGAGGCCCAGGAGTTCCAGCTTTGGTACAAAAGGGACACCCCCCAGAAGTCCCCACCACTGGATGCAGCAACGCAACTGGGCAGGAACCGGAAGACCAAGCAGATAGAAAATGTGGTGGACACTGCCTTTTTCCACCAGGTAAGGGTTCCCTTAGAGAAATGCGAGGTGCCCCTCTGCACTCCCTCTTTGTACCATCCTTCCGGTCATCCACAGTGATCACAGCCATTATTCAAGGAAGTTGGGAACCTGGATTGGATCAGGGCCTGCATGCCCTGAATGCAGCAGTACAGCATTTACTATGGTGCTGCCCCCCCCCCCCCCACACACACACACAGGTCCAGGCCTGGAAGACACCTCCATGGCCGCTTTGGCCTCCCAGTTCACCTCCCTTCTGAGCAACCCTCTGGTGCCTTTTTTCTAGGAGAACATCCGTGCCTTGACCCGAGGCAGCCGATCAGTGCTGGGCCACCGTGAAGCCATTTCCAGCCTACAGGGCCTGCCCTCACCCGGTGCGAAGGACAGTGTTCCAGGGAAACCCTGGAAGAAACATGGCAACAGGAACAAGAGGGAGAAGATCCGCCGTATCACCAAGCACCTACAAGCTTAAAGAAGGGGGTTGGACTCAGAGTGGGAGTGGGAGGGAAGCAGCAGCTGCGTCTGCCTTTGGGTAGCCACCCTACTAAACAGTGGCATGCCCCTGTGCCTGCCTTCTCTTCCATCCCTTCCCAAGAGGGTGTTGCCAGGGTCGCCTACATCTCTGTCCTCTGCTTTTAGAGGGCTGTTGGCTCAAGGAGGTGCCTGGGCATATGAGGGCTATGGCTCAGTGAGCCCTTTGGCTTGTGCTTCAGGCCCTGATCCAAGGAAAGCTGCCGTGCAGCGCAAGAGCCCACTCTTTACTCCCTTGGGGGAATAAAGTTTTGTTATATTTCTGTTTTCCATCTTTTCTCTCAATTGGCTCAAGCAGCATTCAGCCTCTAGTTCTCCTGCCCTGTATTCCTCAGCAAAGGCTTCATGCCAGACCCACTCCCCAGCTCCTTCAGCCCCTGTTCTTGTTCGGTGCCTGCCCACTGTGGAGTGCCTGCTAGGAAGGACAGGCAAGCGGACTGGTCAAATCCTTTTGCATGCAGGGCTGAGCGATGGTCTCATTATTAATAGCAGTAGTGTCTTCCCCCACCTGCCCACTCAGACTTTTACATTCTCCTGGGGAAGAGCCTTGGGGAGGGGGGGGCATTTGGGTTCTGTTGCCTAACAGGTTTCCCGAGGAGGTGCTAGCCTCTGGCCCGCGGTCCCCTTTGCCTCTCAGCAGTTTCTTCATGGTCTTCTCCTTCAGGCGTGATCTGGCACTTTTGGGGGTGATGCAGCCTCCCTAGCTGGGGGGACAGAAGCCCCTTTTCCCCCCACCGAACAAGTTGGTCCAGGCTGAAAGCTCCCCCTCTCTGCCAGGAGAGGGCACCCTGGATTCAGGCTCCCCAAATAGTCCTGCTTGTGCCAGGAGTGAAGTTCCCTTTGGCACTGTGGCTGAGGAAGGGTGACCCCTCTCATCCTAAGCCCTGGAGAACGAAGGCCCTCTCTCAGAGGTCACAGAGCTGTCATCAGTCTTCTGGGAGGAGAGGGGCTGCTCAGGATTGGGCCTCCCTCCTGGGCTCTCAGCCTCTGCTAACACGTATGGGGGTTCCCTCTGGAGCAACTGACACGAAAACTGGAAATCTCTTGCTGTTCCCCTCTGAGGCTTTGAGCACTTCCCTTTGTGTCACCACCACACACTGGAAAATGGGGTTCCACGACCACAGATATCTCAGCAACTAGGAACAACCTGTAGCTGTGCCTCTTTTTCACCAGATATGCCCAACTGGGAAAATATAAATTGCCAGCTAACAAGCCAAAGTGACTGAGCTCAGTATCCCTCCATAGTGTTTACCCTGTCTCTCTAGACTTGCATTCAAGAGATTGGCTTTGGGTTCTTTGCCAACCCACCTCTCTCTTCCTGCTGCCAGGGGAAGGGGCACCTTTGGGACTATGGGAGGGGGTTTGGGGGGCAGGATGGCTTTAAAGTGGGTCTCTACAGTTCCCCCTTTGGCCAGTTATGAGGAGAGGCCCACAGATCAAATTGTAAGTGGACATCCCATAGGTTGTCCTCTGGATTTGTAGAATCATAGAATCATAGAATCATAGAGTTGGAAGAGACCACAAGGGCCATCCAGTCCAACCCCCTGCCATGCAGGAACTCCCAATCAAAGCATCCCCGACAGATGGCCATCCAGCCTCTGCTTAAAGACCTCCAAGGAAGGAGACTCCACTACTCTCCGAGGGAGTGTGTTCCACTGTCGAACCGCCCTTACTGTCAGGAAGTTCCTCCTAATGTTGAGGTGGAATCTCTTTTCCTGGAGCTTGCACCCATTGTTCCGGGTCCTAGTCTCTGGAGCAGCAGAAAACAAGCTTGCTCCATCCTCAATATGACATCCCTTCAAATATTTAAACACGGCTATCATATCACCTCTCAGCCTTCTCTTCTCCAGGCTAAACATCCCCAGCTCCCTAAGTCGTTCCTCATAGGGCTTGCTTTCCAGACCCTTCGCCATTTTAGTTGCCCTCCTTTGGACACGCTCCAGTTTCTCCACATCCTTTTTGAATTGTGGTGCCCAGAACTGGACACAGTATTCCAGGTGAGGCCGGACCAAAGCAGAATATAGTGGCACTATTACTTCTCTTGATCTAGACACTATACTTCTACTGATGCAGCCTAAAATTGCATTGGCCTTTTTAGCTGCTGCATCGCACTGTTGACTCATGTTCAACTTGTGGTCCACCTGGATTCCTAGATCCCTTTCATACGTAGTCTCATTCAGCCAGGTGTCCCCCACTGTATATCTGTATTTTTCCGCCCTAAGTGCAGTACCTTACATTTCTCTGTGTTGAATTTCATTTTGTTAGCTTTGGCCCAACTTTCTAGTCTGCTCAAGTCATTTTGAATTTTGATCCTGTCCTCTGGGGTATTAGCTACTCCTCCTAATTTGGTGTCGTCTGCAAATTTGATAACTATGCCCCCAATACCGTCATCCAAGTCATTGATAAAGATATCGAATAGCACTGGGCCCAGGACAGAGCCCCACTGGACACCCCACTGGTCACTTCTTTCCAAGTTGAAAAGGAGCCATTGTTGAGCACCCTTTGGGTTCGACCAGATAACCAATTACAAATCCATGTAACAGTTACTTTGTCTAGCCCACATTTTACCAACTTGCTTGCAAGAATGTCATGGGGAACCTTGTCAAAGGCCTTACTGAAATCAAGATATACTATATCCACAGCATTCCCTTCATCTACCAAACTGGTAATTTTATCAAAAAAAGAGATCAGATTTGTCTGGCATGACCTGTTTCTCTGAAACCCATGTTGACTTTTTGTGATTATGAAATTATCTTCCAGATGTTCACAGACTCTCTGTTTAATGATCTGCTCCAGAATCTTTCCGGGTATTGATGTCAGACTAACTGGACGATAATTGTTGGGATCCTTTTTTTTCCCCTTTTTGAAGATGGGGACAACATTTGCCCTCCTCCAGTCCGCTGGGACCTCTCCTGTTTTCCAGGAATTCTCAAAGATTATTGCCAATGGTTCTGATATTACATTTGCCAGTTCTTTTAATACTCTTGGATGTAATTCATCTGGTCCTGGAGACTTATATTCATCTAGATTAACCAGATGTTTCTGTACTATCTCTTTACTTATTCTGTGATGAAATTCTCCTATTCTGTCCTCTGCTCCATTATCCTCAAGTTGAGCACCCTTTGCCTTTTCTGAGAAGACTGAAGCAAAGAAGGTGTTGAGTAATTCTGCCTTTTCTCTGTCCCCTGTTAACTTTTTGCCATCTTCTCCACACAGTGGCCCTACCATTTCCTTCTTTTTCCTTTTGCTACTGACATACCCCCAAAAGCCCTTTTTATTGTTCTTAACCGCTCCAGCAAGCCTGATTTCATTCTGCGCTTTAGCTTTTCTGACTTTACCCCTACACGTGCTAGCTATTTGTTTGAATTCCTCTTTGGTGATTTCCCCATTTTTCCATTTCTTATACATGTTCCGTTTAAAACATAGTTCAGTTGCAAGTTCCTTAGTCATCCATCCTGGTTTCTTGAGACACCTCCCATTCTTCCTCCTCGTTGGCACGGTTTGAAATTGTGCCTTCAGTATCTCCCTTTTGAGAAACTCCCATCCGTCTTGAACTCCCTTCTCTTTTAGTATTCCTGTCCATGGGATCACCCTCAGTATTTCTCTAAGTTTAGTAAAATCAGCTTTCCTAAAGTCTAGAATGCGTGTCTGACTATGCCTGGCTTCTCCTTTCCACTGTATAATAAACTCCAGGAGGACATGATCACTCCCGCCTAAGGATCCAACCACTTGCACCCCATTAACTAGGTCTTCCCTGTTAGTTAGGATCAGATCCAAAATAGCTGACTCCCTCGTTGCCTCTTCCACCTTTTGAACAATGAAATTGTCTTCGAGGCAAGTGAGGAATTTGCTAGACCTCAAGGATTTTGCCGAGTTTGACTTCCAGCAAATATCCGGATAGTTGAAGTCACCCATCACTACTATATTTCTCCTTTCTGAGTGTGTGGTCATCTGTTCTAGAAAGGCATCATCCAGTTCTTCTGCCTGAGTCGGGGGTCTGTAGTAGACTCCCACAATAACATCCCTGTTGTTTCTTTCCCCTTTAATTTTTATCCAAATGCTCTCCACCTGGCTTCCAGGATTGTTGTCCTGGATTTCTTCACTGGTGTAAATATCCCTGACATATAATGCTATTCCTCCTCCTCTCCTGTTTGGCCTGTTTCTCTTGAAGAGGTTATACCCCTGTATTTTTACATTCCAATCATGAGACTCATCCCACCAGGTTTCAGTGATGCCTATTATATCATATTTGCTTTGTTGCGCTAGGAGTTCAAGTTCATCTTGCTTATTTCCCATGCTCTGTGCATTAGTGTAGAGACATCTAAGACCATATGTCCCCTTTACTTGCTGCCTTAGCACGTTTTTTTGCCTCCCACTGTTGGGTCCCTCTACTGTTTGCTTTGTTTCCTCTATGACAGTTTGACTATTTTTTCCAGTCCTTTTGTCTTCCAGGGTGCTGTCTCCCTTCCCCACATAACTCAGTTTAAAGCCCTCCTGATCAAATTCTTCAGACTGTTGGCAAAAACGTTTCTTCCAACTGGTGTGAGATGCAGCCCATCCCTTGCCAGGAGTCCACCCTCATGGAACCGCAGCCCATGATCCAAGAATCCAAATCGTTCTCGACGACACCATCTGCGGAGTTGGAAGGGGCTCGCAAGGGCCACCTGGGGTTAGGGTTTGACCTCCCCAAGATGGCTGCAGAAACCTAGATGTTACTGGCCCTTGATGTGGAGAGACACAGATGTCCTGGATGCTCACAGGCCTCCCTAGGAGGTCAGACTTGACAGATGTACACCCCCCTTTTACCTGGTGGGACCCCCCAGAGCCTTCTGTTGTGGACTCACCTGGTTAATGGCTGTTTTGTTGCAGCAAAAACAACTGAGTCATGTGGCTCCAGACACAATGTGGTCATGGCTTTTATGGGAGGAAATCTTGCCATCAGCTGTCTGAGCTTATTCAGAAGGGCCTGGTCAGTAGTCCAGGCCAAGAGGCAGTGGGGTGGGCAAGAGCCCAGTAGAGAGCAAGCCGTCCTCCTGAATTGGCTTTTCCTATTGTGATGATTACAGTAGGAATGGCACACAACCAAGGGCTGCCTTTGTGTGTGCCCCCCCCCCCCAGTGAAAACGGGATTGGTGCCCACAATGGCCTGTCTTTCTGAGACAGACTTCAGGGGAGGACGGGTGGGTTTGGGGTTGCTGGAGTGCTTTCCAGACATGGTCTGCAGGGAGCTTGTTGCAACCACTCCACTGGCTGCTGGTCAGTTTCTGGACCTAGAAGGCCTCGTCCAGTCTGGACTCAGGCTGTCTGAAAGACTAAAGCCTCTCTCTCATCCTGCCATGTGCCAAGATCTTCAGGGAAGAAGGGCTTTCTCTCCTTCCTGCCACCGTCACAGGGATACACAATGAGGACTGGGGAGACAGGGCCTTCTCAGTGGCTGCTCTCAGACTGTGGAACTCCCTGCCACCGCAGGAGGCTCAAGTGGACCCCTCACCTCTCTTTTTGCTAGCCAGCAGAGACCTTTTTTGAAATACAAGCCTTGGATTTTTGCTTGTGCGGAAGGATTTTTAATATTTTAGATTGTGTTAAAAGTAATAAGGCTGCCCATTTTGTTTTTAAACCTTTGTAGTATTTAAACCTGCCCTGAGGGTTGTCTTGGGTCCCGTGTCGGGAGAAGAGCGGGCTTTAAGTTGAATTAATGAACGCATGCACTTTTGGGCTACCTTTTCCCTGCCTGCCTGCCTCTGTCCCTTTTGCTGGAGGTGCCAAGCTGGGTCCTCTGGGTCTGCCCTGCTGCCAGTCCTGCGATGGAGGGCAAGGGGCTTTGCTGGCACAGCAGTTGGAGATGGTTCCCACCATCACTCTGCATCTTTTCTTCAGAAAGGCCAGATAACATCTCCCTTTGCAAGAGCAATCAGTCCCCGTCTCCCTCTTTCTCAATGGGACCTTATCAGCTCTGCTCTGAGCTGGCCGTAGCTGAGGTCCAAGGCCCCCAAAGCCAGCTGGTCATCCTGCCAGTGGCCTTCGCCCACCTCAGGCCATTGTGTCTGCAGGCAGGACCCACCCCCAGGACAATGGGGCAGAGGGAGAGCCAAGGGAGCGGTCCCCCAGACCCCCCAACCTTTCTTCCTCCCCACACTCCACTCGAAGAAGGCATGTGCTGGTCAGCAGTGGCCTGACTCCGGCGCAAGGCCCAAGAGGACAATGGCAGCTAGGGGGGAGAGTGGCTGAGGAGTCGCCCGCCTGCGACTGCCGCCTGTTTGTCCCTATCTGGGTTGCTCCCTGGTTTCCCTTCCGATAAGAGAGAGGCCTGGGAGCCAGATGGTCACTTCCAGGGAGACAATGTGTCCCCCAATCCTCTGCCTTTGCAGGAGACTCCCTGGCCAGAGCTGTGTAAGGAGGGAGTGGGTCTCAGCGGGGCTTCCAGCTGCCTGGCGGCAATGGTCCTGGGGTCAGGGCTGGGGGATGGAGGGTGGGAAGGACAGGGGGCTGAGGCTCTGGGTCACTGTCCAGATAGGGAGCTTGCAGGCCCCAGAGGGGTCCCCTTCCCATCTTGGAGGGCTGGAGCTGCCTTGGCAAGTGGAGGGGGCAGAATAGCAGGGTCCAGGGGGTGGCCTTACCTTGAGATGGAAGGAATTGGGGTGGGGGTGGGGAGGCTGTAGAGGAATGCATTTTATCAACATCTCCCAACCTGGACCCCTGCAATGCATTCAAGGCAATGAATCAGAATCACAGATTTGGATGAGACCCCAAGAGTCATCCAGTCCAACCCCCTTCTTCTGCCATGTAGATGAATACACCATCCAAGCCCTCCTCCTTGGGACAGATGGCCACCCAGCCTCTGCTTAAAAACAGCCTCCAAAGAGACTCCACCGTCCTCTACTGAGGCAGCAGTGTTTTCCACTCTACAACAGCCCTTACTGTCCATTGTGCTGAAATTAAGGGGAAAATACCTTTTCAACATTTGCATTGTGTCTTCAAGCAGCCCACGGTCCTTTTCCCCTCTGAGAAACAAAGGTGCCCTAAGCTCTGGGTGCGAGTCTGGTCTGCTGCTGCTGCTGCTGCTGCTTCTAGAAAAGATGATTTTACAAGGATCCATCCTCTTCCTTCCTTTCTTTGCAGGGAGCAGAGGCTGCCAAGTAGAGGCATTTCTCAAAGGGGAGTAGCAAACATGGTGTTACTCAATGGGCTCCTTAGTGATTCTCAAAACGGAGGACATTTTGGAATACCTCCTGGACAGAAGGTTGAAATGTTGGGCATGTCCTGGAAAAGGAGGACATCCGGTCACTCTTATTGGGAAGGATTTGGCAAAGGTGGAGGTCTCCCTGAATCCCCCAAGTCCCCAGGACACAGTGGCCGACCTCTCGTCTGGTCCCAGAAGGGAATCAGGGCCTCTCCTGGTTGGTGTTTGGGTGGGAGACCGGCAGGAGGGATGGCCAGGCATCTCCAGGCAGGGCTGGGAAAGAATCCCCCCTGAAGCCCTGGAGTGGACAATGCCAGCCTCGATGGAAGACCCTCACGCGGCAGAAGTCCTCTAGTGAGGATGACCCCCTGGACAGCCGTGGCTGCAGCAAGCCAGAGCCGCCATCATCACTGGGCTGAGACAGTGGCCTCCTCTTATGCCTGGGCAGCCTCCTGCATCCCCCTCCGGAAGAAGGTCCCGGGTTCTGCTTCTGGCATCTTCTGGGAAAGAAACCCTTGGAGAGCCAGAGCAGCCAACAGGAATTGGCTGTAGTGTTAATTGACCAGCGGTCAGGCTTGGCATCAGAGCAACTCCTTAAATCCCCCCCCCCCCAAAAAAAAACCCCTATTATTTCCCCCCTTCTGTTTTCCGTTGTTGGACAACTTCAGGTAACCTTGTGCGGGCTTCATGTCAATAATGTGGTTGAAATGGGCTACAGATGGAGAGGCCACAGGAAAGGGCACTGGTGGCTTCCCTATGAGCAGGGCAGGGAGTCTGCTCTGGGCTTTAGTCTGAACTTTGAAATCCTCACAATAGTTCCAGCACCGTCCAGAAGGTCATGGATGCCTCTCTGCTCTCGGGGCGCTTGACTCATCTTACAGGGAAGAGCTGGGATGGGCTGCGTCTGTGGGAGAGCAAAGCCCCATAGACCATCCGTCCCTTCTGCCCCAGGGAGGACGCGGAGTCCAAACTGACCTTCTTGGGCCTCCTGGTCATGGAGAACCGGCTGAAGAGCGAGACCAAGCCTGTCCTGGAGGAGCTCAGCAACGCATGATGGTCACAGGTGGGCCTTGGGGTTGTGCCTTTATCTTTTTTACTGTGTTTTAATTGGGTTTTCCATTGTTAAAATTATGTCTTCTCCATTGTTTTAACTTTGTACTTTTAATAGAATTGTTGCTTAACTTTTTTTTTGTACTTTTGAACAAAACCTGCTTTTAATTGCTTATAACCCACCTTGGGTCATGTACAAGGAGAAGGACTGGACAGTGTCAGAGGTGACCTTTTCCTCCTGGATTTCTGCTGAAAGCACCAAGAGGAAAGAGGTCCCTCCAAGAGAGAGAGAGAGAGAGAGAGAGAGAGAGAGACCCTTCCTCCCCGGGGCCCTCAGAGGAAGCCAAGAGGAAGACCTGGCAACACAGTGGTAGCCGCCATGGCACCCTCCAAGGCCCACCATCGGACTTCTCTCTCGCTGCAAAGAGTGGCTTCTTTTACACAAGGGAGGAGTCCTGGAAGGCCTGCCATCTTGCTTCTGGAGCCCAAGGACTAAATGGCACACACTCTCCCATCTTGACTTTCTAGATGACAACATCCAGACCGCGATGACAGTTGCCAGAAACACTGGGATGATTCCGGAGGTGAGCCAAGTGGTCCTTGTCGAGGCAGATGCTCCGGCCGGGCAACCTTCTGCCTCCATCACCTGGAAACTCCTGGAGCAAAGCAAAGGGAACGGCTACGGAGGACCAGAGGTGACTTTTCCCCAGTCAGTCAGTCTGTCTGTCTGTCCGTCCATCCCCTGCCCGTCCACCCATCCGGCTAATCTATTGCATTTATCTGCCATGGTTGCCTTGGCTGATGACCTTCGCCTGAGCATCGACAGGGGTAGTGTGACCCTGCTGGTGCTCTTAGACCTCTCAGCGGCTTTTGACACAATAGATCACAACATCCTCTTGGACTGCCTGAGAAGGTTAGGAATTGGAGGCACTGCATTGCAATGGTTCTGTTCCTTCCTCTTGGGCAGATTCCAGAGGGTGATGCTTGGGGACAGTTGCTCTACGAGAGCTTAATTGTGGCATCCTGTCCCCGATGCTGTTTAATATATATACGAAGCTGCTGGGAGAGATCATTCGGAGGCATGGGGCAGAGTGATATCAGTATGCTGATGACACCCAGATATATTTCTCCATATCTCGGTCATCAGCTTCAACTTCAGATGGTGTCTCTCCCCTCAGTGACTGTCTTAAGACAGTAATGGACTGGATGAGGAAAAACAGATTGAGACTGAATCCAGATAAAATGGATGTACTTGCAGTAGCGGCCCTGAAACTAGGCATTGGGATACAACCTCTTCCTGGACGGGGTCACACTCTCCGCTAAGGACTGTGTTCACAGTCTGTGAATGCTCCTGGATCTATCGCGCCAGATGACTAATCAGGTAAACGCAACGGTCAGGAGCACCTGTTATCAGCTTCGGCTGATACGCCAGCTGCACCCTTTCCTGGAAGTTAGGGACCTAGAAACTGTGGTGCATGCTCTGGTAACCTCTCGTCTCAATTTCTGTAATGCGCTCTACATGGGGCTACCCTCGTGCTTGGCCCGGAAACTCCAATTAGTACAGAACATGGCAGCCAGGCCGGTCTTGGGAACATCGGGAAGAGACCACATAATGCCAGTTTTAAAATCTCTTCACTGGCCACCCATTAGTTTCCGGGGCCAGTACAAGGTGTTGGTTATCCCCTTAAAAGCCCTAAATGGCTTGGGTCCAACCTATCTTCGGGACCGCCTCCTCCCATATAACCCACTCCGCGCACTCAGGTCCTCTGGGAGGAATGGGCTGCAGCCTATAAAAACTAGGCTGTCTACAACCGCCCAGAGGGCCTTTTTGGCAACTGCTCCCAGATTAAGGAATGGCCTGCCGGACCGGCCATCAAGAGTCAGTCTATTCTTTTCTTCCCCTACTTTATGCTGCAGCCAGGGTTATTGTCTTTTTTGTGAACTTTTATTTTAAGAACGTTTTAAACTGTGATGTTGTTTAATATTTTTTTAAGGGTGGGTGGGTTTGGGGGTTCTTTGGGGTATGATTAAGATTGTATTTTATGGAAATTTGAATGCTATGGTCCCCAAGGCAGATGAACATTTGAGACATTACAAAGAAAATCATTTAAAAACAGGCAAAAACCAATTTTTTTTTTAAAATACTTTAAAAACCATTGAAATGATGAGTATGGACATACTCACAGCCAGACTGAACAAACAAAATGTAGAGAGTACTGAACAAGACTGGACTCCGATACTGCAATACTGTAAGAGAGAAAATTTAATTGAATAGAGATATAGACTGATGGGATACCCTAAATTAGTAAACTGACTAAACAATAGGTGAAAAGTGACTATTAAAGATCAAGATAATTAAAGCTATTGTTATAACACACAGTGGATTCAATATTTAAAATTGCATATATATGAAGACAATGAGTGAACATTGAACTAAGGTTGAGTACAAACTGGAGATACTTTGGAAGTCAATTGTAAATATTTGTATTTAATTATTGAAAAAGAAATTAATATGTTAACTTTATAGAGATGTTTGAATAGTATATGTTAATAAAATATAAATTATAAAAACCACAGACAATGAAAACAGCCAGAGCAGCTCCTTCTGGTTTGGAGGACCAAATGCCAGGTAAAACCTTGCAGCCTTATCTGCTTGCTGAGAACTCAGAAGGGATGGAGCCATTTCTTCCCATGGCTTTAAACACCTGTCACCTTAAAATGAATTAATGTGAAAGTTTGTCTTTTCACTTCTGTTGTAGTGGATGCTTAGGTCTGTTGCTGTGTTTCATAGAATCACAGAGTTGGAAGCAACCCCAAGGGCCATCCAGTCGTACCCCATTCTGCCATGCAGGAACTCCCAATTAAACCACCCCCTGTGACAGATGGCCATCCAGCCTCTGCTTAAAGACCTCCAAGGAAGGAGACATGACCAAAATCTCCATTTGAGGGAGTGTGTTCCACTGTTGAACCGCCCTTACTCTCAGGAAGTTCCTCCTAATGTTGTCTCTTTTGTTGTTTTGCTCTTTTATTTTATCCTGTTGTCATGTCATCTCTTTGTAACGGTATGTGTCACATTCCTTTTCTTCTTTCGTGTTCTTTTCCGTCTTCTGTCTGGAAAAGTGGCTTTCATAGAGATTTCAAACCTGTTAAAATTAAAATTCAGCCTTCCTTTGGGCTGAGATCTCTCCCCCACCCTTAACCCTGGACAGTTTCTATCTATTTGAAGCAACTGAACCTAAGCCTAGGAGGACGAACTAAGCCACCCTCGGCAACCCAGAGACCGGGGGGGGGGGGCAGGGGGGGTAGGCTTCCCTAATGGGCCGTTGGCTCCAATGGGACTGTTTTGGAAGCAGCTTCTTTTTGGCCGAGCCACCAAAACACTGTCAGGGTGCAAGCCTCCAAGCTCCAGGATGCTGGGAACCTGGAAGGCTTACTCAAAGGCTCACAAAGGCAGCAGCGTTGGGGACCCCCACCTTGCGCCCCAAAAGAGGCTTTACCTGGGGGAGCTCACCTTCCAGCTGCGCACACCTGTCCTCCATCGTCTCTGTTGTTGTTTGTTCTTTATTTACTTTTTATTTGTCCCGTTTGTATGCTTTGTCTCTTGGTTGTTAGTTTCTTCCACGGTTCTTCCCTGGTTTTCTCTTCTTCCCCAATTTTCCCATTGCGTGATTAGCTTGTTTTTTTCTTCTTCTTCTTCAACCTGTTTTTTCCCTTGTTCTGGCTGGAAATGTGGCCTTTACTGGCTCCTGTTACAAGAAAAATTCAGCCTTCAGTTGGGCTGAGATCTAACCCCTGGAACCCCCAGATGAGGCCTTATTTATCGAAATTATTGAAAATCCAAGACGCCATTTTGCACCGAACTTCTGGAAAATCCACAAAACCACTTTGGATTTGGGAAACTCCTCCAAGCAACTGACTTCCAAGTAGAGCAACCACAAAGGGGCTGCTTAGCAACCGTTGTTTCCGGGGGCGGGACTTCCGGCGGCGCCGAGCTTCCCAGGCAGGTCAGGTGTTCTCCAATTGGAAAGGTAGCATCGCCCTGAAGCCATTTTCAGGCCTGGACTGGGAAGCTCAGGGCTGCAATCCGCCATTTCCCGGAGGGCCTCTCCGGTTGCCAAGACGACGGAGGCGCCCTTCGCGCTCTGCGTCGTCGCGTGGCGATGACGCCATAGCCCCCGCTGCTCCGCCCCTCGCCCTTCCCTTCCTCGGGGTAGGGGCCAAAATGGCGGCGGAGGCGGCTGAGGAAAGGCCGACGGTGGGCTCCTCGGTGCGGAAGGGAGCGTCTCCGGCCTTGGAGGCGGCCCCCAACCTCCCTGCTCCTCCTCCGGCTGCGGAACTCCCCGCCACGAGAGTCAGGAATGGCAGGAGGCGGGTTCCCCTGCCCAGAAAGAGTGCCCCTGAGCGCGTGCAGAGGGACTGGAAGCCCCAGGGAGGAGGGCTTGGATTGGGCCATCCTGCAGGGCAGAGGAATGGGGCTGGACGTTATGGCCCTTCCCAGTCTTCCTCTGCTTAGATGAATAATTATAATAATTTATATCCCGCCCCTCTGCAGAGCAATCGATGAAGCAATGGATGCAGCCATGGAGAGGAGAGGAGAGGAGATGCCATGCCACCTCGACCTCAGGAATAGCTGTTGGACTCCCTTGGAATCTCCTCCTTTGGAGGCTGGGCGGCCATCTGTCCCAGGGAGGGGGGCTTGGATGGTGTCTTCCTGCATGGCAGAAGAAGGGGCTGGACTGGATGGCCCTTGGAAGGGGGTCTCTTCCCAGTCTCCCTCTACTTTCGTGAAGCAATGGATGGAGCAACGGATGCAAGCTCCAGGAAAAGAGATTCCACCTCAACATCAGGAGGAACTTCTTGACAGACAGGAAGAGCTGTTTGACAGGGGAACACACTCACTCCTTTGGAATCTCCTTCTTTGGAGACTGTTTTTAAACAGATGGCCATCTATGGAAAGTCCTTGGATTGTGGCTTCCTGCATGGCAGAATGGAGTTGGATGGGGTGGCCTTTGGAGTCCCTTCCAACACAGGATTCTCTGAAAGCTAAACTCCCTCCCTTCCAAGGAAGCCAAACTGCCTCTTCCTTCATTCCCCCTTTGGCAGGGATCCAGAAGAAGGGAGAGGCAGCAGAGCCCAATGGGGAGGGAGGGATGGAGGGGTCTTGAAGGATGGGGAGAGGGAGACCCCCAGGGTGGGGTGGGCTGGGGCTGAGCAGGGCTCCCTCCTGCTCCCAATGGGGCAGGAGGCAAAGGAGGCACATGTATGTTCACACACACACACACACACACACACACCCCAGTTGCTCCACTGGGAAGGGGGCTGCTTTGGGAACACCTCCACAGGGAAGGCAGCACCAGTTGGGTTTGTTGTTGTTTTGGTTCTTGTGTGCTTTCATTACCAGCTTATGGTGACCCCAAGGCAAGCCTCTCATGGGGTCTTCTTGGCAAGGTTTCTTCAGAGGGGGTCTGCCATTGCCATCCTCTGAGGCTGGGAGAGTGGGACTTGCCCAAGGTCACCCTGTGGGATTCAAACCCTGCTCTCCAGGGTCATACTCCAATGCTCAAACCATCACTCCAGGTGACCCTCCTCTAACCCCTTTCTCCTACTCCCAAGGCGCTGCTTCTACTCCCGCAACGGAGAGGGGAGTATATAATAGGCTGTTCATGTGTGTGTGTCAGGTGTCCCCTCCTCAGGTGGTCCCGAGCTGAGGGTGGACTAAGTGGCCTCTGGGTTCCTCGCTTCTTTAGACTGCCTCGCGCCGACCAGTCCATGTAAGTAAGGGCAGGGGCTATCCAGAAGGGAATGTCAGAGGGATGTGTGGGTTTGTCTGTCTCTGTAAGGAAAAATCCAAGCTCTGGAAAACCAGAGTTTGACCATCTTCCTTCCTTCCTTTTTCTTTGTTTTTTCTTTTCCCTCCCTCCTTTCTTCCCTTCCCCCAGCCTTCTGAGCATTATAACTATGAATTCAGGGTTCAGTTCCCCGCTTAAGCACTGGGTGACCTTGGGCAAGACACACTCTCTCAGCCTCAGAGGATGGCAGGGGCAAACACCCTCTGAAGAAACTTGCCAAGAAATCCCTATGGTAGTGTTGCCTTAGGGTTGCCATAAGTCACAAATGACTTGGAGGCACAAAGCAACAACAACAGGGATACCAAAAGGAGTCTTTGGTAGTATTTGCCAACCTTTTGCAAAGTACTATACATTTCCATTTAGTTTTATTTATCGATCTGGACAAGAGACCCCAAGGGCCATCCAGTCCAACCTTCTGTCATGCAAGAACTCACAGTCAAAGCACCCCCTGTGCCAGACGGCCATCCAGCCTCATTTAAAAACATCCAAAGAAGGAGACTCCAGCACTCTCCAAGGGAATGTGATCCACTGCCGGACAGCTCTTACTGTCAGGAAGTTCCTCCTAATGTTTAGGTGGGATCTCTTTTCCTGTAGCTTGCATCCATTGAGGCTCCATTGTGTCCTATTCTCTGAAGCAGCAGAAAGCAAGCTTCCTCCATCCTCAATAGGACACCCCTTCAAGTACTTAAACAGGGCTATCATATCACCACTTAACCATCTATTCCCCAGGTGAAACATACACAGCTCCATAAGAGTCTCTTCAAAGGGGTTTATGGTTTCCAGGCCGTTCAACATTTTGGTCACTTTCCTCTGGACATGCTCTTGCTTGTCAACATCCTTTTTGAATAGTGGTGCCCAGAACTGGACACAGGTTTATTTCAGGTGAGGCCTCACCAAAGCAGAACAGAGTGACATTATTACTTCCCTTGATCTAGACATTATACTTCCATTGATGCAGCCTAGAGTTGCATTGGCCTTTTTAGCCGCTGCATCATACTGTTAACGCATGTTCAACTTGTGCCAAGGAGTCAAGGGAGAAACTGACAGAGTGTCTATTTGTGCTCATGTTAGACTGAATGGGTGATGCACCAAACAGGCATATTTATAGGGAGAAATGGGACTTGAGGCAGTTTCTCAGGACTTTGAGAAGATTATTCCAGGAGGAAGACTGGCCAGAGGCTTTGCAGAAACGGCAGGGCAATCAATCTAGAGCAGGGGTAGGCAACCTTTCCCCTTTAAGGGCCGAGGGACTTCAACTCCCAGAATCCCAGGAGCTATTGGCCAACATGGCTGAGGCTTCTGGGAGCTGAAGTCCCTCGGCCCTTAAAGGGGAAAGGTTGCCTACCCCTGATCTAGAGTCTCACACAAAAAAGTGTCATTTCCAGAGGGAGGTGCCTTTTGATTCCCAACCTTTTGGCAAGTCCCTGGCGTACTACCCTCCATCACTCACCTGTGTGCAGGGATTATGCAGATTCCAGCCACAAAGGACCTATCCTATCTACATGCGCTAGAGCTCCCAAGCCAAGTCCACCAGGTCTCTGTATTTGGGTAGGCTATTGTCCTCACATTGGGGCACTCCTGGGGGCTACATGAACAAGCATCCATTTTGATATCAAATTGACATCAAAGGCCAACTAGGGGCGATGAAGGGCTGTCCTGGATGGCAGCAAACTCCATGACTGCATTTATATTCCATCTCCTCGATGTAGAATGTTGGCCATAGCATTACTGTCAATGCTGAGACATTACTGTCTCAGTGTGACAAAATCCCAGATTCCAATCTGCCCTCTGCCATAATAGTAAAGACATAATAAATGTTTATAAATGCCTTTAAACAGCAAAGAAACCCAGGCTGCCATGGACTATAAAATACAGGATGCATGGTGAAAGCACCAAGACTTCAGGCTTACAATTGAGATAAACAGACACAAGGATGAGAAGGAAAGAAGGATGTATGGAAAGACCATGAAGGAAACAGAAGATTAAGTTATAGTTTGCTGTGAAAGAGGGCAGGTGCTGATCCAGGTCATTTACTTCTTGCTGGCTCTCATCTGTGAAAAGCCCCCATCCCACGCCAAACAGGCCTGTGCAGCCCTTTATGCTTTCCCTATGCAATGTATGGGAACAAAAAAACCTAGATCTGACTATCTAATCCCAACTAGAGTTGCACTGAACCAACTAGAGTTAGATTGGGTTCTTCTGCACTGTAGGAATAATGCAGTTTGACACCACTTTACATGCAGCAACGCCATCCTATGTAATCCTAAAAGAGAAGGGAGTTCAAGACAGATGGGAGTTTCTCAAAAGGGAGATATTGAAGGCACAATTTCAAACCGTGCCAATGAGGAGGAAGAATGGGAGGTGTCTCAAGAAACCAGGATGGATGACTAAGGAACTTACAACTGAATTATGTTTTAAACGGAACATGTATAAGAAATGGAAAAATGGGGAAATCAGCAAAGAGGAATTCAAACAAATAGCTAGCACGTGTAGGGTTAAAGTCAGAAAAGCTAAAGCGCAGAATGAAATCAGGCTTGCTGGAGCGGTTAAGAACAATAAAAAGGGCTTTTGGGGGTATGTCAGTAGCAAAAGGAAAAAGAAGGAAATGGTAGGGCCACTGTGTGGGGAAGACGGCAAAAAGTTAACAGGGGACAGAGAAAAGGCAGAATTACTCAACACCTTCTTTGCTTCAGTCTTCTCAGAAAAGGCAAAGGGTGCTCAACCTGAGGAAAATGGAGCAGAGGACAGAATAGGAGAATTTCAGCACAGAATAAGTAAAGAGATAGTACAGAAACATCTGGTTAATCTAAATGAATATAAGTCTCCAGGACCAGATGAATTACATCCAAGGGTATTAAAAGAACTGGCAAATGTAATATCGGAACCATTGGCAATAATCTTTGAGAACTCCTGGAAAACAGGAGAGGTCCCAGCGGACTGGAGGAGGGCAAATGTTGTCCCCATCTTCAAAAAGGGGAAAAAAGAGGATCCCAACAATTATCGTCCAGTTAGTCTGACATCAATACCCGGAAAGATTCTGGAGCAGATAATTAAACAGAGAGTCTGTGAAAATCTGGAAGGTAATTTCATAATCACAAAAAGTCAACATGGGTTTCAGAGAAACAGGTCATGCCAGACAAATCTGATCTCTTTTTTTGATAAAATTACCAGCTTGGTAGATGAAGGGAATGCTGTGGATATAGTATATCTTGATTTCAGTAAGGCCTTTGACAAGGTTCCCCATGACATTCTTGCAAGCAAGTTGGTAAAATGTGGGCTAGACAAAGTAACTGTTACATGGATTTGCAATTGGTTAACTGGCCGAACCCAAAGGGTGCTCAACAATGGCTCCTTTTCAACCTGGAAAGAAGTGACCAGTGGGGTGTCCAGTGGGGCTCTGTCCTGGGCCCAGTGCTATTCAATATCTTTATTAATGACTTGGATGACGGTATTGGGGGCATAGTTATCAAATTTGCAGACGACACCAAATTAGGAGGAGTAGCTAATACCCCAGAGGACAGGATCAAAATTCAAAATGACTTGAACAGACTAGAAAGTTGGGCCAAAGCTAACAAAATGAAATTCAACACGGAGAAATGTAAGGTACAAATATACGATGGGGGACACCTGGCTGAATGAGACTTCTACGTGTGAAAGAGATCTAGGAATCCAGGTGGGCCGTAAGTTGAACATGAGTCAACAGTGCGATGCAGCAGCTAAAAAGGCCAATGCAATTCTAGGCTGCATCAATAGAAGTATAGTGTCTAGATCAAGAGAAGTAATAGTGCCACTCTATTCTGCTTTGGTCAGGCCTCACCTGGAATAATCCTGGCTCCAGTTCTGGCCACTACAATTCGAAAAGGATGTGGAGAAACTGGAGCGTGTCCAGAGGAGGGCAACTGAAATGGCCCTTGTGGTCTCTTCCAACTCTATAATTCTATGATCCTGGGGTTTGTAGTTTTAAAAGGTCTTTAGCCTTCTCTGCCAAAGAGTGCTGGTGCCTCACAAGACTACAAATCCTAGAGTCATGTCAAACTGCATTATTTCTACAGTAGAGATCAGGGGTAGGCAACCTAAGGCCTGGGGGCCCAGGCCAGTCCTGCCGCCCCCCCCCCCCGCCATGATGATATTGATTATTGTTGTTATTACTTGTTCTTGGGGTTTTCTCGGCAAAATCTCCACAGGGGTTTTGCCATGGCTTTTCTGGGGCTGAGAGAGTGTGCATGCATATTTATTTATTTATTTATTTTTGGTGCTTGGGCCCCCCAATTGTCTGAGGGACAGCAGCCTGGCCCCCGGCTCAAAAAGGTTGCCTACCCCTGGTATAGATGCACCCATTAACCAGCTGCAGAATGATGATGAGTCAAGACTTACCAAAAACCCACCAATTCTTTTTTTAATGTTTTATTAAACATATACAAAGCAAAAACAAACATAGAACACATTAAAATGCATATGAATACATAACAGACTTACACCTTGCATCTTAAAAAGAGATTTATCCACCAATGACACTGATACTGACCCCTCTCTCACTTCACATTCTCCCACCTTCTTTCCCTAGTAATTCTAGATTTCATCTCTTCCTTTAACCTTCCACACTTTCTATCATCATCTTTTCATTCTCCCCTTCTTCCCTTTCCTGTGAATGGCTCATCTTCTCTGCTAAAAATGATCTAACCCACTGGCTGGAATCCTGTTTGTTAGCATACCTTCCGACGGTCCCAGTTTGGCAAGAACGGTCCAGATTAATCCTCTACTGTCCCACTTTTCCAGCTGCTTTAAAAATGTCCCAGTTTCTTTCCTCCTCCTCCCACTTTCCCCCTTTGTCCTCAGCTTACTTCAGTTCCTGCAAAATGATTTCAAAGTACAGTAGCTTGCTCTCCATCCAACAGTGGGGAGAAGAGAAGAGGGGCAGATTCTTGCTTTGCCCAGAAGGCTCAGGCAAAAGAGACTGCTGCAGCCGCCTCTTCTAGTTCTAGTCTGTTCATTAGAAACTTCTCAAAACTTGGCTGCTCTAGTCTGAGGACTTGCCTACACACCTCCAACCTTCAGGGCAAATGGGGGAGGAATCTCCAAGTGAGAGCGCTTCCTTGAAAATTATTTGTACTGTATATTGATTTCCCCCTTGTCAGGGTCAAATGCTTTACTCTGTGCAATTGCTGTTCTCATGCTCAGTGCCTTGAAGGCTACAGTCCCTGTCCCCCGTCCCCCAAAAAGAAGCCTGTGAAGTACTTTGCCCAGGCCTTTCCCGGAAGCCCCTGTAACCCAGGCAGGCCAAGTGGTGGGTGACCTTTCCAGGGATGGGGCCAGGCTGGGCTGCAAAGAGAGGACTCCACCATTTTAATCCCTGCAGAGAGAGAGATGACTGGAGGGCCACCCTCGCTCAGTTCAGGATGTATTTTGCCAACTCTGGCTGCTACTGCCACACTGCAGAGTTAATGCGGTCTGACACTGCTTCAACTGCCACGGCTCAATGCTACGGAGTCCTGGGATTTGCAGAGAGAGAGAGGAGTCCAAATATCTCAGAAAACTACAAATCCCAGGATCCCTCTGCATTGAGCCGTGGAGGTTAAAAGTGGTGTCAAGCAGCATTAATTCTGCAGTGTGGATGCAGACACACACAGACCCGACTTTTTCGGGACAAAAATGGCATTTGCCCCCCCCCGGTATTATTTTCTGGGGAAAGAGAGGGAGTCCCTCTTTCTGACCCAAAGTCCCCTCGCTCTGCATTTGTCCTCTCCTCCCAGTGAGAGGAAGCCCAGCCTTTCCAGCCGCCCTTGGCCTCACTCTCGCCGTGTTTCCTGTCCTTTTCCGCTCCTGAGCTCTGGGTGCGAATCCTGCCTCCTCCTGCGGCGGCTGCTCTGAGGGAAAAGGGGGCCGTTGGCAGCCGGGAGCGGAGGCAGGCGCCTTTTCTCGTGGCGTTGCTCAACGGGCCTCTCGAAACGGAGGACCGCGGGAGCGTCCGGGGAAAGGAGGACGTGCCAGGAGGAAGAGGAGGAGCAGCGGCCTACTCTGCGCCGGAAGGAAAAGCCCGCCGCTAGACTGAGCCAGGGAGGGAGAGGCCTGGCCGCGCCAAACGTCAATCACTTGGCCACGCCCACCACGGCGGCGTAAAGGCGGGGCCAAGCGAAGCGCTCGCTCTCCGTGTCGATCCGCGTGACGTCATTTCCTGGCGCCGGCGGTGAGGGGCGGGGCGGTGAGGGGAGCGGGCGGCGGCCGGCGGTTGGCCGGGCAACGGCGGCGAGGAAGGAAGGAAAGAAGGAAGGCCGGACGGACGGACGGACGGACGGACGCCTTGCTCTCTCCCTCCCTCCCTCCTCGGAGGCCGGAGCAGGTGAGGCGACTCGGACCTTGACCCTGACCGGGGAGAGGTCGGTTCCCACGTGGCGTGGCGTGGGGGGGGCAGGCCGAGGGAGGCCCCACGTGGCGCCGGCCGAGGAAGAGGCCCTCCGCCGGGCGGGAAGGAGGGCCCTTCTGGCGGGCAGGGCCACGCAGAGACGACGCAGGCGAGGAGCGGGAGTCCTTGGCCGGCCTCTCCGCTGACGGGGCTGAAGGTGGTGCACCTGTGGCTGGACTGCAGCTCCCAGCAGCCCCGGGAGGAGCCGGCGAGGCCTGCCCTGCCTCCGTTTCCCTCCGGGGCCCTCCTCTGGCTCCCGGTGGAGCAGGGCCGCCCTTGGCCGGAGGGGCCCATGGGCCCTCGTTTACGCTCCTAGAGGCCTCCTCGTAGGGGCAGCGCGGCGAAGCGGATTGAGACCAGGGTCCGAGTCCCACGGGGAGATCTTGGGCAGTAAGTCACACTCTCTCAGCCCCTCTCAGGGGAAGGCTAGGGCAAACCTCCTCTGGACCGAGTCGTGATGGGTTCGCAGCAGTCAAAAATGACCCAGAAACAACGACAGCAATGCACCTTCTTATGTCCGCAGCCGGAAGGTGATTTAATATGCAGTATTTTTAGAGAAACAACAAGTTTGTGTGCATTGCAGCATCAGAAAGCAACGGTGCTGCCACAGTCTCAGCCACCCGTGGAAAAAACTCTTGGTTTTGGGGATGTTTCAGAATTTTGGAATTCTAGACCAGGGAGACTCAGCCCAAGGAACCAGCAGCAGCTGCCCTGGGCCCTGGCTTAAAGGGAAACGCAGGGCTCTCTCTCTCTGTATATAGGTAGAGGTCACCCCACGGCCCACGGCCCACCCCATGGTTTTCCTCTCCAGCCGAGGGCTCCGGCTCCCCTGCCTTCTGAGCTTGGGGGCTGCCCACGTTGGCACAGAAAGAGGACCCATGGGGCCCTCTCCTGGTGGCACTCCAGCCGTGGGCAAGACGTCTTCCCCTGCCTTGGCCCTTTGGCCGCTGCCCTGTCCCACTTCATATTCATGGCTTCTTTCCTGCCTTGGCATTTTCACCCTCATTCCCTAGGGAAGAGGGTTTATCCTGAGCTGGGAGCTCCCCAGCCTCCTTTGGGAACCTTTTGATACTGAGCACCAACACAGGTCTGGTTCTGCTGTGAGGTATTCAGCAGAAAGAAGGGATGTTCCAGTTGCAGTCACAGAGCTGGAAGAGACCTCTCAGGGCCATCCAGTCCAACCCATTCTGCCATGCAGGAAGACACAATCAAAGCCCTCCCTGCGGCAGATGGCCATCCGGCCTCTCTTTAAAAACAGAGCCTCCAAAGAAGAAGACTCCACCACTCTCCGAAAGAGTGTCTTCCACTATCCAACAGCTCTTACTGTTAGAAAGTTCCTCCTAATGTTTAGGTGGGGTCTCTTTTTCTGTAGTTTGAACCCATTGCTCCGTTGTGTCCTATTCTCTGGAGCAGCATAAAACAAGTTTGTTCCATCTGCAATATGACATCCCTTCAGATACTTAAACATGGTATCATATCACATCTTATCCTCTTTTCCAGGCTAAACATACCCAGCTCCCGAAGTCTTTCCTCATAGTCCTTTATGGTTTCCAGAGTCTTCACCATTTGGGTGCCCTCCTCTCAACACGCTCCAGATTGTCAACTCCCGTTTTGAATTCTATCTCGTAGAGAGGTATTTCAGAGACAGGTCCCACTCCCTCTTCCCCCACCTGCACATGATGCTTCTCTTTATGAAGGATGTGCGTGAGGGCACCCATGCCCAGTGATAGTGGCATTCAAGGTCTTGTGTGTGCATGTGTGTGGTCAAAATATACTCTGCAGCAATTTGAAATGCTTGTTAGAGCCCAGGGCTGGGCAGCCATCCAGCAGGCTTGTCTAGAAGTGGCAGCGTATGCTTTTCAGGCCCTCTGTAGGTTTTGCTCTCTGCAGAAGTTAAAGGGAAGGCTGTCAGGGAGGAGGAGGAGGAGGGCATGCCGTACTTGGGCGTTCCCTCGGGCTCTCCAGGAACTGCTTTTCTCTTCCAGGTTTTAAAACATGGGTGGTTTTCAAGCAGAGGCTGAATGATTGCATAACTTAGGGATGCCTTTGACTCATCTCCTTGGCTCAAAAAGGCAGAGTGCTGCTTGACCTGAAGTTGAACCTACCCAGGAGTGATGCAGCAGCAGAGGACAAGGAAGTCCTAGCTCCAAAGCTGCAGGTGCCTTAGTGCGCCAGAGCTCAGGCGTCTTCTTGTGGAAGGGGCTAACTGCCTTTGAGTGGAGAGGTTCAGCCAGGCAGCGCAGGGACTGGCAAAGGAGGAGCCCAGCAGGTCTGGTGGAGATGGAGATGGTGCAGCACTGGCTTGGTGTCAGGTTTGTAGAGCTACATGGGAGTGCACAAGATACCATGATGTTTGTAGAGAAGGCTCAGTGAGAAGAAACAGTCAGGCCTCCAGGGTCCATTGAGGCAGGGATCGGCCAACCCTTTTGCTGATGGGCAGGCAGGCAGGTGAGGGTGCTCTTCACACAACACATTTGTTCTCCATGTGAGTAGTGCCATCCTCAAGTGGAAAGACATATGACCTGCCTGTCTTAACAAAGAATGTGGTCCTGCAAAGGCCAATGGGGCTTGCTCTCAAAGAGACATCACTCCATTGGCCTCACGTTTAGCCCTGTGGGCTATGGAGGTAGCCATCCTCAGCAGTCTCATGATCACAGCTGTGATTGCAGCCATCTTTGATTTGAAACTTAGCTTTCTGAGTTGAGTGTGTTGGACACAGCCCACAAAACATATAATTATAGAAAGAATGCAGTTTCTGCAAATGTAAATATCGTTTTAGTTGGGTGCTTGCTAGATACAATGGTCTTCCTTAGGCTGAAACACTGAAACAAAAGTCTGCATTATAAGCAGAAAACTCAAGATGGGAAGTGATAAAATGGCCATTGAGAGGAGAGCTTTGTGAAAGAATCACTGGTATACTTGTAAAATTTCCAGGTATTCATTAAGTCGTGATGTCATGATGATTGTCCCCGGTTTGTTAGTGGAGTAAAGTGTGAAGCTTTGTTTGTGGTGGTTCAGCGGTTGAGCCATTTTGACTGGGGAAGGGGGTTGTCTGTCCCCAGGGCCTGGCAGAGAAGGAAGGATCATGGAAGAGGACTGGGAGGGGGGGGCTAGGAGCTGCAGGATGGTTTTCCAGATGGCGGGGGGGGGGGGGGGGAAGGAACTCACTTGGCGCTGCTGCTCTGCCACAGGGTGAGGTGGCATGGAAGAGGCACTGAAATGAAGCTGTGCTTTTTTCAGGGGCAAAGCTGGGCTGCTTGAAGAATCTGTCCATCAGTTATTTGTTATGTGCTTTCAAGTCATTTCAGATTTATGGTGACCCTGAGGCTTTGGAGGTGGTTGCCTTCGCCTTTCTCTGAGGCTGAGAGAGGTTGACTTGCCTAAGGTCACTCAGTGAATTTACATGGCTGAGCAAGGATTCGAACCCTAGTCTCCAGATTCATAGTCCAATGCTCAGATGTCTTAGGCTTGTGGCCGTGCATCAGGCAAAGCCAGATGATTCTTGGATGGGGATTGTTTGTTCCTATATGTGTTTCCCCTCCAGATGTGGTGGGCAGTTGCTGTGAGATCCCCAGAGATCACCCAGACCAGGGATAGGCAACCTTTTTGGGCCGGGGGCCGGGTTGCTGTCCTTCAGACAATTGGGGGGGCCGAAGCACCAAAAATAAACAAATAAATAAATTAAAATTAAAATTAAAAAAATAATAAAAATTAAAAAAATATGCATGCACACTCTCTCAGCCCCAGAAAAACCATGGCAAACCCCCTGTGGAGATTTTGCCAAGAAAACCTCAAGAACAAGTAATAACAACAATACTCAATATCATTATGGAAGGCGGCGGCGGCGGCAGGACCAGACTTGGGCCGGTCCAAAGGCCTCAGGGGGCCGCATCCGGCCCCCGGGCCTTAGGTTGCCTACCCCTGACCCAGACATTAGCACTTTTCCCAGGAGAGTTTGCTCCTTTTGGCAGCCCTTGTGAGAGTGTGACTTGAGGGAGAACCACCTCCATGCAGTTGTGGCAAAACTGGCCATGCTCTTAGTGCATTTAGGCTGCCAGGAGCCCAGGGGGGTGCTGCTGCTGGTCAGCCAGAAGGATCTGAGGGGCTTATACAGAGGCACTGGCAGAGTTTTATGGGCCAGCAGGTGTGGCGGGGAGCAGTTAGGAGGCCAGGAGAGGAGTGAAGGAGGCAAGGTGTGCAGCAGAGGGGAGCTGACCACTGCCTAGTTCAGGAAGACACCACTGCCCCCAAGTAGAGGGCAAAGGGCTTGTATCTGCAACTGTACAATATGTACTTACTCACCCTCCCATCCATCCAGCCCACTTTCCTCCTACTCCTGGACATGACTGCCCAGAGAGAGGGAGGTTTGCTTTCCCTCACCTGCTGAGATCTGGGAACTGCTGCGGGGGTAGGTGTCCATGAAAGCAGGTTCCTTCCCCATTGCTTCCATAGAATCATAGAGTTGGAAGAGACCACAAGGGCCATCCAGTCCAGCCCTCTGCCATGCAGGAACTCAAAATCAGAGCACCCCCTGTGACAGATGGCCATCCAGCCTCTGTTTAAAGACCTCCAAAGGAGGAGACCCCACCACAATCTCCGAGGGAGTGTTTTCCACTGTCGAACAGCTCTCACTGTCAGGAAGTTCCTCCTAATATTGAGGTGGAATCTAAATTGCCACTAAAATTGGATGTTCCTGACAAGGGGAAAACAGCAGTCTGGCTTGGGGCCATCAGACCTCTCTCCCTCTCTGTGTTTTTTTGCAGTGACAGGGGATTGAACTAGATGGCTCTAGGGCAGTGATGGCAAACCTTTTAGGGGCCGAGTGCCCAAACTTAAAAGACCTTCCGACACCAGGTGTTATCTAGTACTGGGGGGGGGACTTCTGGGGCAGGACTTCTTCCCTCGCCCTCCCGGGCCTTCAGCTGCCTCTCCAGAAAGAGCTGAAGGTCCAGGGGGGAAGAAGATGAACATGTGCACGCCTATTCTTTCTCCTTCTCCCGTGCCGTCCCCAGCCTTCAGTTGTCTCCAGAGAGGCAGCTAACGGCCTGGGATGGTTGGGAAGGAGGAGGAAGAGATGTGCGCTTCTTCCTCCTCTTCCCAGCCCTTCATGTGCTGGGGAAAATGGCTTTGCATGCCATCTCTGGTATGCATGCCATCATGGCTCTAGTGGTTTCCTTCCAGCATGAGTTCCTGTTCTCTGTCTAAAGCGTATGTGGACTGGAGACCTGCTCCAGATGGCATTTCATATCAACTTGGTTTGGAATGCCTCATGGCTGGCTCATGTCTTTCTCCAGGCCTGCTGGTACTTTGGGAGGGAACCCCTCAGCGGGGGTGAGTGGGTGGGCTTGCTTGATTGCTCTGTTAGGAAAAGGCTTCCCTGTTGTTACTTGGTGTTACTCTTACTGAGACTCTGTACACATAAATCTCTCATTAGAGAGCATCCCACAGACTCTGCAGCACGAGAACATCCTGAGCTAAAAGTTTCCTTCCACATGGGTTTGTCCAGCTGGTTCTTTAGTGGGATAGTAGTAATGTGTATGTTTCTGTCCTTGAGATTCTATGTAAAAATGCCAAAATACTCCAGACCCAACCAAAATACACCAGACCAAAATGAAATTGCCCTCAATGCCAGAACTAGCCAGAAGTTCACATCTGGTTTTCGAAAATGGGTACTTCTTTATGTTGTGAATTTTGGAGAAGGCAAATAATAACCTGAATGGGCTGCTCAAGGTCTTGTGGAGTGCAGAGGGGGAAGACTCAGGTGCACCTTTTGGGCAAAGTTGTGAGCATCCTTCCAGATTCATTTGCAAAGGCTGGGAGTCATTCTGTTTATGGGAAGGAGAAGACTGGGGGAACAGGCAAGTGGCTGTTCTGCATCCCTGTGTTCTAACTTTGTGTGCTTGTTTCTCAGAGGTCTGGGAAGGAATGATCTCTGTTCTTGGCTCATTTTTTCCATGAGGTGGGATTAAGGGCTTTTTCATAGTTTTTCAGCATGACCTATATTTTCAAGTTTGTGTAAATTTCCTAGCTATCCTGATGCTTTGCCCCTGGAATTGTGAGCTCACTCTGCATACAATTAAAATGAGTGCCTCTTGGACATTTTGTAGCTCAGGCACAATGAAATACAAGACTATGTTCATTGCAGCAACCATTGCTGCCCCCCTCCCCCATATTTTACTGGCTTGTTTGTCAGCCATGGGTCAGCTGTGGATTTGTCTCAGGGAGAGGAGCTTTGCTCTGCCACTCTGCGTCCAGCCTGAAGAGTGGGACCAAGGATAGGCCCTGCCCCAGAGATGTCAAGAGCCAGTGAGGCAAGGGCTGCCCCACTGAGCAGGGGAGATTTTGACACATGTACACAGTCCTTTCTGTTTTTTGCTAATTGTCCTGCTTGGATTAAGCCAGCACTAGTTAAAAAGTTATTTTTTAGCAGTGGAATATTTCTGCTTTTAGCAGCAGGATGGGGAAACTGACTAGATTCTCTGCTAGAAATGCCTTGTGGGTCCCAGGTGCTCATTCCCCCAAAATGTATGATGTGTGTACAGACATACACATACTGTAATGCCCCATCTCCCACTCAGTGACTCTGAGGGCTAGAACACTGAGAATGCATTTATTTGCAGAATTTCTGCCCTTGCCTCATATTGTAAGATTTCTGGGCAGCTTACATTGAAATAATTTCAGTCATTCAAAATGTAGAGCACAAAGATAGCAAAATTTTTAAAAATGTAAAAATTAATTAATTAATTCATTAATTAGACAACACCTCATTTTCTTTTTCCCAAATCTGTGTTCATCGATTCAGTTTGCATTTTAGCCATTGTGGAGGATGTGATGGGTTTGCTGGTTTCTGCCTGTCCTCTGTTGGCACCTGATTGATTGCCTATAGTGGTGATGGGGCAACCTGCTTGGATGGATACAGAAGTCAGCACTCAGCTTTCCATTAAGAAAGCCACTGCATGTGTGACTCATGCTGCTTACTGGCAGAGTGCCCTTGCCCTTGCCCTCGCCCCAAGGACGAGGTGACATCTGCCTCTGGCAAAAGTATGCCTGGGAACCCCACCTGCCGTGGCTCCTCTGAAGCCACTTGGACTGAGAACACAGAGGTGAGATACCTTGTGACCTTGGCACATCAGACGCCCTTGGCAGAATGCCTTCTCTCCTGGTTCACCTCACTGCCCTCTATGGGGTCACCTTGAACTTCTTCACAGGGCAATGATTGGAAGATGGTTCACAGTGATAGCGACATTTTGGAAGCACCCCGTGGAGTCACATTTGCCCCTCCTCCTTCTTGGTGGTGTTGTTTGTCAAGTCTCTTTGCAGCTTGGCTGTACTGGCTCAGCATCTGCTCTCACAGCAAAGCATGTGGGCCAGTGGTGGTCAAACCTGGCTGCTCATTGTTCTATGTTTTGTGTGGGTTGGAGAGTGTTTTGTTGGTCAGTGCTGGAATGTGTGGTTATCACGCTCTCTGATGTCTCTGCAGACCTGGAATATTGGAAGAGTCTCCCATGCGCTGGGAGATGAAGGCTGAATTCGCCTATATTTTTAAGTCAGACAAAGGTAATGCCCAACAGCTTCCTGGCTAATTCTTTGAAGAAGGCATCAGTGTAACCCCTGTATGAAACATACATGCAAATTGGAAGCCACATCTCAATGGCATCTCCTTGCCCCCCTCCCACTAACCAGCCCAGTCCCCCAAATTCTGTGACTGAATGTTGGCGTAGGTTCTCTTTGGGAAGCAAGACTAAAGCTTGTGACTCTTGTTCCTTGGGTTGCTTTGGGTTGATCAGGGCAAGTGCTGAGTGCTGTGGGTCAGCAGTGTTCAGCCACTCCTGGCACATGTGTCAAGCCCATCTTTGTCTGGCACACCTTGGCCATGCCAGTCCTTGTCTTAAGAGTTGTTCTGTGGAGCAGCGAATAACAAAGGTACTCCATATATGAAGCGCTGGCGCCTCTTTCTCCATTTTTTGTGTCTTACATTACAGGTTTACTCCCATTCTGAGTACAAAGCTGCCCATTGTACGAGCAAGGAAGGGCTAGGCTGCCCAGCAGCATAATATCCTTAAGCATAAAATCCTTTTGGCTATGGAGATAACATCAGGGCTCCGGCTGCTCATGGGGCAGGGGCCAAGGCACCCCGCCTGCCCGCTCTTCGGTCCACCCGCCTGCCGTTTGTATGCTTTGAATAGCATGCGCTGCACCATGAGTCTGAGGCTGCAGACACATCCTTCATCTAACCCCACTCAAGGGAGCTATTGTTGTTTTTGGGTTTTCCTTTTTAAAAAACAAACTCTCTTAGGCAAAGGGTGCCAAATACTGTTGAGATAAGGTTGTTTAAGCTGATCTTTTTTTAAGGATTTAGACAAAATAGTTCATTGGCAGGACTTCCTTTCCAGATAGGGTGCTGCCTATGAAGGGCTGCTTCGCGTAAGTCTCAGCAATAAAAGGCAGCCAGAAGGAGGAGGAAGAGGAGGAAGAAGAGGAGGAGGAGAGCAACTGGGGAGAAGGACGTCTGCCTCCTCCCAGCTGCCTCTTGGTGCCTTCTCTGCAGGACAGGTGCTTCCCTGTGGCTGTGAACAGTGTGTTTGTGGGGTAGAAGGAGTGCCTTCTCTGCAGGACAGGTGCTTCCCTGTGGCTGTGAGCAGTGTGTTTGTGGGGTAGAAGGAGTGCCTTCTCTGCAGGACAGGTGCTTCCCTGTGGCTGTGAACAGTGTGTTTGTGGGGTAGAAGGAGTGCCTTCTCTGCAGGACAGGTGCTTCCCTGTGGCTGTGAGCAGTGTGTTTGTGGGGTAGAAGGAGTGCCTTCTCTGCAGGACAGGTGCTTCCCTGTGGCTGTGAACAGTGTGTTTGTGGGGTAGAAGGAGTGCCTTCTCTGCAGGACAGGTGCTTCCCTGTGGCTGTGAGCAGTGTGTTTGTGGGGTAGAAGGAGTGCCTTCTCTGCAGGACAGGTGCTTCCCTGTGGCTGTGAGCAGTGTGTTTGTGGGGTAGAAGGAATGCCTTCTCTGCAGGACAGGTGCTTCCCTGTGGCTGTGAACAGTGTGTTTGTGGGGTAGAAGGAGTGCCTTCTCTGCAGGACAGGTGCTTCCCTGTGGCTGTGAACAGTGTGTTTGTGGGGTAGAAGGAGTGCCTTCTCTGCAGGACAGGTGCTTCCCTGTGGCTGTGAACAGTGTGTTTGTGGGGTAGAAGGAGTGCCTTCTCTGCAGGACAGGTGCTTCCCTGTGGCTGTGAGCAGTGTGTTTGTGGGGTAGAAGGAGTGCCTTCTCTGCAGGACAGGTGCTTCCCTGTGGCTGTGAACAGTGTGTTTGTGGGGTAGAAGGAGTGCCTTCTCTGCAGGACAGGTGCTTCCCTGTGGCTGTGAGCAGTGTGTTTGTGGGGTAGAAGGAGTGCCTTCTCTGCAGGACAGGTGCTTCCCTGTGGCTGTGAACAGTGTGTTTGTGGGGTAGAAGGAGTGCCTTCTCTGCAGGACAGGTGCTTCCCTGTGGCTGTGAACAGTGTGTTTGTGGGGTAGAAGGAGTGCCTTCTCTGCAGGACAGGTGCTTCCCTGTGGCTGTGAACAGTGTGTTTGTGGGGTAGAAGGAGTGCCTTCTCTGCAGGACAGGTGCTTCCCTGTGGCTGTGAACAGTGTGTTTGTGGGGTAGAAGGAGTGCCTTCTCTGCAGGACAGGTGCTTCCCTGTGGCTGTGAACAGTGTGTTTGTGGGGTGGAAGGAGTGCCTTCTCTGCAGGACAGGTGCTTCCCTGTGGCTGTGAACAGTGTGTTTGTGGGGTAGAAGGAGTGCCTTCTCTGCAGGACAGGTGCTTCCCTGTGGCTGTGAACAGTGTGTTTGTGGGGTAGAAGGAGTGCCTTCTCTGCAGGACAGGTGCTTCCCTGTGGCTGTGAGCAGTGTGTTTGTGGGGTAGAAGGAGAGCTGGTCATGCTTGCAGCAGAGACAGAGCAAGGGGTTCTGGTTTTGTGCTTGCAAACCGTGGAGGGAGGCTAACAGTGACTGGGGGACGAATTCTTAGCACTGGTTAAACCTTGGTGGCTCGTGTGATTCTGAGGTTTGTGAGTTACCTTTTCATGCAGGTGAAAGTGCCTGGTTACATTGGCCAGTGGGGGTGCCTCAGTAGTGAAGTTGGTGAAGTTCAGCAGGTGGGCTTGTGGTTCTGGTTTAGAGTCTGGGGTCGGGGTTTTCTCTCAGAGTACATGATTTTGCAGGAAAATGTCATTTTAGCCTCCTCCTCTTCTTCTTTTTCCCCCTCAGTCCTCTAGTGTGGTAATTTTGAAGTTCTGTTTTAGAGAACCACACTGCTTGTGAGCACACAGCTGTATCAGAGATAGACTGAAACATTTTTGTAATGACTGAGTGTTTTCTCCTTTCTCCGTCAGATTATGATTTTGTTTTAAAAATATTTCAGGTTCTTGATTCCTGATACGTGGCTGACAGCGCCCTGGCCTTTGTGAGTGACCTAGGCATGGCTTTCTCACTGAGATGCCATGGGGTGGGAGTGGGATATGCTGCAAATGGCTGTCTGGATAGTTCCTCTGAAGGTGTGCCAGTCATCTTACAGGAAACAACCTTTTGTCCTTTCCCCCATCTGCCAGGTTTTTTCCTTTACTCTCCCCCTGCGTGGTCAAATCTGCATTCTGTAGCTACGGAGCAAGCTCAATCCTTGGGGGGCTATGTTAAGTGTGCCTCCCAGAGACACCTCCCCATTCTCTTGAACCTTCCCCATGGCTTCCATCACTATTTCAGGGTTTGCTGGGACCTCCCTGTTGCCTGTGGGTGCAGAGGAGCTGTGTGCGGAAGGGATCCTCTCAACGCTGCTGTGGAGTGGGTTTCCTTTTTGGCTTCGGGTGGGGCCAGGAGATGGCAGCCTTTTATAAATCTAGGGGAGTTAATGAAATTGATTGGGCATTTCTTTCTTTCTTTCTCCCCCTCCATTGAATTCAGGCTGTTTAGGGGAGAAGGGATTGGTGTTGGTGTTGGACAGATGGGATTCCAGTGCAGTCCTTGTCTCCAAGGGGTCTTCTTTAATTTCAAGATAAAATAAAGAGACTTTAAGGAAGCCAGCAGCACCTTTGAGACATTTCAGGAGTGAGCTTCCATGAACTCCATCCACTTTGTCAGATGCCTGGGGCTGTTTAAGATACATGAGGAAAAGTGATGATGGCACCACAGGCCTCCTTCACCTCTCACCCTTAAATATTGTGGATGTAGACTTTAAAGCATTCTTCAAGGAGTTTGTGCCTCAGAGAATAATTTTTAAAAAGAGAAGAAAAGAACCCACCCAGGAAATCACAATAAACAAATGTACAATCGTCCCTTCCAATTTGTGGGGGATTCATTCTGGACCCTCCCCTCCGCAGTTCAGAAAAATCGCCAATATTGGGGTCCCATTGATTTAAATGTCCGCGCATACTCCACAGACGCATACACCATTTTGTTCCCTCCCCACTCGCCGTCTGCGAAGAGTGAGACCGTGGACCCCAATTCGCAAACAGGGAGGGACACCTGTATTTGTCCTGTGGAGTCAGATATTTGGCTCTTGCTTGGGGATTACAGTGGAATTTATGTTCTAAAACAATGAGTGCTTTAATAGAGGTGGAAAAGAGATATGGACTTTGAGTGGGCTACTTGTCTGGGGATTCAGAACCAAACCTCAAACCATTTCAGGGGCAGATTCTGACAATGGTTTGCAGCTGTAGTAGGAAGGAGTTGCCTCTCAAGTTTTCTGAGCATTTTCATAGAATTGGAAGAGAGGTCATCTAAGCCAACTCACTTCTCCCATGCAAGAATACAGAATTAAAGCACTTGCGAGAGTTGCCCATCCATCCTCTGTGTAAAGACCTCCACTGAAGGAGAGTCTTAACAGTAGAGAGGTTCTTCCTTATGTTTCAGGGATCTCTTTTCTTGTAATTTTAATCCACTGATTCATGTTCTTTAACTGGAGAAAGGAGGCTGCCAGTGATTCCTGGCCATGATAGTTGCACATTTCCTTTGTTATTGGAGGTAGTGAGCCCCGTGGAGAAGCTCTGGGGAGAAAGAGACTGGGAGGCTGGTGTTTTGCTAAGGTTTTGTGAGAAACACTCCAGAGGCATCTGACTGGTTGCTTTTAGGAACAGCATGTTGCTCTAGGGAGGCCTGCTGTGCTCTGATTTTGCTTCGGAGAACTTCTTTGTGCCCTAAAGTGGCTGTCCCAGCAAAATATTTAAGTTCCACATGTGTTTTACACAAGGCTCTTGTTGACAATATTTGTTAGCTCTTATTGTAAACATCCTTTTCTATATGTTTTCTTTTTTAGAAAAAGCGGCACTATGACTCTAGGAGACCAGGGTTCAAATCACCACTCAGCCATGGAAACCCACTGGGTTACCTTGGGCAAGTCACACTTTTCTCTCAGCCATAAGTCAGAAGTGACTTGAAGGCACTCAGCAGTATTTACAAAAGCATGCAGTTAGTTTTGTGTGAAAGATTTATTAGATTCATTTTAATTTAGACCTTACTTGTCAAACTAGAGTCTCCTGAATCGTGGAATTTTGCTGGTGGCAATTAGCATGAACTGACATTCAAGGGGAGCATTTTATGCATGTTGACCCATTTTGTGTGTGCGTTGTATTCATACTGTGGAGTAATCCCTGAAGATAAATGCAGCACCCAGGGCCAGACAAATCTTTATAAAATGTTTCTTAGGCATCTGTTTCCCGTCTTGTCTTCAGTACAGGCCTTCCTTGTGTCTGACGCTGAGAACGCCCACACTACGTTGAAGATGGAAAATGAGGAGAAGATCATCAACAAAGGCGAGGAAGATGAGATGGTAACTGGCTCCATGATCTGCTTCCTTTGTATTTAGAAAACATTTTCTTGCTCTCTGGAGCAAATAGCAACAGGAGATGGTTGAAGCTGAGATGAATGACAGCGAAGAGTCCTCGTGATGCTTCTCTCTTAATTAAGTGCAGATCCGAGGGCAGAAGAGGTTGGCTTCCTCTGGGGGCTCCTGGGCTAAAAGGTGAAACTGGATGTTCCTTTGATGGGCAGCAGCTGCTGAGCTGAGCCTGCGGGCTTCTGTTTCCCTTCGTGCCTGAGGACCTGGTTTCCATACAGCAGATGTGCCTGGCTCCTTCTGAGCTGTCCTCCTGCCTTGTGGTGTGGGCTTTGGGGGCAGGCCTCATGCCCTTCCCCTTGGCTGATCTGCAGTCTAATGGGAATGGTGGACTGCCAAGGGACAAATGTTTAGCCAAGGAGTGTGACATATTACCCAGTGGGCCACAAAAGAATCCTAGCTTCATGTGAGATGGTTGCTGCAGTATTGGTGGCTGACCAGGGAAGGGCTTTTGGACAGAATTTCATTTTAAAAAGACCACCCCAGGCCATGGCTACATTCAGACAGGCAGACCTCACATGAGAGACCTATGGGAGAGAGAAGGGGCCCCAAGTGAAACCCTGCACATCCTCATGCCATTATGTACTGATTGGTGGTGAAACCACATTTGGAGTACTGTGCATAGTTCTGGATGCTGTAGAACTGGGAAAAGTGGAAGGGAGAGGAAACCAAACTGGTTGGGGGTGGGGTGGTGGCAGCCTGAAGCACCCTCCCTACGAGGGAGGTGAAAATATTTGGAGTGTCCCTGTTTGTCAAAATGATGCATGAAAAGTGGGGCAGAAGTTCATCCTGTCATGCACTGACGTGAGAGTAGATAGAAAAGGGGTTTCTCTCTGCCTCGCAATCTGAGGATCTATAGGCGACCGATGGAGGGAATGGTGAGAGTTTCAACTTAATTAGCTGATTTAATTGGTTGCCAGAGAGGTGGTGGCAATGACTTCTCAGCTTGATGACTCTAAAAATGGGAGCAGACAAAATTGTGGAGGAAGGGGCCAATCTGCTGGTGTTTCCTCACCAGTGTGGCCTGCTTGGTGGTTTCTGACTGAGAACTCAGTGGGGAGAAGACTGGACTCTGAGGACCATCCACACCATCTCCTGTCCACTGCAGGAGGGACCTGCCCTGGTTCGGTGCCTCATTGCTCCCTTCTTCCCATGTCCTTGGGTTGTCTAGCAGGGGCAGCCCTGGGGAGGAGTTGACATCTCTCTGGAAGCTCTATACTCTGCCTTTGCTTTTTATATCTCTCATCCATTTACCATGAGTGAAGATATTTCCCTGGCCTGGTGTCAAACGCAGATGGTCAGGCAAGGGCATCCTTCCAAGGGCTTGCTGAAGGGACAGCCTATCCTGAGATTGGATTCTGGGGTGGTTTGTTTGCAAAAGACGAGGCCTTTCTTCCATCCATCGTCTGGTGCTGTGGTGACTTGGATGGGAATCTGCAGTCATGGAGATCAGATGCAAATTTTCCCCATTTGCCAGAAGTGACAACTCCAAAATTTACAAGGTTGCTCACTCCTCAGCCACTCTCTCTGTTCTGCTCATGACTTCAAAAACAGAACAGTCATGAGAACTAAGCTTTGTTTG
This sequence comes from Phrynosoma blainvillii, assembly GCA_026167975.1. NCBI lineage: Eukaryota > Metazoa > Chordata > Lepidosauria > Squamata > Phrynosomatidae > Phrynosoma > Phrynosoma blainvillii. The sequence continues at coordinate 1,910,515 of JANUYF010000003.1, forward strand.
TCTTTTTTAAAAAAAGTGTGTAGTGCCCAGCTGCCATTCTGAGGCCCTGCCCTCCTCTAGCCGTGTGCCACTCCTGCTTTCAAAACTGGTAGATGGGGTAGGGTCAGTGAGGACTGCAGGCTACTGATGTGGCCCTTTCTTCAATTTTTTTTTTAAATTGGGGGGTGAAAATCACCCTAAAACAACCCAAACAGCTCAAAACCATTTAGAAATTGAGCATTTGGGGCGGGGCACAAACTGCTTGGGAGAGGCAAAAGGGGAAAGTAATCTGTTTCTCCATAGCTCCCCCCGAATGCCACTGAAAAAAAGAGCTGATTCTTGGTCAAAAAAGAATCTACTGGTGAATAAAATCATATCTGATTTGGCAGAGATGTGGCCTGTCAGGGAATCAAAAATCACTCCGGCACAGTTGCCCATCCTAGTAGTGATTAGGAGGACGGGGTGGCTTGCATCTCTCTACTGTTGAAGTAAGAACTGGACTGGAGCTGCACTGGAGGCAGCTATAACCAGGTGTGGGTTGTTTTTTTCTGATGGTGCTTCTTTTAAGTGTAGGATGTGGCTTGCTGCAGGTTCTGAGCCAGAAATCTCTAATGCAGCCCCTGCCCTCCCCATGGATGAATCTGGCCCATAGGAGGGCTGGCAAGTGGGCAGGAAAACAGCAGGGTTCTTCTCTTGGGGCAAGAGGTTGGTCCCAAGCTGTCTTGTCAAAGCTGCCAGGATGCCATTGTGTCTCTGACTTGCTTCCTTGCAGAAAATTTACGGTTACACCTTCTGCCCATGGAAGCTGGTTCTGGTGGCAGTGGGTGTGCTATGCACCGGTGGCTTCCTCCTCCTTCTCCTCTACTGGATGCCTGAGTGGCGAGTGAAAGCGGCGTGCAGAAGAGCTTCACTCAGAGGCTGCCAGGTGGTGCTGCTGAGGACTACAGTAAGTGTTTTGGCGAGAGGGAGATGCCACGGAGGCACAAGGGCAGGTGGGCAGTTTGTCAAGTTTGCCATTGGGTGCTCCTGTGGTGCAGAGGCCTCCTCAGTGTGTGGGGACGGAGCATCTTGCAAAGGGACCCCTTGTGGTTGCAAGCTTGTCTCCTGAGGCAAAGGGACACAGAGGGAGAACCTGGCTGGGTGAGACAGGCTGAAGGAACATAACCCAGTCATGAGAAAACCTGTCCGGCAGCTAATCTGTGAGTAGTGAGAGGGTTGAGGCGGTAAAAAGAATGTGGAGTGAGAGATGAGAAACTGGACTGTGAATAGATACCAGCTACTGCAATGTGCTGTACATGGGGCAGCCCTTGAAAGGTGTTTGGAAGCTCCACCAGGTACAAAATGCATCAGCCAGCCTGATGTCAGGTGTATCTTTCAGAGACCACATAATGTCAGTCTTGCAAGAACTGCACTGGCTTTCAGTTTGCTTCCAAACTCAAGTCAAGGTGCTGGTTTTGACTTACAAAGCCCTAAACCAACCTTTCCCCTTTAAGGGCCGAGGGACTTCAGCTCCCAGAATCCCAGGAGCTATTGGCCAACATGGGACTATTGGCCAACATGGCTGAGGCTTCTGGGAGCTGAAGTCCCTCGGCCCTTAAAGGGGAAAGGTTGCCTACCCCTGCCCTAAACGACTTGAAGTCATCTGAAAGGCCAATGCCTCTTCCATGTCAGGCTGCCAGGAATTTGCGATTGTCAAGAGGAGGCCAACACATTGTGAAGTCAGGTTGGTATGTGCACATATCAGAGCCTTCTCTGTGGCGGCAGCAGCACCCTGACTGTGGAACTCCCTGCCCAAGGATGAGAGGTCAGCCCCATCTCTTTGGAGCTTCCAGTAGGCATCCAAGAGAGTGCTCTTCTGCATGGTCTTCAGTGCTTGAAATTGCTTGCTTTAACTGTTTAAAAATTCTGTTTTAGGGACTGTTGTCAGATTGCTTTTAAATGTTTTTAGGGTTAAAAAACTTTGTACTGTTTTGATCTGTTCATTGCCTTAGGAGCCCTTGTTTTTATTTATTTGGCAAGTTTCTGTCTGGGGCTCCTTTGGCAGTGCCATTACCCACTGTAGCGCATCAGATACTTCCAGCATTTTCTCAGAGACAGGGTTGCCTATAACATTTTCCAAATGCTGCTTCATTTGAGGGCATGGAGACTCATTATGCATTCCCTCCCTTTTTGAAACCTCTCCCCTCCTCCCCACTGTAGGATGAGTTCCAGACGTGGTTTTGTGCGAAGGTTCGCACTGTGCTCTCTTTGGGACTCCATCCGTTGCAGACTCCGAAATATGTGTCCGAGAAGGTGACCAATGGTTGCAGCAGCCACTTATGCATAACTCTTTCTGACGACAGCGGAAGCGACTTCAACAATTACTCCAAGGCTCACCTGCAGGAGGTATGGGGGTCTGGTTGTAAGGTGGTCCTCTTTGTGGGAAAATGTCTTCCCCCCCAATGCAGGGCTCTTAGTTACACCCTGTGGCTTCCACCTGGTGATAAACCTGGGAAGGCTTCTTCCACATGAGGCATCTCATAGAAGACAGCAGAGCTTTTGCTGGCTAGAGTGGAGAATGACTCACTTATGCCTACCTTTCTTCTCTGGATCCTGCCATCTGAGGCACGGCTCCCCAAAATCCCCCCCCCCCCCACAAACCCCACTGGCAAATAAACATTTAGACCCCTGCTAGCACATTGTGAGCAGTGATTTTGCTGGTGGTCCTGGCAGTCTGTAATATGGCATGTTGAAGTATAAGAGTGTTGAGAAGACTCCAATCTCTACTCTGAAAGTATTGTGTCTGGTCGACTGTACTGAAGATGTCACCTCAGATCAGACAGCCAGGTGGTATTGGTAGCAAGGGGAAGCAGCCAGAGCTGCAGTGGTGTTGCATTTTATTTTTCAAAACTCTGAGCAGCTCAACTTGGTTTTATCAGAAATACTTGGATTAATTGCTTGCTTGTTTACATGCCTTCCAGATCCGTTGTTTCACCCATCACAGCATGAAGTATTTCTGGAACGATGTGGTCCAAAATTTTGGTTCCTTAAAGTAAGAACTTAATACTAAATTGGAATTTACAGTAATATTTGCCACTATAGATTTTGTTCTTAATTTTAGAGGCCTCTGGAAATTGAGGCCTTGTTAGTTGCAGGAGCGCCTCTCAGATATAGAGTGGGATAGAAGTGTTTTGATAAGAAATGGAAAAAACAAAGAAACCTTTTTTCCCCTCACCATAGAGCCAATGGCCTTTTGTGAAAGGAACGGGGCCTTCTGTGTTAGAGTATATGTGTGCATGCATGTGTGTGTTTCTTTTAATCATCTCCACTTCCCGCAGAGGCCTGGATGAATTGACATCCTGTTCGTCAATCCATAATGAGCACAGCAGAGGGCTGACCAAGGGAATTCGGGATTACAGGTATGCCTTAATGGAGGAAACACTGTGCACTCTCCTCCTAGAAGTGGTCCAACCCCAGGTTGCCATTTTTAACATGTAATGGTGGTAAAATCCTGCTCAAGGAGTGCTGCTCACATTTGTCTGCTTTCTGTTTGTATAGTTTAAAACGTGATCCCTATTTTTGAAAAGCTGGCATCACTGTTTATGGGCTGGACATTCCAGACTTGTGCTTCCATCACTGGGTCAATAAGCCCTAAAGGATGCACTCCTGTCTATGGCTCCCCACCCCACTTTCTTTTTCTCGTTTTCCTTTGTTCTCCCCTACTCCTTCCCTGGGGAGCTACCACAGTTCCTGCTGGATTTCTGTAGCCCTAGCACAGAAACCTTAGGAGCTCATAATTTTCACTGGTGGCTGGAACCATCTGTGGTGGTGGGCATGGGCCCAGGGGGTGGGAGTGGTCCAGGCCAGCTCCTCTTCTTCCTCTTCCAGAACCTTCCTGTCCCTGGCATAAGCTCCTATCCCTGCAAGGCAGGCAGCCTCCAGTGTTTCCTCTGTGCCCTAGCCAGTTCCTTGTTTCAAATTGGCCTTGCTCTGTGCCTTAGCAGGAATGTAGTCATAGCTTGGTACCAGTAAACAAAGTATAAATGCTTTTGTTTCCATCACCTTTTAATACAGAAAATTGTTCTATGGAGTAAATGAAATTGCCGTGAAAGTGCCTTCCATTTTTAAACTTTTGATTAAAGAGGTAAGAATCGTGTGCGTGTGTGTGTAAAGGGGGAGCATTTGGAGTTGGGGTGGGGTGGGTACTATGCTGCCACCTGGCATGGTGTCCAGTACACACTGTGACTTTGAGTGTTTCACGGGGGCATGCTGGCGCTCAAGAAACATACCGTATTTTTTCGGCATATAAGACGCACCCAATTTTAAAGGAGGAAAATCTAGGAAAAAAAGATTCTTAATAAAATACAGTCAGAGGACGCCTCCGACCCAGGCATCTGCCCAAGGAAAGCAACCAGGCTTTCCTTGGAGGGATCCTGGGGTTTCAGGCGTCCTCCGACCTACGGAGGACGCCTCAGACCCACGGCATCCACCCAGGGAAAGCAACCAGGCTTTCCTTGGAGGGACCCTGGGGTCTGAGGCGTCCTCCAACCCACGGAGGATGCCTCAGACCCTAGGATTCCTCCAGGGAAAGCAACCAGGCTTTCCTTTGAGGGACCCTGGGGTCTGAGGCGTCCTCCGACCCACGGAGGACGCCTCAGACCCTAGGATCCCTCCAGGGAAAGCAACCAGGCTTTCCTTGGAGGGACCCTGGGGTCTGAGGCGTCCTCCGACCCACGGAGGACGCCTCAGACCCTAGGATCCCTCCAGGGAAAGCAACCAGGCTTTCCTTGGAGGGACCCTGGGGTCTGAGGCGTCCTCCGACCCACGGAGGACGCCTCAGACCCTAGGATCCCTCCAGGGAAAGCCTGGTTGCTTTCCTTGGGTGGATGCCTGGGTCGGAGGCGTCCTCCGACCCAAGCATCCGCCCAAGGAAAGCAACGTTGCTTTCCTTGGGGCAATGCTGGGGTTGGAGGCGCCCTCCGACCCCAGGATCGCCCCAAGGAAGCTTTCCATGGGGCGATGCTGGAGTCAGAGGCGTCCTCCAACTCCAGCATTGCCCCATGGAAAGCAACGTTTTTTTCCTTGGGGTGATCCTGGGGTTGGAGGAGTCCTCCGACCCCAGGATCGCCCCAAGGAAGCTTTCCATGGGGCGATGCTGGAGTCAGAGACGTCCTCCGACTCCAGCATTGCCCCATGGAAAGCAACGTTTTTTTCCTTGGGGTGATCCTGGGGTCGGAGGAGTCCTCCGACCCCAGGATCGCCCCAAGGAAGCTTTCCATGGGGCGATGCTGGAGTCAGAGGCGTCCTCCGACTCCAGCATTGCCCCATGGAAAGCAACGTTTTTTTCCTTGGGGTGATCCTGGGGTCGGAGGAGTCCTCCGACCCCAGGATCGCCCCAAGGAAGCTTTCCATGGGGCGATGCTGGAGTCAGAGACGTCCTCCGACTCCAGCATTGCCCCATGGAAAGCAACGTTTTTTTCCTTGGGGTGATCCTGGGGTCGGAGGAGTCCTCCGACCCCAGGATCGCCCCAAGGAAGCTTTCCATGGGGCGATGCTGGAGTCAGAGGCGTTCTCCGACTCCAGCATTGCCCCATGGAAAGCAACGTTTTTTTCCTTGGGGTGATCCTGGGGTCGGAGGAGTCCTCCAACCCCAGGATCGCCCCAAGGAAGCTTTCCATGGGGCAATGCTGGAGTCAGAGGCGTCCTCCGACTCCAGCATTGCCCCATGGAAAGCAACGTTTTTTTCCTTGGGGTGATCCTGGGGTCGGAGGAGTCCTCCGACCCCCAGCATGGTCCCAGGGAAAGCAACGCTCCTTCCTCCTGCGTCCTCGGTGGTTCAATGGGCTGCTCGGCCTCCGATCCCAGGAGCAGCCCATTGAACCACCGAGGACGAGCGGCGGCTTCGGAGGGGCGCTACATTCGGCCTATTAGACGCACCAACTTCCCCACTGCCATTTTGGGGAAGAAAAAGTGCGTCTAATATGCCGAAAAATATGGTATATTGTGGCCCAGGGAAATCTGGAAGCAGACTTTGGGCCTCTGCATCTCTTTGATGAGGCCTCTGAGTCTTTTTGCACAACAACTTTTCCTTTCTGTGTTGTTTCACTGCTGGTTAAATTTCATTATTTTCTGAGTTTTGATAATATTTAATAATTGTTGTTGCTTGTAAACCACTTTAACTGATTGTGGAAAAACTAGATAAATTTGATAAGTAAATGAAGCAGGTTTTTCTAAAAAAAGGTTCTGAACTTGCAGGCATTGTATGTTGTGCCCAGATGATGGTGCCCAGATGGGACTGAAATTGATTGTATTTGTTTTGATGTTTATACGTTGTACGCCGCCCCGATTGCTTGGCAGAGGGGCGGGATATAAATAACAATTATTATTATTATTATTATTATTATGAGCCAGCTGCCTCTTAAATGCACCACAGCTGATGGCACCTGGGCCTCTTTTTGAGCTCTTGCTCGCAGACGTTACAGTGGGATTCCTCTGGAGGAGGGCAGCTATCTTGCTGTGTGCTGTAGGAGCTGGGCTTTGGGGAGCAGCTTGGGGAGGCTGAAATGGTTTGGTTGGATCTGAGAGGGATTTCCCCTGTAGGGACCCTAAATGATTGCTATGGCCCAAAGCCAGCCCTACAGCAGAGTAGATGGTTTTGCACTTCAGGCCATAACCTCACACTTCACCCCGGTGCCCTAGAGAGGGGACTGAAGCAAAAGCTATGAGCTGGCATCAAGCACAAGGTATAACCTGATTGGTTTTGTTTCTCTCTCTTTCTCCTCCCTCCCCTCCCACCTCCATCTGCCCCCAGGTTCTCAATCCTTTTTACATTTTCCAGCTGTTCAGTGTGATCTTGTGGAGCACAGATGAATATTACTACTATGCAGCAGCGATTGTGATCATGTCTCTGATATCTGTGGTTAGCTCCCTGTACACCATCCGGAAGGTAAGGGTCCAGGTGCCACTCCTCCTGCCTTCCTAGGTACCAGCTCACCTGCCTCTCTCACACTCTCCTTAGAGCTGGCACCCAATTGGTCCTTCTCCCATTCCTATAGCCTTTTAAAAGGGGTGGTCCCAGCTGCCTCATGTAATTTGACCCCAGAGAACTTAGGGGGCTTGCACTCTCCCTGCTCCATCCTCTGTTAACTGGAAGGTCTCCAAGGACCTGTTGCCCCTTTGCAAAGCATTCTAGACAGCTCTCTGGATCCTGTGAGGGATCTCTGAGGGTCCAGTTTTGAAAACATGGTGCACATGAGTTCCCTTACACATTCAGTTGTACTTTGTTGGCCATTGTGTGAAAGATGTATTTCAGCTCCTAGTTCAGCAATCAGAGTTCCACAAACAGGAAACATTTCACATCACTTCGAAGCCTTTTATTAGTCCTGAGCAGAATAGAGCCACTGAATCCTTTGGGTTTTCCTATGTCTTGACTCTCACTATTCAACAGTTTATTGAGCAAGTCTGCTGCAGCTGAGACTGATTCACAAAACCCTAGCCATGCAGTTGCACATTTTTGGTGCTGCTGTGTAGCTCCTTTTCGGTGCCTTCTGTGTCCCACTTGAATTCCCTGGGATTGAAGAAAAAGCCATAGGGCTTTTCATCTAGGTTAAGCGGAAGGCATGTTGTGCCGCTGATGGCATATTTGCCAGTGTCTGTGTTCAGCAGAAGAGTGGTGCAGCTCAACCACTCTGTAATTGCATGGGAAAGCATGATGGGGGGACTCAGATGGTGTTTGTGTGCTAGAGTGACACAGCTTTGTGGGCTGGCCTGTGCCGTTTGCTCGCTTGCTGCATTTTGGACCCACTGCAGGCTGGCACTCAAAGGCAGCCAGGCGCAAGACAGTGATCTAGTCCAGAGGGTGCCAAGGAAAGAATGAGGGGTGGTTAGGTCATCCCTGTGTAGGAAGGAGGAAGCTTATGGTCTAACCCGCCCCCCCCCCCCCACCAAAGGCTGCCTCCTGAGCATCGCCTCCCAAAACGGGGTGAGTGTGCTCTTTAGGGAGGGGAGTGACCCCCTGTAAACCAGGCTGTTGACCTGCTTCTTGCTGGGCTAATGTGCCAGTTGCTGGTCTACTGCTATCCATCTTGTGGTAATTTTTCTCTCAGTCTTGCTACTGACTCCAGATGAGAACTTGGGAACGTCTCTGGTTTGGGATGACAACTCCCAGAAACCCCCATGCAACAGGGCCAGTGGCCTTGTTGGGTGGGAGATTCTGATAAGTCATCATTAAAAGAAATGTAATGGTCCTGTGCTGTTCCTCTGGTCCTTGATGTAAGGAACATGGTGGGGCAGCTGCAGGTGGTTGTCATTGACCCCATAGGCCAGTCTGGCCAGTGACATCTTCTCATCCTTCTCCTTCCCTTAGCAATACCAGATGCTCCATGAGATGGTGGCTGCTCACAGCGTTGTCAGAGTGTCGGTCAGCACAGCAAATCAAGGTAGGGGGGCAGGCTGGACGGGCAGTTCACCTAAAGGGGAAAGTGGGAGGTGGTGGGACCCATGTCTGTACAGGCTCCTGCCCTCCATCTCTGGAGGGGTTCTGAAGGGGAGGGCAGCTCCAGCTCTTCCATGAGCGTGTGTGTGTGTCTTGACTGCACCTGGTGGGAAGGATCGTGTGTGTGTAGATTGTGAAAGGGTGAGAGTTAGTTGCTGTCATCATAGGTGAGGAATCCTCTGTGTCACATTTTCTGCTCAGTGAATTATGTGGTTCACAGACGTTGGTGGGACTGCATATCCCAGCATTCCTTATTGCTGGCTGGGCTGGCTAGGGGACTGCAGGAAGTTGTGTGTCCACCATAGATCTTCTTCTGTGGTACTTTGAAGGCCCATCATGGACCTGTATATATGTGTGTGAAAAGAGACGACTGCTTCCCCCTTTAATCTGACTCCTCATAGGATGGGGGCAGAAGAATGAGCATATGACACTCTCTGCAATAGGCTGCCCAGGCATATTTTCCCAAGGGTGGCACCTCTTTAGCCAGTGAGATTTGAGTATGTAGACCTTTTTTGGTATGCACTGGGGTGGTGGTGGTGGTGGGGAAGAGGCTTAACCTCAGCAGGCAGCTTTGCCTTGGGTTGTCTTTCATGGAACCAGAGAGTCATGGGAGAGACCACCAGGGCCATCCAGTTCAACCCTATTCTGCCATGTAGGAAAACATAATCCAAGCACTCCAGCCTCTGCTTAAAATCCTCCAAAGGCATTCCAAGGCAGTGTCTTCTACTGTTGAACAGTTTTGTTGAATCAGCCCTGGTGGCGCAGTGGTTAAATGCCTGTACTGCAGCCACTCATTCATAGACCACAAGGTTGTGAGTTCAATACCAGCCAGGGCTGAGGCTCGACTCAGGCCTGCATCCTTCCGAGGTCGCTAAAATGAGTACCCAGCTTGTTGGGGGGCAATCAGCTCACACTTGTAAACCGCTTAGACATCCCATAGCGTGATATGAAGCGGTATATAAATAAGCTGCTTTGCTTTGCTTTGCTTTTTTAATGTCTTACCATCTTGGAGAAGCCTTTTTGGAATAATTGGCCCCTGTCTTTTCTCCCCTGGGCTCCTGTGTTCAGCATCCTGCTTCCTCTTCACAGAATTCAAAGACATAGCCATGTGAGTCTGGTTTGAAATATCAGGAACCTCAACCAGGCACATTCTACCTGTTACCCAAATCATAACAAGGGCAACCCTGGATGGTCCATTGTCTAAATCATTGGAACACTTGCAGTTGGTGCCCCTGCATATATGGACAATATCCTTAGACTATATGTCACCAGCACTGTGAGATATGTGAAAGACACTACTGACTTTATACAGAAATTACAATCCATCCACAACCTCCCCATGAACACTGTCTTAGCCACCATGGATGTGGTGTCCCAATATACCAGCATCCCACACAAGGATGGCCAACATACAATTAGGAACATTATTCCAGATGGGACCATAGCAGACCTAGCCATTATGATCTACCACTTTTGATAAGAAAGTATATCTTCAGGTTAATGGTATTGCCACAGGCACATTGTGGTACCACAGTATGCCAACATCTTCATGGCTGACCTGGAACGGTTCCTTAACTCCTACCCCCAGAAACCTCTCTTCCAGAATCATAGAGTTCAAAGAGACCCTAAGGGCTGTCCAGTCCAACCCCCTTCAGCCTTGCAGAAAGCACCATCCAAGTCCTCCCTGTGAGAGATGGCCATCTAGCCTCTGCTCGAAAAAGGAGACTCCATTGCCCTCTGAGGGAGTATGTTCCACTGTCAAACAGCTCTTACTGTCAGGAAGTTCCTCCTAATGTTGAGGTAGAATCTCTTTTCCTGTAGTTTGCATCTATTGCTCCGGGTCCTAGTCTCTGGAACAGCAGAAAACAAGCTTGTTCAAGGTTCCAGTTGTACCCTCCTCCCCTTCTCTCCTCAAGAGTTCTCCAGGGGTTGGGGATACTGCCCTGACAGCCCCCATCAAGAGAACTCATGGGGCATTCCACGGTTTTAATCTGATCACAAAGAATTTTTAAAAAGCAGATGCTGGAACTGCACATTGTATGTGGGTTATTTTCTATATTTCATGGAATCATAGCATTCGAAGATACCTCAAGGGTCATCCAGTCCATCCCCCTGCCATGCAGGAACTCAAAATCAAAGCATCCCTGACAGGTGGCCATCCAGCCTCTGTTTAAAGATCTCCAAGGAAGGAGACTCCACCAAAATCTCCGAGGGAGTGTGTTCCACTGTTGAACAGCTCTCACTGTCAGGGAGTCCCTCCTAATGTTGAGGTGGAATCTTTTTTCCTGTAGCTTGCATCCGTTGTTCTATCTTCTATTCTCTGGAGCAGCAGAAAACAAGCTAGCTCCCTCTTCAATATGACATCCCTTCAAATATTTAAAGAGGGCTATCATATCCCCTCTCAGCCTTCTCTTCTCCAGGCTAAACATACCTAGTTCCCTAAGTCTCTCCTCATAAGGCTTCATGGTTTCCAGACCCTTCACCATTTTAGTCGCCCTCCTCTGGACACACTCTAGTTTTTCAACATCCTTTTTGAATTGTGGTGCCCAGAACTGGATACAGGATTATTCCAGGTGGGGCCTGACCAAAGAAGAATACAGTGGCACTATTACTTCCCTTGATCTAGATACTATACTAATATTGATGTAGCCTAAAATTACATTTACCTTTTTAGCTGTCGCATCACACTGTTGACTCATATTCAACTTGTGGTTTACTAGGACTACTAGATCCCTTTCACACATAGCCTCATTAAGCCAGGAGTCTCCCATCTTATATCTATGCATTTCATTTTTTATTTTTTTTGCCCTAAGTGCAGTACCTTACCTCCATGTTGAAATTTTGTTAGCTTTGGTCCAGCTTTCTAATCTATTAGGTCATTTTGAATTTTCATCCTGTCTTCCAGGGTATTAGCTATTCCTCCTAATTTGGTGTCATCTGCAAATTTGGTAAGCATGCCTCCTGTTCTTTCATATGTACACCTCTTTCTAACTTGCAGGTGCAGAAGAGATCCTTTCCACAGAGCTGGTGCCTGGAGATGTCATTGTGGTCCCACTGAATGGGATGATCATGCCCTGCGATGCTGTCCTGGTCAGCGGAACGTGCATTGTCAACGAAAGCATGTTGACAGGTGAGGGCAGAGTGGCTTGCCCTGCAAGTCCAGGGTCCAGAGCTGGGAGCTGGATTGGGCAGGGCAGGGCAGGTGTGTTTGTGTCTGGGGGTGACCATGCTTTTTTCTGTCGGTCTGGTTTAAGGTGAAAGTGTCCCGGTCACGAAGACTAACCTGCCACATCCCATGGAGGATGCCAGAACTCTAACAGATGAAGTCTACAGTCCTGAAGGGCACCGGAGGCACACACTGTTCTGTGGCACCACTGTCATCCAGACCCGCTTCTATAGCGGAGAGCTTGTCAAAGCCGTTGTTGTCCGAACAGGTAAATATGTCTCATAAGAGATGAACTGAAGGCTCTGGCTGCCAATGATACCCCCCCCCCCCCATTTTGTCTGATGGTGGAGTGTGGCATTGTGTTCCTTTGCCACTGTGGCTCAAGGTAAGATACGATGCCAGGCAGGCAGAGAAGATTCCTCTCACCTGTTCCCTGGGTACTGCTTCTTATCTGAGGATGCTGATAGGAGGGTGGGGGCACATGGCACTTGTCCTGGGGTTTCTCTCTCTTGAGGATCTCCTCTGAGAGGACCTGCCTGCCCCTCTGTCCCTTGTGGTCCCTTGAAAGGCTTCACTGTCCTTCAGGATGAATCTTCTACAAAGAGTCTGGTCAGTGTCTGCCAGGATCATAGAATCATAGGGTTGGAAGAGACCACAAGGGCCATCCAGTCCAACCCCCTGCCATGCAGGAACTCAAATTCAGAGCATCCCTGACAGATGGCCATCCAGCCTCTGTTTAAAGACCTCCAATGAAGGAGGATGAGTCTGCTCCCTCCTCCCATCAATAACATGCCATCTTGGCTTTCTGAGATGGGGGTGGGTTTTGTCTGCTTCCCACGCATTCTCCAAAAGCGCCTCTTCATTTTGTAGGTTTCAGCACTTCTAAGGGGCAGCTCGTCCGCTCTATCTTGTACCCAAAGCCAATGGATTTTAAGCTCTACCGAGATGCTTACATGTTCTTGCTCTGCCTAGTGGGGGTGGCAGCTGTTGGATTTCTGTACACAGTGGTCATCAGCATTCTTCATGAGGTATGGTTCCAGCCAAACTCCTTTTCCCCCTTAATCTCCTCACCACTAGAGGCTGACCAAAGCGTCCAACAGATCAGAGTAAGTTTCAAGGGGCAGCCATTGCCAGTCCACCTTCCCCCTTGCAGTCTCCAGTTCTGCCCTTAGGAATAAGTCTCTGTGCCAGTGGATAAAGTTGCTAGGAGGCAATGGGCAAATCCTCTTCTTGGCTGCCAGGGAAAAGGGGAGGGTAATGCTATCCTACATCCTTTCACCTTGGCTGGTACTCCATTCATCAGAAGCAAGAGGAGAGCAGCTCCCTTAGCAAAGTATGGCTCTCAGTGTCAGAACAGGCAGAAAATTGTTAGTTTTGTAAGGGCTGACTTTGGAAGCCTTAGCTCAAGGAACAGGCAGGTGGGAATATCCTATGTGGCCTCTTGTAGTCCCAGCTGTATCTTCCAATATCTCCTTTGGGAGTTGCTACCTGAGGCCAGACAAGACCACTTGGCCTTGTCAGCTCTCCTCTGAGGAGACAACAGGACTCTCACCCCTCGATTGTGGTGGTGGTAGTAGTGGTGTCGTACGCTGTTTGCATCTGTGGCTCCCTGACCCCTGCACTAGGACCTTTTCCATGGCAGAGGTGTATGTGGTGGGGTCACAGAGCTCCAGGCCTGTCTTCCTCTGAGGGTGGGAGCCCCTTTGGTCCCTTGGACCCAGGATCTGTTTCCTCCTCACAACAAGAAATGGGCCACTGCTCTGGGTCTGGGGGCCAGTTTTCTGCCCTGGCACACACTGGTGGCTGAACAGTGCAAGGGAGTGGAAGCTGCAGTCTGTCTAAAACAGGTGGGCAAAGGATGGCCTGCAGACCCCAGGACCATTTTTATGGAGCCCCCAGGGCCTGCCAAGAGTCAGACATTTTTTAACTGTGAACTGCTTTGAGAGCCTTTAAGGCTGAAGTATAGTTCCACTAGGGTATAAATACGCTAAATAAAAAATAACTAAAATTTTATTTTGCTCCATAATGCCACCAAATACACTCTAGCGGTGTGGAGGCTGTTTCTATTGTGTTTGGAAGCCTATTGCCCCTCCTCCCTGTGGGGGTTAAAAACAATTTTATATACAAGATTCTTGATAACAATTTTTTTTGTTCCCAAATACTCCAAAATGTCCACTGGCAGATGTAGCAGAGGGCTTTGCTGACCTTCAGCGGCATTGGCTGTTTTTCCTTAAGCGCGGTGCCTCTTGTTGCATAGGTGTCAGCTGAGATCATCATCATTGAGTCCCTGGACATCATCACCATCACTGTCCCACCCGCGCTTCCAGCAGCCATGACGGCTGGGATCGTGTATGCCCAGCGGCGACTGAAGAAAATTGGGATCTTCTGTATCAGCCCCCAGAGGATCAACATCTGCGGGCAGTTGAATCTCGTGTGCTTTGACAAGGTTCTTTCTTTGTTGATGTGGGGTCCTCCACGTTAGGTTCAGGATGAGGTTTGCTGGAAGGTCTTCCCTTTGACTGGTCTTGAGCAGCAGCCTTCTTGTGGTCCATGGGGCTAGCCAGTGAGTGTGCTTTACAGACAGTGAGTGAGCCCCGGGGGTGGCAAACGCCAGGGCTTCTTTGGCTGGTCTCACCCTAAGAACTGCAGCAAATCCCAGGGATGGGGCTGGCCAAGGGCTAGTGGTCAAATGGCTCCCATGGGGGAGCTGGCTGGACGTGGAAGGACCAGAGACAGCTCTGAAGGGAGATACATTTTTCCCCAAGAATATTGAGGGGCTTTCCCCACAGTGTTGCTTCTGGCAGTAGGGAGGGATGGCCCCTCCACCTTCCAGACTGGAAGCAGACTGCATTCAGCCCTTAAGAGTTTCATATAAACAAAAGAATCCATCCAGGCCTCTGTACAAAAAATTTAAAACATACTCAGAAGAAACCTACTGTTAAATTTTTATGGAGGCAAACTCAACTGAATCTGAGAAGCCCCAAAGAAATGTTAGAAATAGCTAGAAACCCAGGTGGGTAGCTGAGGGCTGTTTTTTGCTTCCTCAGATCCTGTTTTGAATTTCATTTCTCCCCTCTCTCCCCCTTTTGCTAGACGGGCACCCTTACCGAAGATGGCCTGGATCTTTGGGGATTCCAGAGGGTGGAGAACTCTCGGTGAGTTGGGGGGGGGGCAGTGGGTTCCCAGGGGGTGGGGGGTGAGTTATGGTTGTGAAAGGTGGGATGGAAAGGCCAGGGAGGGCCAGGGAAAGGAGGTCCCTGCATGCAGAACGAGCAAGAGGGAAAGAAGTTCTCAGAGGGCTTGCATTTTTTTACGGTGCATTTTGGAAATTCTGTGTATGAATGCCTTCTTTTAGTGGCAGACAGATCCCAGAAGTATGCTCTCAGAATCCTCAGTCATTTAGAGTGGGGGGGGGGGGGGGGCGTGCCTGCCCCACTTTCCACCAGCCTGTGTGCTGTGCCAGCTCCCTTCCTCTGGGAGGAAAATTTTATTCCTCTGGAATACTGCCGCAGAGGCTTCTGGAGGGTGGGTGCAGGGTTCCTTTGGAGGGCCAAATTGAAATGTTCTGGAAGTGGCTCGCACCTGGGAAGATCAGGGTCCTGGCCAATCAGCGGCATGGCTCCATCTGGCTTCCCTTCCTCCCCACAGCTTCCTTTTGCCAGAAGAGAGTGCATGCAGCGAGGCCCTGGTCAAGTCCCCCTTTGTGGCCTGCATGGCGACCTGCCATTCCCTCACCAAGATCGAAGGAGTGCTTTCTGGAGACCCCCTGGACCTGAAGATGTTTGAAGCCACTGGATGGGTGAGAAGCAGCACCTGCCAGGGAAGGGAGGGTGCAGGTAGCAGGGCAAGTGATGCCCAAAATGCCAGGGAGTGAGTTGGTCATCTTTTAAATTGCAGATGAAAGGTATAGCAAATTCAGGGCAGAAGGCTCCCTGTGCTGGATCAGACCAAAGAAGGCTTGTTAGTGGCACTTTCCGTTCCCACATTGATCCATGAGATGCCCCAGTGGGACTAAGTCTGCTGGTAGGACAGGAGGTGGGCAAATGCCCCCCATCTCACCTTCCCCAGCGACTGATGCCTGGAGGTGTACTGTGCCTCTGAAGCTGGAGGATGAGCCTTCCCAACAGTGACTCTAAGCTCCATGGATGGGTGTCTTTCAGGAGTGGTGTGTTGCATCTTCCTGCATGGCTGGGGGCTAGTCTAGATTGCCCTTAGGAACCATTTCAGCTCTAAGATTCTGTGATTCATTCAGGGCCTTTACAGGCTGCCAGAAATAATGCAGCTTGAGTCCACTTTAACTGCCCTGGCTCAGTGCTAGGGAATCATGGGAACTATAGTTTATTGTGGCACCAGAGCTCTCTGACAAAGAAGGCTCAATATCTAAAAAAAACCCCACAACCCTCTACAATTCCCATGATTCCCTACCATTGAGCCAGGGCAGTTAAAGTGGACTCAAGCTGCATTATTTCTGGCAGTCTGTAAAGGCCCTCAGTCCCCTTTAAAAGCATCCAGACAGGCAGCCACAATGCCATCTTGTGGTAGCGAATGCTACAGTTTAACTGCATTATGTGATTAATTTTTTAAAAATGTATTAACTTTAAGGCTTCCAACAAATTAAATTAGATGCAATTTAGCTGGAACATGCAAAAAAGTTGTAGTTAAAATGATATTAATCTGTCAATAATAAAATTAAAAACAATGCAGAGTATACAATTCAAAATAAGAAGTGGTATATAACAATTCAGTTACATGCAGTGGAGCATGCTGTCAAAAGCTCTACCTGTAAAGATGTCCAGTTCTTGAAAGTCTGTCTTGGCCTGCAGATGTAAGAAGGAACCGCTCGTCCCTCTTTTTCACCTTGACCTTGGCACAGGACAGCCGGTGCAGCTTCTGATCCACACAGTGTTGCCCTCTCCAGATCACAGAGGGCTCCTCTTCCTTTTTCCAAACAAGGAAGCCTGTTTACGCACCCACCCACCCCATGCCAGTAATGGGCTCTGTGTGGTTTGGTGGGTTTTGGGTAGGGCAGGGTGCCCTGCATTGCTCTTTTCCCATGGAAGGAAAGGCCGTGAGCTTTGGAAGACCTGCATCTGGGCTGAGACTTCAAAGCAAACTGGTGTTGGTGCATCATGTCTGCCTGTGTCTGTGATTCATTCAGATTCTTGAAGAAGCAACAGAAGAGGAAACGGCCCTTCACAACCAAATTATGCCCACTGTGGTCCGGCCTTCTAAGCAGTTCCTTCAGGAAACTGCAAGCAACAAAGAAATGGTAAATCACTTCAGAGACTTCCTTTGCTGTCTTGTAGCCATTCTGCTCTTGGCTTCATTTATTTTGTAGCAGAAGTCTTTGAGCCACAGGTTTGGATTGGGGACCATCTGGCTGCTCTCTTCCCCAGAACTCTGGGTTGGTTGTCAGACTGGGGAGCAGCCAGGCTGGGAGGAAAAGCCACAGGTCACAGTTAGTACATCTTTGTTTAAAATATTTTACACCACATTTCCCTTAGGTCGATCCTAAAGGTTGAAATAGCATGTGTGCAGTAGCATCATATAGCAGGGACATAAACCCCTTTGGCTATGTGCGTTGGTCAGAGGTTAAGGAAACAAAGCTACAGGGTTGGCCTAAGATACTTTACTGCCTGAGTTGAACAACAATATGGCCTACACCATTGCAGTTAATGTGTTGAATGGGGAGGGGGTGGAGAACGCTAGAGCGGTCTAGCGTTGGACTGGGACTCTTGGAGGGCAGGTTTCAAATTCCTGCTTAGCCACAGAAACCCCCTATGGGGGGGGGGGACTGGGTGGGTCTCACTCATCCTCAGAAGAAGGCAGAGGCAAACCTCTGGGTAAAAGTCTGGCCAAGAAAACCCTAGGAGAGGGCCTTGATAAGTGGACATTGATTGGAAGGCAGACAACAACCTCATTCCAAGGAGATAAGCTGGCAGGATTTTTGGCTTAGTTTAACCATCGTACTGGCAAGACATTCCTTCCCCCTACAAGAGTGGAGGCAGTGGGGTGGCCAAGGGTCCCCCAATAGCCCTTGTGGCACGGAGAGCTCTGCCCCCTCGCCCAATGCAGAAGAGTGCTCCAGAGAGTCCAGCCAGGAAGCTGTGACTGTTGTCCTTCAGCCTCTCCCATCCAAGGCAGTGGCTCTGCCCTGGCTAGTGTTAGGGCCAGCCCTGTTAAGCTTTCCTGGAAGATTGTGGGGAGATAGTCTGCTGCATAGAGCCTTGGGCAGTGATGGAGCTGGAGAGGTGGTGACAAAGTCTCTCTTCCCCCTCTCTCACTTTCCCCTCCCTTTGCAGGAGCTGTTTGAACTTTCGGTGAGTACCTTCCCTTTTGTTTCCTTGGCGGCCTTCCTGCCAATCCCCCCCCCCATCCCCATCCTGTTGGCTGGTGTTTGGACTGACTCCTTCTCCTCCTCCTCCAACTGGACCAGGCCAGCTACGAGATCGGCATTGTGCGACAGTTCCCGTTCTCTTCCGCTTTGCAACGGATGTGTGTGGTGGCAAGGGCCCTTGGACAGAAGAGGATGGATGCCTATGTGAAGGGGGCCCCAGAGGTGGTAGCTGGATTGTGCAAGCGCGAGACAGGTACGGGGGCAAAGGGAAAGAGAGAGAGACAATACACACCCTGATGGTTTATGGCTGCTTTAAATATTATTGTGATTGTTATTTGTCCTGTTCTGTTTTTACTAGTCCCCAGTGACTTCGAAAGAGTGCTGGAAGAGTACACCAGGCAGGGCTTCCGTGTCATTGCTCTTGCCCACAAAAAGCTAGAATCCAAACTGACCTGGCACAAAGTCCTGAATGTTAGCCGGTAAGTTGGCACCAAGGGCAGTTCAGATCTCAGGTATACCTTCCATGCCCTGTGTACGCTTGGTCAGGCTTGACAGAAACCTCCTCTGTGGTGTTCTTGCTGAGAGATTGGTGTGTGGGTTGTGCCTGTAATTTGAATCCACATAATTTTGCTCTCTTGCAACACAGGGATAGGCAGTGACATGGGAGCCCGCAAACACCACTGCTTGCCTCTGTGGGCCACCCTTGGGCTTCCAGGTGTCCCAGAAGTAATGTCACACCACTTTCTGCCCCTGTTTTGGGGTGGTTTTTAGACCCAACAAGGTGGTTTTGAGGCAAGGGTGGGGTTGGGGGGTTCTGAGTATATTGAAATGGAAGTGAACCTGCAATATTGGTGAATAATTTTCTTCAGTTTTGGGCCATTGTCAGGTGGGAGAATTTTGGTAAAGGAGCTGGAAGTGCCATTGGGTAACTTTCTGGAGACTTTGGGGCCACACATTACAGATGGTTCTGAAAAGGATTGCAGGGGAGAGATGAACTCCAGATGGCCTGGGGGAGTCTGAAGGTGGCTTCCCTTCTGCTGGGTCCCTGAATCCAACAGGAACGTCCTGGGCTTGGCAAAGAGGGTGGGGGCCTTGGGCTTTCCTTACCAGCTCCCTGGCAGGCCTCCCCTTCTTAGTCAGCCCTCAGCGGCACTCTGCAGTTGGCCTCTGACAACAGGGCTGGGTTCCACGGTAGCCCTCGTGCCCATGGATCACGTTCTTCCCCAGATGTAGGCCTACTGCTCAACAACTTGCTTTAAATTTTGGAAATGTATCTGTTAGTCAATTGGCCTGCCCACCTTCTACCGGCAGTTAGGTCCTTGGATCCAACCTGATCCAACTTGGTAGTGTTGTTCTCAGGGCTAAAGTTCCTGAAGCTCTGAACCTCGCCATTCTCAGTCGGACTTCTCTCATAGAATCATAGAGTTGGAAGAGACCTCAAGGGCCATCCAGTCCAACCCCATTCTGCCATGCAGGAACTCAAAATCAACGCATCCCTGACAGATGGCCATCCAGCTTGTGTTTAAAGACCTCCAAAGAAGGAGACTCCATTGCCCTCTGAGGGAACATCTTCCACTGTCAAACAGGTCTCACTGTCAGGAAGTCTCTCCTAATGTTGAGGTGGAAATCTTTTCCTGTTGCTTGCATCCGTTGTTCCAGGTCCTGTTCTCTGGAGCAGCAGAAAACAAGCTTGCTCCATATCCTCAATATGACATCCCTTCAAATATTTAAACAGGGCTATCATATTCCCTCTTAACCATCTCTTCTTCAGGCTAAACATACCCAGTTCCCTAAGTCATTCCTCATAGGGATTCATGGTTTCCAGACTTTTCACCCTTTTGGTCTGCCTCCTCTGGCCACGCTCCAGTTTTTCAACATCCTTTTTGAATTGTGGTGCCCAGAACTGGACACAGGATTATTCCAGGTGGGGCCTGACCAAGGTAGAATACAGTGGCACTATTAGTTCCCTTGACACTATACTTCTATTGATGCAGCCTAAAATTGCATTGGCCTTTTTAGCTGCCGCATCACACTGTTGACTCATGTTCAACTTGTGGTCTACTAGGACTCCTAGATCCCTTTCACACATGGTTTCCTTAAGACAGGTGTCCCCCATCTTATATCTATGCATTTCATTTTTTTGCCCTAAGTGCAGTACCTTACATTTTTCTGTGTTGAAATTCATTTTGTTAGCTTTGGCCCAGCTTTCTAATCTATTAAGATCATTTTGAATTTTCATCCTGTCCTCTGGGGTATTAGTTATTCCTCCGAATTTGGTATCATCTGCAAATTTGAAAAGCATGCCCCCTATTCCCTTATCCAAATCATTGATAAAGATGTTGAATAGCACTGGGCCCAGGACAGAACCCCACTGGACACCCCACTGGTCACTTATTTCCGGAATGAAGGAGAGGAGCCATTGCTGAGCACCCTTTGGGTTCGGTCAGTCAACAAGTCACTAATCCACCTAACAGTTGTATTGTCTAGCCCACATTTTACTATCTTGTTTGCAAGAACTCTGTGAGCCACCCAGCACAACCACGGGGTTAGATGGACTCAGCCTTAACTGGCATTGCGTGTTGAAGCCTCTCCCCCCCCCCCAAATGTTCCTCTCTCTGTGTCAGTCTTGCACTTAATCTCCTCTACTGCTTTGCTGCCTGGTTCACACCATTTGCTATGGCCCCATGGCAGCTCTTGTTGCTCCACGCTTGCATTCTGCCACATCCCTATCCCCTCTGACCCCTGAACCTGGATTAATTTTGCTTTCAGTTGAATCAGCAGTTGACAGTCCTTGTTGGTTCCCTAAGAGAGTGTTTTCGTGTGTGTCCCCTGCCCCCATCTGTTTTGCTGCAGAGATGCCATTGAGGCCAACATGGACTTCATGGGGTTAATCATAATGCAGAACAAGCTCAAGCCGGAAACCCCGGCTGTGCTGGAAGATCTGCACAAAGCCAGCATCCGCACTGTAATGGTCACAGGTTTGTAGGCCACCCTTCTGGCCCCTTCAGGTTGCCAAAGCCTTGTGGGGTGTTGTACAAAATGGGCACACATGAGCCCAGGCTTCTTGTCCTGTTGCTGTTGGGTTTGGCCCCAACCTGTTGTTTCCTCAGGGTTAGGTTTGGCTCCAGCACGATTGCCTGTGGGTCAGGATGAGAGTGGCACAATGGTGAATTCTTTGTTTAAGCAGTAATGGTTTAAGCAATAATAGTCTTTGTTTAAGCGTCAGACGTTGGGCATAGGGCAGAACCAGCTGGGGATGAAGGGATTAGGCTGTCTGAGAGGAGAGTTTTGCCAAAGGAGAGGAGAGAGCCAAAGGGAAAGAGAGTGGCCCAGGAAGATGGTCAAGGTGGCATGGCCTGACGCTTTCCTGTGTGTGTCTTTGCAGGCGATAACATGCTGACGGCCATCTCTGTGGCCAGGGACTGCGGGATGATCCGGCCTCAGGACAAGGTGATCATTGCTGACGCACTGCCTCCCAAGGATGGCCAGCCAGCTAGGGTCAACTGGCATTACGCTGATGCCCTGCCCAAAGGTCCCAGTGCCTCACTAGCCATTGATGTGGAGGTAACTACAGAGCCAGCTGGTCGAAGTGGGGGATTTTATTATTATTATTAGTCTGGATGTAGATGTTTTAATTTATTTATATCCCGCCTTCCTCCCAATACAGGACTCAAGGCGGCTAACAAATCCAAAACAATCTAAGTTAACACGGTAGAGAACATTAAAAATACAAAGTTTAAAAAACAATTAAACAATTCAAACAATTAAAAACATGACATTATTAAAATTTTAGTTTAAAACTCTGTAAAACAAAAACAAAATAGCATCCATGTCATGCAAAGGCCTGGTGACATAAAAAATATCTTTACCTGGCCCCGGAAGGACAGCAGGAAAGGAGCCATCCTGGCTTCTGTAGGGAGGGAGTTCCAGAACTTGGGAGCAGCCACTGAGAAGGCCCTTTCTCTTGTTCCCACCAAACGCACCTGAGAAGGGAGTGGGACAGAGAGAAGGGCCTCTCCCAGTGACCTCAATACTCTGGGGGCTCACACAGGGAGATATGGTCCTTCAAATAGCCTGGACCCAAGCTGTATAGGGCTTTATAGGTCAAAATCAGGACTTTGGGGCCCTGTGGAGTAGCCAGCAGCCATTTCCCCCAGTGGAATCAGAAAGTAGGGACCAGTGGCCAGGCAGTTGTGTGCTCTCACTTCCTTACAGCAACTGAATGGTAGGACTTTGGGTGAAGAGGAGAATGCAGAGAGTAAGCTGAAGAGTGTGCATACACCTGTGTGTAAGCATCTTCAGGAGTTGCTTTCTCCCCCACACACCTACAAGCCTTGTCACCCCCTCCCTGATGAACTTTCAACCAACAACCCAATCTTGGACAGAGGGCCGGGAGGGAGGTTCTGCCAGGGACTGATGGGAGTGTTTAGAGAAGGACTGACATGTGTCTGTTCTGCCCACTGTTGCTCCTGACCGCTGATCTCTCCCCCTGCTGGTCAAATGCAGCCCCCCCCCCCCCCCCCGCGAGTGTTGGTTGAGTAACACACATTTGCAGTGGTGTGGCATGCATCCCAGTCCTTGATGGTCTATAAACTTATCACAGAAGTTGATGAGCCACCAATCCACTTGAGCAGGTGGGTGCCATTTGCTGAAAGGCCTCTTTGTCCCCCTCAGAAGGCAGAGCAGATTCTCCTTGATTGAAGGTTTTTAAGGAGAGGCCACCTTCATTGGCAGCAGGGTCGATAACCCTTTAGGGTCCTTTCCAACTCTATACAGTTCTAGGATCCTGTGAACAACTGGTTTTCCTTGCCATGGGCCATGCTGGCTGGGGCTCATAGAAATTGTGGTCCAGCAACCTGGAGGCTGCCCTTGGGGCACACTGGTTGCAGGAGAGGCCATCCCTCTAGGAGTCAGATCCAGACAGAACACCTCTTCCAAGGTGGCTCCCGCATCTTCGGGGCTCCTTTTCAAGTATTTCCCTTTGGAATGTCCTTCCTCAGGAGGCTAGGCTGGCCCTTCCTTGCTGGCCTTTCACTGGCAAGTAAAACCATTTTTATGCAGGCAGGCATTTTGTATATAATGCAGGGCGTTTTTTATGTAGTAGGTGGTTTTTTAGTCTGTTTTTAACTTTTGTATATTTTATGTGATTTAATACTGGATGTAGATGTTTTAATTGTTTTGAACTTTTTGAGATTTTAAATGTTTTATCTATGATCCGCTTTAGGTCCCTCCAGGGAGAAAGGCGACATATAAATGAAACAAACAAATTATTTTATTAAGAATAACATTTTTTTATAAGTGTGTCACCAAATTAAACAGGGTGTTTTATTCTGATGTGTTATTTGAGACATGAGACTGGAGAGCCTCATGGTGCCTCAAAACAGAATCCCAGTGGGTGCTAAACTGTGGGTGCAGGTTGTCTCAAATCAGGCATTTGGCTCACATTTATCACTCAGATGCCCCACTCCTCCTCTGCCCTCTCTCCTGCAAATCTCTGCCAGGTGCCAAGGGACTGCCTGCTTTGGCCCTAGGCTTCCAACTTCCTCCCATGGCAGGAGTTGGAGTGGCTTAGAGGTTTTTCCAAAGGAAACAGGTGTTGCCAGATTCACTTCTCTTTCCTTATACAGGATATCCCTGTTAAACTGGTGCATGAAAGCTTTGAGGACCTCCAGGTGACCAAATACCATTTTGCCATGAATGGGAAGTCCTTCGCTGTGATCCAGGAACACTTTCAGGATCTCGTCCCCAAGGTCTGCATCAGGCATTTGGCATAGCCTGATTTGGCAGGGAGGGGGGAATTCAGTTCTTTGGCAACCCTACATGTGTCAGGAAGAGGGAGGGATAGGCAGTCATGATCACAACAGCCTTTGGTAGTGCAGCTGTGCAAAAAAAAGAAGGAGGGGGCATTTTGCAGGCTCAAAAGGAAAGAAAAACTCCAAGTGGCTTACGTGTTAGTTAATCAGCGGTGCCCTGTTTCCTCCAAGGGTGAGCCCAGCTTTTCCAGAGCTCCATCCTTCTGCTTCCTGGGGTGACTCAACCCAAGGGCAGCCAAACATACCTCTCTGCCCTGTTGTGACCATCCCCTATTGCCAATGCAGCCCCAGTTACAATAACCAAGCTAAGTGATGGTGAATAAAAGGGCAGATCTGTGGTTGCAACTGTGCCTTCTGCATGTAATGCTGACCTCTCCACTGCTTCTTTGCCACTCTCACCAGTGGGTGCCTCTATGGAAGCTCCCTTCCCTGCAAGACACAGCAGCACAGCCACACATACCTACCATGTGTTTGCTGCTTGCACCAGTGATAGACTGCTCCAAATCTTGGAGATTCTTCCTAGCCTCAGAGAGACTCTTCCTCCTCCATGATTTGGCCATGGCTTTTGAAAAGCCATTTCTTCTGCACCTTGGTAGGAGGCAGTTGTTCCTCCCTGCTAAGGATCACCTGCCCTCTCTTGCATTTGTGGGAAACCCAGAGAGTTTCCAGCATTACAAGAAAGGGGAAAGTCTCTCTCTTTAATCCATAGTGTGAGCTGTCCAGATCCCATTTGGTGGGATACCAATTAAATGCAAAAACAAATAAAAGCAACATTTTCTGTTCACCATTTCGTGCTCCTGCACCCAAGAGTGAAACCCCCAGTGCTTCAGCCTCTCCCCCCGATCCCCTTAGGTGGTCTTTTTGTGCCCCTTTCCCCCGGTGCAGTGCAATCTTGGGGCCACCAGAGACATGTCCGTGGCAGGCCAGGAAACGCTGCTTCTACATACTGCAGAACCACCCCTCCCCAAAAGGACCCATCTGGGGCTTGAGCATCTCCCTGCTCTGGGGCTTTCTGGGGGTTTCCACATGACGGGAGTGGTAAGAAGACCTGTGTTTTCCAGCTTGTGCTGCATGGAACCGTCTTTGCTCGCATGGCACCAGATCAGAAAACCCAGCTGGTGGAGGCTTTGCAAAATGTGGAGTAAGTATCACCCTGCTCCTGCTGGAGCCATTGCCACAATTGCTGATCCTGCCGCCTTCCTCACCTTCACCTTCACCTTCACCTTCTGGTGTTCTGGTTGGTCTGTCTGTCCTTTGAAGTGCGGGTCTTTTGAGGTCCTAAAGGTTGGTTCGTAGCTGTGGGGAAGGAGCACCACCTGGCAAGAGAAGCCACTTGGCTGGCAGGTGGATGCTTTTCTGCAGGCCATTTTTGCTTGTGCATTATATTCCCCTCGGTGTGGTGGGCTTGGGGTAGGTGTGTTGCCCCTTTCTTCAGGCAGGCTGTCCCAGATGGGTTCCAGGGACATCAAGGGGATTGAGGGGGGATCCCTGCATTCCCCCACATGTTGTAGAAAAGCACAAAATTGTGTTTTAAAATTGGTTTTCAAACTTTTTGTAAACATTTGTTGTTATGGAAGCTGCCTTGGGTGCTGGCCTGGGAGAAAAGCAGCATAGAAATAAATAAATCAATAATACCAATCCTTAATTATATGGAAGAGGAAAGGTGTTTGTAGGAGAGGGAAATGAAATGGGGGAGCGGGGAGAGTGGCTGCTTTCTCTGTTTCTCTTTTGCTTCCTCTGGACAGAGCTTCTTGGCAGGCCTCTCCTTTTCTCTCTCTCTCTGCATCCAGAGATGGGGAGATTGGCATAATTTGGGGGGGGGGGTCAATAGGGCTGGCTCTGCAAGGAATGACTCCTGGAGGAAGAGATGGATGGAGGAAGGGGAGGGGGAGGAATCCTGCTGAGTACTTGATTCCCTTCACACACACACCCCAAACAACCTCTTTGCCTCGACCTTCAGCCAAGGTGGCTGACGTTGTGTCCTTTTCCATAGAAGCACAAGGGTCCCTACTGGTGACCAGGACCCTTGGGAGGTGCTTTGCTTCTTGCTTTCTCCCATATCTGTGCAAGGTGTGGACCAGGGCTGTTTGTGTGTTGCAGCCCTTTGTCCTGCAGCACAGTGGGGATCCTGGCTTTGGCACGGCACTCCTGCTTGTTCTCTCATGAAGATTTAAGATCAAAGGGGTTGCTCTCTGGGTGTGTCCTAATTATGGGCCTTGGTGTCTCCCCAGCTGGGACAAGTGGAACCATGTTGGCAGCAGTGCACTGCCCCAGTGTGCCAGGCCCTGCCCTGTGCCTGCCCTGTTTGGGTCTTGGCTGGCGCTCTAATTAGAGCCCCACATGGTGGTCTCCAGAGAGTAGGAATATTGGGCTGAGAGGAGTGAATTTGGGCCAAAATCCAGTGAGGCCCTGATATGCACCTTCCAAATGTTTTTGTGCTTTTTACAGTTACTACGTGGGCATGTGTGGCGACGGGGCAAATGACTGTGGGGTGAGTATTTGTGCCTGGTTAGAACATGGTTCCCATTTGACTCATTAATCCTGATGGTTGAAAGTAATGCTCACTCTTCTCTCTCCATATTCTCCCCTCTGCCCTGTTAAATCGGCAGGCACTAAAGCGGGCACATGGTGGCATTTCCCTTTCTGAGCTGGAGGCTTCTGTAGCATCACCCTTCACCTCCCGGACCCCCAGCATCTCCTGTGTGCCAAACCTGATCAGGTAAAGGGATACTCAAGAGGTTTCCGAGGTTCTCACGATGCCCTGCTAGGGTCCGGTACAGAGCAGGTGGCATGGTGCTCCTGGTGCCCAGCAGACCAAACCAGTCGCATGTTCCTGCCAGAGTGTCAGGCTCTGAGTGAGGAGGGCTTGGTGCGGATCTGGCAGATGGGGCAAAAGCAGAGGATGGGGGGGTCATTCACAACCTGGAAGGGATGCGGGATTAGCTGCCCCAGGTAGCCTCTGAACAACCCCAGAGGGCAGGGCAGGGCAGGAACAAACTTGTGGGTGATTTCCTTTCTCTCAGCCATGGATCTGCCTTCTGGCTTTTGCCCTTCCACAAGGTATGGTGCCTGTATGTGAAGGCTTTTATTTACTCACACAAAATCTAGAAGCTTACTGTAGCATTTTTTTTTTTATTGAGCTGGAATTGTTTGATGCCTATCTTCACCTGAGAGGGGACAGCGTCTCCTTGGAAGGATGCCTGAGTTGTTCAGCCAGGGCAGCCACTGTGCCTTCCAACACCCAGCTCCCCATTCCTTCATGCCCTTGGCTGCTCACCAAGGAGTAATCAGGGGCCTTCCTTGGATTTTATTGTGTGGATGCCATTGTTTCCACAGGGAGGGCCGTGCTGCTTTGATAACTTCCTTCTGCGTGTTCAAATTCATGGCTCTGTACAGTATCATCCAGTATGTCAGCGTCACCCTCCTTTACTCAGTGAGTATTTGGAAAAGGCTATCAGCTCCTTTCCCTCTTGTTGGCTCAGGTACGAGGGGCTCCATACCTTCCTTGGACACCCCCCCCCTCGTTTCAGCAAGCACTGAGGTAGTAGGCAACACAGGGGCATAACTCAACAGTTATGTACTGATTCTGAGCAAAAGGTGTGTTACCATCTTTCTATTCCTCATCCTCTCATTTCAGCTACAAATGCTGGGAAGGAGAGGGCAGAATGCCATCCTTAGTTACTTGGGAACCTGAAGTCCTGGGGGAGGAGGGGGCTGGGCCAGTTGTGATGGCTGCAGAGCAAGCCCTGACTCCACACAGCCGTGGGGTGAGCACAAGTCCCCCAGGCTCATAGGGGACCCTTAAGTGCTTCTCCAGGGCATGGCGAAGACCCTGCTGCAAAGTCATTGGTGCTTCCCTTCTAGGTCCAGAGCAACTTGGGAGATTTTCAGTTCCTCTTCATTGACCTTGCCATCATCTTGGTGGTGGTCTTCACTAGTGAGTATTGCCCCAGGCTCTCTTGTGGTTGTCTCTTTCTCATTTAGAAGGGCTTAAGTCACCCCTCCCTCTGCACTCAGCTGCCTGCAGAACAACCCTGCAGAAATGGGGTGTGTGTGTGTGCTCCAATTGAGGTTTCAGACACAGTGCCCCTCTCACTCTCCACTGTGGCTCTGACTAAGTCCCTGGAGCCCTAGGAGAAAGGTGGCTGCTGAGAGCAATGGGAGCTGCCATGGATTCCACATGAGCATGGTGTTTCAGACTTGCACTCCCATGTCAGTCCTCTATCCTAGTCAAAAGAACAGCTCTCATGGGCTTCTTGCTGTGAAGGGAGATGAGAGAGACCAGAGACCCTGCTCTCTAGTCCCTTTTCACAGCAATAAGCTCACAGCAGCAGCTCTTTCGGCCAATGTTGAGTACAGACGTGCGGATGGGGTTTGCCCCGGGTGTGCCAGTGTGCAAAACGAGTGTGATTCATGTCAGTTCTGAGTGAAAAGCTTTGTGAAAAGCTTTGCTTCATGGAGGTGCACCTTTCTCTTGCTTCTTGCATTTACGCAGTGAGCTTGAATCCTGCATGGAAGGAGCTGGTGGCACGGCGGCCGCCCTCCGGCCTCATTTCGGGGGCCCTGCTCTGCTCCGTCCTTTCTCAGATCCTCATCTCCCTCGGCTTCCAGACCTTAGGATTCCTATGGGTCAGGCGACAGCCCTGGTACGAGACCTGGACCCCACTCTCAAAGTAAGTGGGCAAGGGGCCTCAGGTGTTGCAGTAGGACTCGTGGGTGGGTTTCATTTCTAAAGGCCTTTGTCTCTGTGTGGAGTTGGCAGAGTGTGCACTGCATGGACTACCCTTTAATGTCCAGAAAGGGGAGATCCTGCCATAGGGACATGTGGGTGGCCAGCACATACAGCAGGATCTCCTTTTGTGCCCTTGCAACAACTCTGAGGAAGCCTCATGATTCCAGGGAGCAGAGGGGGAGCTGAGGCTCATAGGCCCCTGGGGAAGCACAATGCCCCTAAATATGCTTTTAAAGCAAATCATAGAATCATAGAGTTGGAAGAGACCGCAAGGGCCATCCAGTCCAACCCCCTGCCATGCAGGAACTCCCAATCAAAAATGATTAAAACAGCACAGATTCAGACATGGGGCACAACCCTTTTAGCTGCCCACTGGGGTGTGGGGAATTCCTTACTATTAAAGTAACACTCCGCTGTCCTAAATGTCTTGGTGGAAGGATGCCTTTTAAAAACAGAGTTGACCATGATGAAAACGATCCTTCTCTATCTGTTGTATGATGAGATGGTTGTTTGATAAGTTCAGCGTGCATACTACTAAAAACGGGCCTTCTGAAGTGACAGGCACACTTCCTTGGTTGTAGATGAGACAGACACGGGTGTGAATGTGTGCACACACACCTTCAGACGAGGCCTCCTCTTAACAGTCACAATGGCCTCCTGGAGGAGAGTGGGGGAGCTGAGGGCTTTAGGGAGAGACCTATGTTCCCTCTGCAATTTTTGTAACCATGTGCTATTCACAGGCAGGATTGTTGTTAATAACAGAAGTAATAAACAGTGTTCTGTGCAATCATGCTGGCCACATGATCACAGAGTAGTCTCTGACAACGCTGGCTCTTTGGCTTAGTAATGGAGATGAGCACAGACCCCTACGGTTGGACATGACTTGACAACCTTGTCAACGGGGAATACCTTTACCTACCTAATAATATCCCCAGTTAATTGGAGATTACCTTTTTAATTATTCAGATTTTTGAAAATGATTAACCTTTTACACAAATGTGGTAGCCCTCAGAAGAACAGGTAAAGTGAGCTGATTTACCAAAAGGTGCCCAGTGCCTGGAGGGTTGAGCTACCAGGCTTTCCTTTGTCTGTCTGTCTGTGTCTGGGTGGGATGGTCAGTTGGCAGAGGAAAGGCGGGAGGCCAGGAGGGGAGGCTGTGGGGAGGCCAGGAGGTAGGATGGGGCTCTATTTCAACATAGAGACTTCACTGCACTCTGCTCTGACTCTGTGTGGATGGACATTCATGTTCCAGCGCTTGTGATGTATCCGGAGTCCCCTTTGCCAATGGGTCGCAGCACAACAACACACCCGTTCATGATGAGCACAACATCCGAAACTACGAGAACACCACCATCTTCTTCATCTCCAGCTTCCAGTACTTGATAGTCGCCGTTGCCTTTTCCAAAGGGAGGCCTTTCCGGCAGCCTTGCTACAAGAACTGTAAGTACTCAAGACCCAGCCAAGTTGCTCCGGGAACAGTCTCAAAACCTGCCACAGTGGAGATTCTAGGGCAGTTTGGGAAAGGAGAGGGTGGCACAGGAGGGCAGCCCTGCCAAGCAAACCAAAGAATCTCTCTAATGGTGTTGTCAGGCTGGCATCCTTGTGTGCAGCAGAGCTTTGCTTGCTTGCAAACATAAAGACTTCATGTGGCACCAGTTGGATGGATCCTTTCAGAAGGAATAGTTTCCTCCTTGGTTGTTCTGGCCTGAATGAGAAGTGAAGGAAGTAACTGTTTGTGGAGGGGAGGATTGTTTGGAAGGAAGAAACGAAGTCCTGGAGGGCAAGCACAGAAATGGGCTGTAGGAAGTGTCTTTCCCAGATTGTTTGTTGTGTGCCTTCAAGTCGTTTCCAACTTAAGTTGACCTAATTTGTTCAGAGGAGGTTTGCTATTGCCATCTTTTGAGGCTGAGAGCATGTGATTTGCTTAGGGTCACCCAGTGGGTTTCATGACCAAGTGGGGAATCCAACCCTGGTCCCCAGAGTCAAAGTCTAAAACTCAAACTACTACGCCATGCTGACTGTACTCCCAGATTGTCCAAGTGGCAAACCCCCTGAAAGACAACTATTGTTGGCTATAAGGAAAAATAGATGCCAAAATCTTTATTAGCACAGTACCATAGTTTTATTAGGCTGACCCAAAAGGTCACAAAATATGCAGGTCTTTGAGATCTCCAGGTTATATCAGATCTGTTTTTGTCTGAGACAAGATCTTGTTGTTGTTTCCCTTCAAATTGTTTTCAAGTTATGGCTACCCTAAGGCAACCCTACCACAGGGTTTTCCTGGCAAGATTTGTTCAAGAGGTTTGCCATTGCCTTCCTCCAAGTCTGAGAAAGTGTGACTTGCTCAAGGTTACCCAGTGGGTTTTCATGGCTGGATAGGAATTTGAACCTTGGTCTCCAGAGTCATTGTCTGATGCTCAAACCACTACACCACACTGACTCAAGACAAACTCTAGAGATCACAAAAACATGTATATTACATGGATTTTGGTTTTTGTCTGAATTGGTGGCATTTCTGGGGAAGATTGGGTTTTGCAGTGGGGGCAGGAAGGAGGGGGGAAGTCAGGGCACTCTTTGGCCCTGAGAAGAGAAAACACTGCCAGGCTATAGGCAAGCCAAAAGGTGTCCAGGATGACCGTATAAATAAATGACCATATAAATAAATAAATAAATAAAATTTTATTTTTACCCCGCTCCTCTGACGAAAAATTGGGGCGGCTTACAGTAGTTAAAATTTGTACAACATATTAAATACAATACAAAGTCCCCAAACCCTCCTACCCCTTAAAAATAAATTAAACTAGTATAACATTAAAAACATAATTAAAACATCAGTTAAACAAAAAGAAGTAACAAGTAAATAACAATAGACAGTGCAGCAATTGCCTCCAAGATGGGTGAAGGGAGATGGGGGGAGGACTCCTGAGGCCGGGAAATCTATTCAGGAAAGGCCTACCGGAAGAGATCCGTTTTAACAGCCTTTTTGAAACTGTTTAGCATTGTAATCTGATGGATCTCGTCCGGCAGGCCGTTCCATAATCTGGGGGAGATTAAGGAGACTGCCCTCTGGGAGGTTGCAGGCAGCCTAGATTTCAATGGCTGGAGCAAATTCCTCCCAGGGGACCGGAGAGGTCTGGAAGCCACCAAGCTCTGTGAGGAGCAGCTGAGGGACCTGGGCATGTTCAGCTTGGAGGAGAGAAAACCGAGAGGGGACATGGTGCGGCTGTCTTTAAATTCCCAAAGGGATGCCATCATATAGAAAGTAGAGCCAGCTTGTTTTCTGCTACTCCAGAGAGCACTAGAATACAAACCAATGGGTTCAAAGTTTTTGTGGGTTTTTCGGGCTGTGTGGCCATGTTCTAGAAGAGTTTCTTTCTGACGTTTCACCAGCATCTGTGGCTAGCATCTTCAGAGCTGAAGATGCTAGCCACAGATGCTGGCGAAACGTCAGAAAGAAACTCTTCTAGAACATGGCCACACAGCCCGAAAAACCCACAAAAACTATGGATGCCGGCCATGAAAGCCTACGACTTCATAATGGGTTCAAATTACAAGAAGAACTTCTTGACTGTTGGGACTGCCTCAGTGGGTGATGGAGTCTCTCTTTTTGGAGGTCTTTAAACAGTGGTTGAATGGGCATCTTTTAGGGGTGTAGCAATTGTGTATTCCTGCATGGCAGAAGGGGGCTGGACCTCCATGATTGTGTGACTTCAGGAGAGAGGCACCTGTTCCAAGAGGTATCCCTCCACTTCCCTTCTACCAGCCCACAGGGGGAAGTGCTGCCTGCCATGTGGAGACCAAGTGGGGCCCCTCGCTCTTCCTTCATTTCCTCTGGGGTTATGCCAGGGGGTGGGGTCCACGCCAGATTGTAACCTTCAGCCCTTCATTTCCTCTGGGGTTATGCCAGGGGGTGGGGTCCACGCCAGATTGTAACCTTCAGGGCCGCTCTGCCCGTCTCCTTCACAGATCTCTTTGTGATCTCCATCCTTGTCCTGTACGCCGTCATCCTCGCCATCCTGCTGCATCCAGTGGCATCTGTTGACACTTTCCTGGAGGTAAGACTGAAATATGCTGCTCTCTCTCCCCACTCCCCAGTTCCCCCATGCCAGCCCCAGCTGTGCCCCCAGTGCAAGGAAGCTTTGACCTTGGCTTGCTTTCTCTCAGGTGCCTCTCCCTCTTGCCAGAGCAAGCCTGCTCCTCTCAGGTATTCCTTGGCTTCCACCCCCATCCCTGGGGATCCAGAAGCCACCCTGGTCCTGAGTTGTAGGACTTTGGGTTGTGTGGGGAGAATGAGGAAAGAGGTAGCTCCCCACCACTGAGGCTGACATGGGGGGGGGGGGGAACGGGACGAGAGGGGGTCCTGGGCACCTCTGGCCCAGGAGCCAGGCAACTCCCCCTCCAGCTGTAGTATCGCCAGTGAAAAAGGTGTTTGAGGAGGCACAGGGGTTGGGAACATCTGCCCTGAGCAGCAGGCATTTTCCTTGGTGGCCCAGCAAGGGGGTAGAATCCTAGAGTTGAGAGGGGCCCCCAGAGGGCACCAGGGCCAACCCCAACCTTTTGCTCAATTCAGGACCTCCAGCTAGACTAGCATCCTCAGAGGCAGGGAACTGTTCAGCTTTTTTTGGAAGGTGTCCAGAAGGAGACCCACCACCTCTCTAGGCTGTTAGTTCCATTGCTGAACCACTCTTTCTGTCAAGAAGTTCCTTTTGTTCAATCAAAATCTATCCTGTGGTAACTTACCCCTGATAGACCTGATCCTACCCTCTTGGGCAGCCAAGAACAGGCTTGCCCCTTCCACAGCCCTCAGAGTACTTAAGGAGTATGATCATGTCACCCTTCAGTCTTCTCTTCATAAAGCTGAACATGCCCAGTTCCTTCAACCTTTCCTCACCTGTTTTGTTCTTCATACCTCTTGCCAACCTTGTTGCCCTTCTCTGAACCTGCTCCAACCTGTCTATGTCCTTCATGAGGCTCCCAGAACTAAAAGCAGGACTCTAGATGAGGCCTGACCAGCAGAGAATATAATGGGACTATTACTTCCCTCAGCTTGGAAACCAGCTTCTATTAATGCAGGCTAAAATAGCATTCACCTTCTTAGCTGCAGCTTCATGTTGCTGGCTCATGTTCAGTTATGATCAACTATAATCTCAAGGTCCTTTTCACATGTAGTCCTCCATTAATAAATGGTCCTCCATTTATTTTGGACTTCAGATGCCAGAAGCTCCAGCCAACTTACTCAGTAGCCAGAAATGATGGAGCTGAAGTTCAAAACCTTTGAAGGACCAAAGGTTGGGAAGCACTGATCTAAATCATTGATAAAAATATTGGAGAGCCACGGCCCCAGAAGAGAATCCTGCAGCACCCCAAGTCTGAAGCACAGACACTAATGATAACTCTTGAGTTTTCCAATCAGTTATAGATCCATCTGAAGTTGTTTCAGTCTATTCCATATTTAGTCAATTTGCTGATCAAAATATCCTGATGGACCTTATTAAATGCTTTGCTGAAATCCAGATTGGCAGGATTTGCACTGTCATCAAGATACTTACAAACAGGCTCCTAATATTTTTCCTGGTATTGAGGCCAGGCTGACTGGCCTGTAGGTTCTTGGACCTTCTTTTCTGCCTTTTTTTGAAAAGAGGGGCAATGTTTGCCCTTTCCCAGTGTTCTGGCACATCACCCATTCTCCAGGATTTCTTAAAAATAATGGCAAGTGGTCCTGTGTGCACAAGTTCCTTCAGTACTTTGGAATGCCGTTCATTTGGCCCTGCAGATCTGAACTCATTTAAGTTAACTAGGTGATTTTCGATTAACTCCTTATCAGTCTCGATTTGCAACCCAGATTCCTTGCCAAGGCCTCTGCTGGTGCATGGAAGTGCACAGTCCTCTTTTAGAGGATGGGGGGACTGAAGCAAAATAGGTATTGAGCATGCTGCCTTTTCGTTGTGATCTGTTGGCATTTTACCATCTTTGCTGAGCAGCGGTTCCACCATTAAAAAAACTTAGCATCCCCCCTTTCCAGTTCTAGATGGGAAAGCAAGGGGTTGCTGGGTTTTTTTATGTCTGCCCACCCAACCCTTCCTGGTTCTTGCCTAGATCACAAGGATGCTACTGGAAATTCTGTAGAGCAGCACGCAAATGGAAAAGAATGCCCCCCACCCCCAAACGAACCAAGAAAGCTAAAGGCACGAACCACAGACCGCTAAGAATAAGACAGCCCCAAATACCCAACATACATGTGTCTTTAATAAAAAGCAATTGAGTCATGTCTGCTTTTCAAATAACCACATTGAACATAGCCTTGCCCTCTTGTTGCGATGAACATGAATCCAGCATAGAGGACAGAGAAGTAGAGAGCTTTCTCCACCCGTTTGTGGCTTCTTGGGCCTTGTCCTGTTGTGTCATGGGCTCAGCCACCAGGTTTGCCACCTTGCCATGGCCTTTCTGAATAAGAACAGCAAAAATCTTGAGCTGTGGTTCCCTCATTATGTGTGTTTACATCCAAATCTGTATCCAAGTGGGGAGTGACACAGCTCCTCTTTCTTTGGATCAGTCTCCTGCCCAACACTTCTACTCTCTGTACATACAGCCCAGTGGAGGAGAGTCTTGGGGGGAGTATTTATTGGAGGGGTGTACATGCAGTGACCCTTTTGAGTAACTAAAGCTTTAAGGACAGCCCCCCCTCCCCCCCAGGCTGGAGTGAGCCCAGGTCAGAGGCCTCTATGCTGGGGCTGGCCAGCTCAGAAGCATCCAGCTGGAGTTTTCTGTTTGGAGGGACGTGAGACCCACCTCTCCATTCTCCCAGACTCGAGGTGGGTCACTTAGACCCAACCAACACTGTCCCCCCAGTGAAGACCCTCTATCCAGAGGCTGAGGTTGTGGGGCCATTCTATGGTGGCTGGAGGAAGGGTGGTCTTTTGGTGTCTGTGAACAGTGCTGCTTCCCTCCCTTCTAACAAGACTCTTGCTATGTCTGTGTGTGTGTTTGTCTGTTGGGGTGGGACCTTTGTTTTGCAGCTGGTTTGTGTGCCCTACTCGTGGCGGCTCACAGTCCTCCTCATCGTTGTCATCAATGCCTTTGTCTCCATTCTGGTGGAGGTGAGTAATTTGGGGTCTCAGGTGTAAATGACAGGTGAGGGTGGGAGCAATAGGGACTTGGGAGGTTGGTTTTGTTTAAAGTGTCAAATCAAATGTTTCATAACTCAGAAGACAGTTGCAGTTTTTAGAACTTGGTATTACCAAACTTTCATAATCCTCCCCAAGGCCCCATGCTGCCCTGATGGGTCTCTGAAATCCCTTTTTTTTTTTTTTGAGGGCGGGGGAGAAATGAGACTGACTGTTGGAAGGCCAGGTCAGACTCCCCTGGGGTGGGGGAGACAGAGGGAGGTGAACTCAGCGCAGTCATCTCTCAGCTGAAACATGCACATGCATCTGTGCACGCACACACCTTTGCAGTCAGTTGAATTCAGAGCAGTGCTGAATTAAGTTATAGAAGAGGCCGGAAATCTCTCCCCCCCCCCCCCCCCCCGATGCAGTTGGGCCACCATCAACTTGGATGAACTCAGTGGAAGGGCCAAGGATTAATGAGAGCTCTAAATCCAAAATTTTTAAAAAGTACCTGACCCGGGACCCTTCAGAGTGAGTCTTGTGGTGGGGCTGGGTTTGCTAAATTGCAGGGAAGCCACTTTCTGAGTTTGAGAAGCCAAATCCCCACAGCCTACCCCCCCCCCCCAGAAAAGAAGAGCCCCTGGCCTTTCCCACAGCTGAATTAAGGAGTACCTTTGCCACATGAGGGTGATTCCGCCCTGCGCTGACCTGTTTGCCCTGGCATTCCTGCCATTTGTGAAGTGCTCTCTCTCTTTGAATGATCTCCCCTCTTCTTGATTCTCCCTGCTTCCTGGAACAACCCACAGAATTTCCTCCTTGACACGGTCCTTTGGAAAGTTCTCTTCGGCCGAGACAAGCAAGGGGAATACCGCCTAGCCTTCTCTTCCTCCTCCTCCTCCTCCTCCTCCTCTTCCTCCCACCCGCCACAGGTTGGAACTCTGTTCTTTACTGTCCATTCTTCATGCATGCGGCCATTCCAATTACTGCTGATGCCACAAGGATTGTGTGGGGTGGGTAGGTGGGAGATTTTGCCAGCTGTCTCCCTTGAGCCACTGGGCTTGCTGGGGTGTCCTTTCTGGAAAGCTTCTCTGGTTGCCTTGACCACCCCCTTTGTCCCAGCTGGCTGCCTGGCGGCTGAACTGGGACTGGTTTTCCCGGTAGGGGTGGGATGCGGGTGGCCTCCTGGTTCTTTCTGTCTCATATCCTGGCTGCCTTCCTGAATGCTTTGTGAGGTAGGAGAGGCCAGGCAAGTGAGGCTTTTGGGAGGTGTTTCTTGGTAGTGTGGCCCCTGCACCATGTTGGTTGCCAGCACCCCTTGCTTCCAACCCCCCACTTACGGCCACAGGCCTCCAGTGGGTGGGCTTCAACACACTGGACTCATCCCTGGAGAATGGATGGGACACGTGGCCGAGTGGGATGACCGCAACAGCCATCACAGAGGATTTTCTCACCTGGAGTCAGGCTTGGTTTGCTTGGCTCTGGGGCCCCACTGCCTGCAGCAGGCCAGCTCCCAAGACAGAAAACAGAGGGCCTGATCCATCCATGTCAGCCATGCATGCTTTGAGGGCCTGGAACTGCACCCACAAGATTCTGGCAGTGCGGGGTGGGGGGGACATGCAAGGGCTGCAGGTGGTGGGGGTTCCTCTCTGTGCCGGGGTCTCCTTACTGCTTCCATCTCATGGTGTTGGGGGCTATGCCCAGGAGGGCATCGTGGAAGCCAAGGCAAATGTGAGAAGATGCCTCTGCTCTCGCTTCTAACCTTCCCGCTCTCCCTCTTTCTCCAGGAGACGCTGGAAGGCTGGCGGTGGTGTGCCTTCCCCAAGCTACTCCAGTCCAGGAAAAAGCCCCCTAAAGCCAAGTACATGCACCTGGCCCAGGAGCTGCTGGTGGACCCGGAGTGGCCGCCCAAGCCTTCCACAACCACGGAAGCCAGAGCCCCAGGCCACAGAAACGGCTCCTCCTACCAAATTGTCACCGTCACGTAGCAACCGGCTGCTCCTCCTCTTCTTGCTGCTGTGGTTCTGCCTTCTTCCACCACGTCCAGAGAGGCTGCTGCCACTGGGAGCCCATCAGGACCTGGACTGACTGGCAGAAGCCCCTTCTCTGTGGAGAGAGAACCTTCGACAACCGAGGCGGGGTGTTGGTATTTCTTTTAGCCGGTTTCCTGGCCCTTTGGTCCTGTGTTCAAGCAATGCTCCTGAGCCTGTAAAGATTGTGGGATGTCTGGGTTCTGGGTGGCACAGAGCTTGGCGGACACAGAGGAGATTCCTGCGCTGAGGGAATGGCTGGCCTCTTCATGCAGTCAACTCTTCTCTGCCTCCTTTCTATATCAGAAATGATGCATTTGCTCCACATTGAGTGGTCAGTGGGTTGTCGAATGCATACCTGGCAGTCCCCTCTGCCCAGCTGCAGCTGCCCCGCCACCTCTGACCTTCCAACTCAAGGTCTGATCCTCCCACCCATCTCTACTGGGCTCAGAAAAGGCTCTAGAAATGAACATGGCTGAGGACCCACACTTGCCCTCCCAAGTAGGGAATAGTGCTGCCCCCTTGAAGTCCCCTGCATCAGGAGAAAGGCACTTCAGGATGACCGGCTGCGCTGTGGATCCTGGAGTAAAGACAGTGGGAGCCTCTGATTTACCTTTTGGATTGGGACCACCAAGCTCACAGCGTTCTGGGCTGGCATCCCTGCAAGGACTGGCCCTCCTTGCCCCCCAGACCACCTTCTGTGCCACTACACTGAGAAGAGGGATTCGAGATGCAAAATGGGAGGGGGAGGAAAGGCAGGTGGGTGGGTGGGGGGACATGCCGCAAACTGGAACCTCCCTGGCATGAATGCCAGGCAGTTGAGTGCCTGTGCGTGCATGTTCCCTCCCCACCTTCCTTCTTCATAGCACACCCCCACGTGCATACAAATAATCCCCCACCCTGCAATCTCCTGGGCATGGTTTTAAAGATGTTCTTCATGTGCACAATGCCAAAGGGGCTGGTCTGGCTCCAAGGGATGTATTTGCTGCTGAGGCAATGGGGTGTGCATGGCCAAAAATGCCCCTGAAGGCCTCCAGCATAAGAGCAGCACCTCTGGGAAGGTTCCTTCCTCACTTTGCACCTCAACGGAAAGGGCTGCAAGGGGGGGGGGTCCTGGGTCTCAGCTGCTCTTGTAGGAGAGCAGGCACCCCAATGGCCAGGCACACTACTATTATCTTCTCATCTGTGGAAAGTGCCCCCCACAGGCCCTTTCTCCTGTGCCAGGAGGGATCGTATCCAACAGGATCCACAGGCCACCCGCTTTCCTGGTGGGTGCCTGTCTTCCTTCTGCTCCTCCGTCATGGCCCCCATTCTGCCTGCAGTGGGGTTGCCTTTCCACTGTAATGCAAAAAAGCTTGCCCCCTTGCGACACGTCAGGGCAGGGGTGGCCTTGCTGGGACCCCGGAGAAGGCTGGGGCAGTGAGAGGGGGCCGCTTTGGTCCTCCATGCGAGCTGCGTCCCCCTCCTGCGTGGGCCAAGGTGTTTCATTTCAGAATGAAGTCCATGAAGCTATGCATCTCTTGACCTAGGAACTGTGACTTGAGAGCACCTCATCTGACTAATTCTGTTGGTGTGAGTGTTTGGCAGGGCTGATGTGTGGCCTGTATGGGAAAAGCCCGTGGGGTCCGGGTGGCACGAGCGGAGCGGTCTTTCTTTTCTTTCTCTTCTCCCTTCCCTAATTACACCCCCACAGAGAGACCCCCCCACCTGCCAGAATTGGGGAGGGGGGTGGCTGTCCTGGTGCAGGACTGGGCAAGTTGTGGCCCACTGGGTTCTTATTCAGCTCTGACTCCTGGTGCCATTCAACACTGGCTCTGCTGGGTGGGGACGATGGGAGTTGCAGTCCAGTGGCATCTGGAGGGCTGCTCCGGCATCCACCCTGCACTGGAGGCTGTTCTTTCATAGGCCTCTGGTGAGGCTCTGGTCTGTGTGGCGCTCCTGCTTGGCCTCTGGACGGTGGTCCTGCCTTCCCTTCTGCCCTGGCTGGACACCTGCCCACCTCCCTCCTCTGTGTGGCCCCAGGCAAGGATGCTGGTCCTCTGGTGCCCACCTTGGAGGATTCCTGCCTGTCCCTGCAAGGGTCCTTTGGGCTGGAAGGTGCAATGGGGAGGGGGAGGAGGGGCTGCCCTGCCCACTTTGTGGGCATCTTGTTTGGCATCCCTTTGGCCTTTGGCCACAACCAGCCGCCCCTCCCTCTGCAAGGCCTTTCCTGAACTCCCCCAGGAGCCTTGAGGAAGGGCAGCCTTCGCCTCCTCCTCCTCCGTTTCCTCCTGCTGCACATCTAGTGCCTGCCTTGCCAAATTCCCCCTCGAAACGTGTGGGTTTTGGGGGGGGCACAGCCGCTCTTCCGTGGGGCCTCCTGCCTCACCAGCTCTGGAGTGGACCCTCCTTCCTTCCTTCCTTCCTTCCTTCCTTCCTTCCTTCCTTCCTTCCTTCCGTAAAAGTCCAGAGTCACCTTGACGACTTGGATTCCGAATTCCCTTTTAAATTATTTCTCTCATTTGGACCTTGATACCCTAAATCTTGTCTTTTAGCGTGTCGGGATTGTAAATATGGCCAACAGGATAGTATTGCTATTAATATTAATATTATTATTTTAAAATATGTTTTATTATTTATGTGCATACCTAAAGGACTGGTGCGCTCAAGAAAAGAGCAGCTGTTAAATTATACTTTTGCAAAATGCAAAGCCAGACTTTTTTAACGGTCTGTCCCTCAGGGTTATTTTTGCAAGAGCCTTTCCCTCTTCTTTCCTTCCCAGACAATTAGGGGCTGTTTTGTAGGAACTCAGAACTGTGTGTGTGTGTGTGTGTGTGTGTGTGTGTGTGATGCACACTTCTCCCCAGCCATGGATTGTGTGCCCCCCACGGCCTCCAGAGCGCTACTTCTGGGGGTGCCCCCATTCCACGGTTATTAAACCCCCCCCCAATACAGAATCTGACCTCCCTCCAGCCCTCCATCCCTTCCAGGGGGCAGCAGTCACGGCGGTGGGGGGTCTTTTGTGTTTTGGGGGGCCAGATGTTCCTCTGCCACAGACGGGCTGCAAACAGTGGTCCATTAGGAAGTGGCCGCGGTGCCACTGAGCAAACATCTTCTCTAAAATGGGGAATGTTAACAAATTGCACTTGCTTTTTCTAATTTATTGGGAAGATACTTTTTTTTTTTAATGAAGATTTAATGCTGATGGGTTTTACTCTGACTGGATGTGTTAATCTACTGTCGAATGAATCTACTGTAATAATCTGCAGCGGACGATGGGTGAGTCTGCTGCATTTCCTTGTTTGTATATAAAGCACCCCAATTAAAGAGAGGAGGAAGGAAGGAAGGCTCTTTCCCTCGCGCTTCTTCCTACTCTATCCCTCAAAACTCCAAGCTGTAAAAGCAAATGTTTGCATACGGGAGGGAAGGATTTGCTCTTCGGTGGCTCTAAATTGCTCGTCTGGTGCCATATAATGGCAGCTTTGAGAAAAACGTTTCCAGTAAATGCTGCAACCTCTGGAGAGATAGATAGATAGATAGATAGATAGTTAAAGCGCGCAGATCCGCCATCCATCCATCCATCCATCCATCTGTCGGCTCTCTTTGGGCAGAGTCCAGCCATTGCGCCTCTGGTCTAAGGAGCAAAGCATGTTTTTGCTGCTTTTATAATGGTACCCGGTTGTGATAAAGGCCTTTTTTTTTTTTGAACTATTAAATCTTTATTAAAACAATAACAACAAAGCAAAACATAATCAACAGTTTTAAAAAAACATACAAATACAAACTATTTTTCTATAGCTAAAAAAACATTTGTTGTCATTGTCATTGTGTGTGTTCAAGTCACTTCTGACCTTAAGGCAAACTTATCACGGGGTTTCATGGCAAGATTTGTTCAGAGGGGGGTTACCGTGGCCATCCTCTGAGGCTGAGAGAGTGTGACCTGCCCAAGGTCAGCCAAAGGGTTTCATGGCCAAGCAGTGAATTAAACCCTGGTCTCCAGAGTCACAGTCCAACACTCAAACCACTAGGCCAAAACATTAAGGATATACAGTACAATTAATAATACAGCTATGAACCTAAAACTACCAACAAAACAAATCAAAAATCGCAAACCTATATATGTCACAGAGGGAAACAGTGGCATCCAGCATACCTGGCGGGGTCAAATGATCTCATCCCTCAAAAAGTCTTAGGTAATGCTTAAAGTCACCACAAAACCATTCTGTTCATAATAAAGATGAAATGAAAAACACTAATAGGAAAACTCAATAAAACCTGTTCCAGTGCATTCATCATGTAAAAAGAAATATATACGTGCTCAAACTAAAAACCTAAGGCCATAGGCAAACCTTGCTTATTCTTCATACAATCAATCTGCATCTTCCATTCTTTCTTAAAACAATTCAAAGATTTCTCATGAATTAGTGAAGAACTAATTATCCCTTTCCATCTTTGTGCATATAGGATTCTAGCTGCTGTTGTCCTATAGCAGTAACTTCATGCATGTGTTCTCCAACAGATTGTCTAAATAGAAGTCCTAGCATGAGGATTTATGAATTAATCATCAATTTTCAAAGTCTGAAACCACTGTACCTTGTAAATGCAATTCTTCATCAGTTTCTAAAAAGACCTGGTGGCCTTTATCACATTTTAAAAGGCCTTCATATTTCAGCCGTCTATCTTGGCCTTTACATTTTCTGACAAACAGAGCTTTATGTGGTGAGACCCAAAAACAGTGTTTTAGAACAAAAAAATTACCTCGAAATTTCTCTAGAACTCTTTTAACAGACTCTCTGACAAGATGGTTATTAAAATTGAAATTAGCTTTATGTTTGTCATACCAAAAGAAGGCATGCCATCCAAACCTTAAATCAAAACTTTCTAATTGCAAAGGCCTTTTGTCTTCTAAAGTTATCCACTCCTTCAACAAAACCAAGCAGCATGCATAGAAATATAATTTAAAATTGGGAAGAAAACCTTAAACCTTATTCTAGGTTTCTTCCCTATAATTGGTTACTTCCATCAAATCTTTATCTTCTTTTGGGATTAAAGCTGTGTTTTCATATTTCCATGAATCTAGTGTTTTGTCGGTATTTAAGATGAAATTTATTAATTTCTACAATGAGAAAAGTAATTGATCTTCAAGAGTTTTGTAATATACTCCTGATAAGCCTTCTGGACCTGGAGCCTTTTTAGATTTCATTTTTTAAATTGATTCAGCAATTTCTGAAATGGTAATTATTGCTTTGAGTTATTGTTTCTAAGCCTAAATTTTTATCATTAAGACTTTGCTCTATCTTTTCTCTTGAAATTTCAGTTCTCTTGAATAAAGCAGGAAAAAAGCTGTAAAACATTTTTAATATCATTTCTATCAGTGAAAATATTTTCCCAAATTTTAATGCTATCAATTAATCTTTTTTTCTATTTATTTTCTTAATTTACATGCCAGTCATCTTCCTGGTTTGTTTGCATTTTCAAAGTGTTTTTGTTTTCCAAATCTCAAATTTCTCTCCATGTCTGACAGTGTCATCATAGATAACTATTTCTGCAAAAAATTTGATATTCTCCACCTTTTTTTTTTTCATTTGGGGATTTCTTCAACATCTCTTTCCTTTTTCAATCTAATCCAGATTTTTTATTTTTAAGGACCCAGTGACATTGTTTTTATGGAATAAAACTGGAAACTCATTTTGTTTGGGGCAGAAAGTTACATTCACTTTGTTGTTAGTTGGGGCCATTTCCTCGGTTCTGTTTTTATTTAGAGTTTTATTTTTAAAATACACTAAGAATTAGAAAAACTATAAGCAAGAAAAAAGAGAAGGACAGAAAGGTGACTTTCAGTGTCTGTATTTGCTTATAGTTAGTCATCCTCTTGTTTCTTCTCTTCAGATCATGAGAATCTTTGGTGTTTTGCCATTTCCTCTGTTTTAAAAGGGTTTTTGGGATGACAAAGCGGCTTGTGACATGTTCCGTTTTTAAAAACACAGTGACAGCGTTAGGTTTCCGAAGTCATGGCCAGGCTCTGCAAAATAGCAAGTTCATGCAACAAAAAATGCACTGTATTGCGCTTTGTTGTCTGGAGGTCACACCATTCCCTCCCCGTTTTGCAGTGTTTCGTTGCGCAGGTGTCACAGACTTATTGGTCAGTCCCCCCCCCCTTCATTGGGATCGGGCGCAGAGGGCACCGGGGCCAGAAACTGTCCAGTCCACAGTGGCCGGTCAGTTTCTCTTCCCAGAGGAGTGGATGGGGTGCTGGTGCGTCCTCCCCGCAGGAGCGGATGTTCATAGCTTGGGGGAGGGGTCATCCCAGACCCATGGCTGTTCCTCGAGGCACACAGAGGGGGGTCCTAGAGCCCCTCTGACTGGGGGCCCAGCTCCATCCCAGTCTGGACAAGGATGCCCATCCTTCAGCAAGCAGCCGGTCAAGAGGCTCCCAAGGGCAGAGGACACATGGCTTGACAAGAGTACATGCGAAAGGGATCTAGGAGTCCTAGTAGAACATATTTTGACATTGGTCAACAGTGTGATGCGGCAGCTAAAAAAGCCAATGCAATTCTAGGCTGCATCAGTAGAAGCATAGTGTCTAGATCAAGGGAAGTCAATAGTGCCACTCTATTCTGCTTTGGTCAGGCCTCACCTGGAATAATGCTGTGTCCAGTTCTGGGAACCACAATTCAAAAAGGATGCGGAGAAACTGGAGCGTGTCCAGAAGAGGGCAACCAAAATAGTGAAGGGTCTAAAACCATAAAGCCTTATGAGGAGAGACTGAGGGAGATGCTGGGTATGTTTAGCCTGGAGAAGAGAAGGCTAAGAGGGGTATGAGAGCCCTCTTTAAATATTTGAAAGGGATATCATAGGAGCAAGCTTGTTTTCTGCTGCTCCAGAGAATGGGAACTGGAGTTTCAATGGATGGAAGGTACAGGAAAAGAGATTCCAAACATTAAGAGAGGAACTTCCTGATAGTGAGAGCTGTTTGACAGTGGAATACTCTGCTCCCTCAATGGAGATTTTGGTGGAGTCTCCTTCGGAGGCTGTCTTTAAACAGAGGCTGGATGGGCGTCTGTCACAGGGAGGAGGGCTTGGATTGTGAGTTCCTGCATGGCAGAAGAAGGGGGTTGGACTGGATGGCCCCTGTGTTCTCTTCCAACTCTGTGGTTCCTATAACATAGGGATGCTCTGCACTAGGTCTCCCATCCCACGGCTTAGTGACTGGTGGAGAGCGAATGGGATGGCAAATCCACCGCCATCTGCAGCGCCTTGGCTTAGCTGCTGTGTCCACCCAATTGAGAGGACCGGGCGGCCGGCCGGCCTGAATGTGGGCAGCGGAGAGGCGAGGGCCCCAATGTTGCCCAGTGAAGAAGCGGGAGGGGG
The DNA here is from genome assembly GCA_026167975.1 of Phrynosoma blainvillii. Classification (NCBI taxonomy): domain Eukaryota; kingdom Metazoa; phylum Chordata; class Lepidosauria; order Squamata; family Phrynosomatidae; genus Phrynosoma; species Phrynosoma blainvillii. The sequence continues at coordinate 1,955,498 of JANUYF010000003.1, forward strand.
TTCCATTCAGTGGGGTGGAAAGACCCTCACTCGCTCTTGTCTGCTTATTAGTGATGCCTTTGCCCTCCAGAAAAGGCTGCAAATGAAAAGGTGTGTGTGCCTTACAGCCATCGGAGCAGCTGTTTTGAAATGGAGGATAGCGTCACGCAGCCCAGGGATGTCCAGACCCTTGATGGACCCCATCATTGAAGACGTGTGTGTGTGTATTTTGGGGAGGGGGGTTGCGCTGCTTCTTCCTGGCCAAGATCTTCTTGCCTATCAGCCAGATGGCAAGGGCACAATCCACACAGGCCTAAAGCAACAAGGACGGCACAATGGCATCACAATCTGTCCTAAGAGATTGCTTGTTTTTGGCTTCATATGCAGAAACGCAGAAACTGCACCACTTTCTGTTCTGCTTTTCAAGCCTGAACTGCCTCTCGATGGTTGAGCCAACGCTTTGCGCGCAGGAAGAGCCGCATCCGGTTCCCACCATCATCTCCAGGCAAAAGGTCATTTCTCAGCGGAGGAGGAGGAGGAGATGTCCGGCAGGAGCCTCTCTGGGCTTCAGGCACAGAAAAAGAGAGAGGTCAAGGGGTCAGTGGCCTCTGAGGTTGCTTCTTGTGACCTGTCCTTTACGCCTGAGGAGACCAGCCACAGCGAAGGCAGGGTCGGGATGCTCAGGGCTGCAATCCTGGCAAGAGCCCAATTCCAAGGAGGGAATTCTCCCCGGCCTCCACTTTTGGGGTGCCACCCTTTCTTCTGCAGGAGTGACCCAGGCATTCAAAGAAAGGCTAAACCATGAGGGGTCTTGAAATGTGAGGATAGATGCGTCCGTCTCCCACTTTTAGCAGAGGGACTGTAGGTGCCCCTACACAGAGAGAGCAAGGGGGAGGGACCCTAAGGATTTTAAAAAGCTATTTAAGCTAGCAGAGATCCACACTTTGTGTGGCAATTGATCCCACAAGCTAGTTGTGCATGGAGCACAGATGTGCTTAAAAGCCGCATCTCCCTAATGCGTCCCACAGCAAAATACTTTTTCTTTTTTAAAAGGACCCCTTTTAAGCTTCCCTCTCCTCTATCCGCTTCATTAAAACCAAGTGGAGCTCTTTCCTCTCCTGCAGCTACGATGTCCCTCCAGAATAGGAAGCCCAGTCCCAATTTTCTTCTGGAGGAACAAGGCAAGACCTCTCTTTGCACAGGGAACGCAGGTCTGAGTGCGAGACAGGTAAGTCCTGCCTTAGCCTTGGGCCAATGAAGCAGGTTCTCAAGTTCCTCATGTGTAACACTCACAGCCCAGCCCTGAGCGCTGGAGGTACCAGGCAGGCGAAATGACCGCTCAGTCCTGGTCTTGCGAGAGGCAAGGGAGACAAAGCATAGGCCAACAGATCGCACCCCAATTTCAAGGAGGTACACAAAGGAAAGAGGCCATGCATACACACAGCGCTGCAAGCTTGTCTGCCGGGCAAAGGTCCTTTGTTCTCTCCTCTCTTGTGCAGCTGTGGCCCTTCTGCAGGCTTCTAGAAGAAGAACATCATCACGTCTCCTACCCTACAGAGTTTGGGCCCAAGGAAAGGGATGAGCGTTCCCAGCCCAGTCGCTGGGTTGTTTTCCAGTTCCCAGTGGTGGGCTTCTCTGCTGGCCCTGGGAATTGGCCATTCCTCCACCCACCAGACCGGCCAGCTGCAGGGAAAGAAAGACCCGTGGTTCCCTTTCCCCTGCCCCTAAGAAACAAGGCTTATCATACGGCTGAAGCCATAAGTCCAGGCTAACAGCATGGGAAAGCAGCAGCAGGCTCTTACCTATTTCTTGTTGTGGTATTTTTAATGCCACACAAACCGGAGAAGTGCCCAGAATTCCCCGCTTCCTGAGCGAAAGCCACTTGGCTGTGCACAGACTGAATGTGGTCCGGGTGGGGGTGCTTCAGGTAGCCAAATGTTCCAGGAAAGGCCCAGGATCCAGTTTGGGACCCCACAGGTGTTCTGGAAGAAAGGAAGGACTTCAGCCAGGAAGAGGGTGTCTTTGGCATCAGCTTAGTACTCTTATTCCATGGGAGCATCCGTAATGCAAACACACACACACACACACACCCCAGTGAAATGGTGGCCCTTGGGCTGTAATAAATCCCTGCAAAGGCCTGGTCAGTGTGCTGCGCTTCAATCAGAAGGGCAGGAGGTCCCCAGCGGGGTGCCATGGCCGCTGGTCAGTCTACCCCCAATGACCCATGGCCACGGGTCTTCAAAATCACTTGAGGAGGAATCATGTTTGTCTTTCCCAGCTCCTAGAAGCTTTGGAAACCTGGAATATTCTGACCCTGGCTGAGGTGGCCAAGAATAATTTCCAGCTAATGACCAGGGAAACAAGGATGAGGAGGCTTTCCAAAACACCGGAAGAAAGTTGTCCAGGTCCAAAATTAGGGAAAGTTAAGCAGGACATTTGAGGCACTTCCCTAGCCATGAACTAAGTGTGTGTGTGTGTGTGTGTGCGTGCGTAGCTTCTTTCAAGTTAATCTCTTTTTGCCTCAATGAGGATCAGCCTCGGAAGGAAAGAGGCCCAGAGGGACGTGGGGAGATAAGCCCCTTGAGGGCCAGAAACACACATGGCCCTCCAAATTGCCCTTGTGCCTCTCTTCTCCAAGTTGTGTATGCTTCCATGCAGGAAACGTGCTTCTATGCTCAATGCAATTCTGCTAAGACCTTAAAAACTGGAGATCTCATGACTGCAAAATGAAACCGGCTCACAAATTCTCCCTGCTAACTTTTAAAAATCCTCCGTTTGTTTTAAAAATTACTGAGGTGGGAAGCAGGTGATGGATTGACCCATGGCAACCCAGGGCCCTTGCTCTGCTCCCCAAAGGCACCCGCGTCCTTCCTCGGTTTCCCCATGGCCGGCCATGACCGAGGGGCAATGTCCAGTCCCTGGGAAACGCCATTTACAATTGTACTACACAATCTCCCCTGGAGAGGAGCCCAGCGTGGCTCAAGTGGCCGTAATTGTGAGCTTTTGGGAGCACAGAGGAATTCTTTGAAAAGCTCCGGGGCAGAGGAAGTCCCATTGGACTTTATGCTGGACCTTAGTATATTTTGTAATCTATATATGAAGCAGAGCAGCAGCGTGTCCCAAGGTATATCTCAGCTTCTGGTAAGGTAAAAACAAGACTTGACCTTTTTGTCACAAAGAATTCATCTAACATCCAGAGAAAATAGATAGTCGGTAGAAAAATCTATACTTTGGTACAAGAGTCCCTAAAACTGGATGGAGAAGGCATCCATGAGGCAGACCCTCTTGGTCCATCCTTTTGGACTCAGGACAGACAAGAGTCATAAGCCTTGGCTCTTCTTAACCTTTAGCAGAGAAGAGGAGTGACCTCTTTGCGATCACACTGACCAAAGGAACAAGAGAGGCCACCGAGGAAGTTATCCTTCTGCTCCGACAAGCATTGATGCAAAAGTCACTTCCAACATTTGGCACATCGGCGCGTGGAAAAAGCAAGAGAGAGGCAGCGGACAGGACAGCAAGCAGCGTGTTCAAGTTCAGTCCACAGAAATTGGGGACTTGGCTTGTATATTTCCAATAAGGCTCACGTTTACATTGATTAAAGAGGCCTTCCTCTCTGCAATTCAATTATAAAATGAATGTTTAATACAGATGGCTTGTTGAGAACTGCACATGCAGGAACCGTCTTCTTTGCTAATGCATGGCACCCGCAAAGGAAGGAAAGTCTCTTTGGAAAGGCTGTTTGATGCCACCAATGCAACTCCTGCCACCAGGCAATATATCTCTCTTCTTGCCATCAAGCATCAATCTAAGGCTGCATCCACACTGGAGAAATTTGACAAGGTTCCCCATGACATTCTTGCAAGCAAGTTGGTAAAATGTGGGCTAGACAAAGTAACTGTTACATGGATTTGTAATTGGTTGACTGGTCAAACGCAAAGGGTGCTCAACAATGGCTCCTTTTCAACCTGGAAAGAAGTGACCAGTGGGGTGTCCAGTGGGGCTCTGTCCTGGGCCCAGTGCTATTCAATATCTTTATTAATGACTTGGATGACGGTATTGGGGGCATAGTTATCAAATTTGCAGACGACACCAAATTAGGAGGAGTAGCTAATACCCCAGAGGACAGGATCAAAATTCAAAATGACTTGAGCAGACTAGAAAGTTGGGCCAAAGCTAACAAAATGAAATTCAACATGGAGAAATGTAAGGTACTGCACTTAGGGCGGAAAAACGAAAAGTACAGATATACGATGGGGGACACTTGGCTGAATGAGACTACCTGTGAAAGGGATCTAGGAATCCAGGTGGACCACAAGTTGAACATGAGTCAACAGTGCGATGCAGCAGCTAAAAAGGCCAATGCAATTTTAGGCTGCATCAGTAGAAGTATAGTGTCTAGATCAAGAGAAGTAATAGTGCCACTCTATTCTGCTTTGGTCCGGCCTCACCTGGAATACTGTGTCCAGTTCTGGGCACCACAATTCAAAAAGGATGTGGAGAAATTGGAGCGTGTCCAAAGGAGGGCAACTAAAATGGTGAAGGGTCTGGACACCAAGCCCTATGAGGAACGACTTAGGGAGCTGGGGAGGTTTAGCCTGGAGAAGAGAAGGCTGAGAGGGGATATGATAGCCGTGTTTAAATATTTGAAGGGATGTCATATCGAGGAGGGAACAAGCTTGTTTTCTGCTGCTCCAGAGACTAGGACCCGAAACAATGGATGCAAGCTGCAAGAAAAGAGATTCCAGCTCAACATTAGGAGGAACTTCCTGACAGTGAGGGCAGTTCGACAGTGGAACACACTCCCTCAATGGAGATTTTGGTGGAGTCTCCTTCCTTAAAAGTCTTTAAACAGAGGCTGGATGGCCATCTGTCGGGGATGCTTTGATTGGGAGTTCCTGCATGGCAGGGGGTTGGACTGGATGGCCCTTGTGGTCTCTTCCAACTCTATGATTCTATGATTCTATGAAAGCACAGAGCCGTCCTTCCTCTGGCAAACGTCTCCTGGACACAAATGCAGGTTCTAAAGAGGGAGCTGGATGCTGTTGGATTGCAGCTCCCAGCATCCTTGTCTGCATTGTCTGCATGCCCTATTCCCCAAGAGTTGCTTAGAAGAGGGATTTTTAGGAAAAGCAATGCCTCCTGAGATGCCCTCTTCTGCCCCTTATTTCGCCTGGACTCCCTGGCTGGGGTCTCTTCTGTGACAATGGGGTCCTCCAAGGTCCTCTCCCTCTTTGGGGTCCAGGGCTGGGAGGAGGAACAGCATTTACTCCCACCCTCATGGGGCCAGGGGCCTTCTCTCCCCCCCCCCACCACCGAGCCCCTTCCCCTTCCCCTTCCCACCATGTCCAGGACTGGGGGATGGTGGTGGTGGTGGTGGTGGTCTTCCTTGCCCTCCTCTGACCCTCCAAGCAGGGAGCCATGGGGCTTCTGCTGCCAGGAGTGCTTCTTTCTGCCCCCGGCCCCCCCCCCCCATGGAGCAGACAAGGGCTAAAGGGGGCCTTTCCTGGGGCTGCAATGCACAGTCCTCCTTGGAAGGGGCTTCCTGGGGAGGGGTCCTGACCTACCTGGCAACACCTGACCCTCCCCAGGTGCGTCCGCACACACTTTCACACCTCTAGGAAACCCCCAGCCAGCCCTGCTCTGATGGCTGGAGGGATGGCAGCAGCTGAATGAAGCCCAAAGCTCCCTCTTCCCTGGAGGCTGGGCCTCTGTCTCTCTCAGAACAAAACTTCCTGACAGTGAGGGCGGTTCGACAGTCCTCCCTCAATGGAGATTGTGGTGGAGTCTCCTTCCTTGGAGGTCTTTAAGCAGAGGCTGGATAGCCATCTGTCAGGGATGCTTTGATTGGGAGTTCCTGCATGGCAGAATGGGGTTGGACTGGATGGCCCTTGCGGTCTCTTCCAACTGTAGGATTCTATGATTCTATGATTCTATGAAATAACCCGGTTTGGCACCTCTTTCAAGCGTCCTGGCTCAAGGCTATGGCATTCTGGGAACTGGAGTTTGTTGTGGGGCCCAGAGCGGAACAATGAATTCATAAGCATTATACACATTTTGTCTGCTTTCCGGCCCCCCCCCCAAAAAAAAGTCAGGTGCAAAGCCTCTCTGTCGCAGCCCCAGAACAGCGAAGGGCGAAGGGTGAGGCTCCTGAAGCAGTGGAGGGTTGCAGGCGGACCTTCAGAGGAGCCGTCCTCTCAAATAGGTCCAGCACCTGGGACAGCGCCTTGAAAGTTCGGACATGGGAAGAATGCAAGGTGCTACATTAGGCAGAAAAAATGAAATGCATAGATATAGGATGGGTAACACTTGGCTTGATAAAACTACATGTGAAAGGGATCTAGGAGTCCTAGCAGACCACAAGCTGAACATGAGTCAACAGTGTGATGCAGCAGCTAAAAAGGCCAATGCAATTTTAGGCTGCATCAACGGAAGCACAAGGCAACCCTAGATGAAGAGAGCTTGTTCTCTACTGCTTCTGAAGGCAGGGTCTGAACTAATGGGCTCAAATGGTCAGAAAAAACTCAGAGAAAACCCGGTGGAAAGAGTTGCTTGACATTGGAACGGAAACCCTTGGAAGGTGGAGGACTCTTGCTAATTGGGGGCTTTTAAACAGCGCTTTAAAGGATGGCCCACCTTGCAGGGGTGCTTTAGCTGTGCTTTCCTGCACTGCCAGAATGGGGTTGGTCTAGCTGGCCCTTGAGGTCCCTGCCAAAATATTCTATGATGACCTGAGGATGTGACCCTGGTTTCACATGAGCACAGAAGGGCTCAGGCTCTGCAAAAATTGGTGATGCTGCAGCCCAGGAATTGGTCTTCCACCTTCCTTGGAATTGCTATAAGGTCCAAGTGGGGTGTGTGAACCCTCGAGGGGTACTTGCAGAATGTGCCATGAGGGTTGGGGGGGGAGGCTAGGAATTTTGGGTTTAGGTTCGGGTGGGGTGGGGTGGGGTGGGGTTGGGGAGCGAACGGTGGGCTTTCGGCCTTCTGCCCTGGGCCGTGTCCACCTCTGCAGCCATTGCTGCCCAGCCTCCTGTTTCCCTGCTCTGCCCGAGAGAGTGTGGCCACAAGGCAGAGGAAGTGCCAAGGGCTGCTCCGAGAAAGACAGACAAGGAGCTCTTCTTATCTGGCCCTTCTGGAGAATGCAGCATCACCTCCGGCCCTTTGTCCATGAGTGTGCGTTTGTGGGCTTTGCAGCTGCCCCTCCGGCCACTTGCTTTTGTTCTGGCCAGAGGCAACCTGCTCCCTATGGTAAGTCCCAGCATCTCCCTTAATGGGGCTTGGCTTGCTTTAGGTAATGTGTGTGAGTGAGAACGAGAGAGAGAAAGAGAAAGAGAGACTCAGTGGCACACGCAGGACTAATGCTCTCCCACCAGCACCTGGTCATTCAATGTGCAGCCAGACCAAGGGAAGCCATGTGTCACTGTGTGCCTTAAAATGACCCTAAGGCGGTGGACCAGTCATTATAGGGTTTTCTTGGCAGGATTTGCCCAGAGGGGTTTTGCCTTTGCCTTCCTCTCTCATCCCCAAGGCCAGCCAGCCCCTTAAGCAGCCTATCAACTCCTGAGGATGTGACCCTGATTCAACACATGATAAGATGTGGAGAAAGTGGGACTGTGTCCAGAGGAGGGAGACCGAAATGGTGAAGGGTCTGGAAAACATGAAGCCCTACGAGGAACGCCTTAGGGACATGCTGGGTCTGTTTAGCCTGGAGAAGAGAAGGGTAAGAGGGGATATAACAGCCCTCTTTAAATATTTGAAGGGATGTCCTCATAAGGAGGAGGGAGCTAGCTTGTTTTCTGCTGCTCCAGAGAATGGGACCCAAAGCAATGAATGCAAGCTCCAGGAAAAGAGATTCCAACTCAACATTAGGATGAACCTCCTGATGTTCGACAGCGGGACACATTCCTTCAAAGAGTGGTGGAGTCTCCTTCCTTGGAGGTCTTTAGACAGAGGCTGGATGGCCATCTGTCAGGGATGCTTTGATTGGGAGTTCCTGCATGGCAGAATGGGGTTGGACTGGATGGCCCTCGAGGTCTCTTCCAACTCTATGATTCTATGGTTCTATGATCCTATGAACTCCTGAAACACTGCCCTCAGGACACATTTTTGGCTGTACATACATGTGCCTAGACAATAGCAATTGGGTCTGGTCTGAAGCCGGACCGGACCGCTGTTCGATTTCTGCTGGCCACCTCAGTAGCTGGCCACTCCGCAGGTCGCAGGCGGCTATTGAGGCATCCTCACTCTGGTAATCCAGCCATTGGAGCTACGCCTCCAGATCAATGTGGAAATGCCTCTTTATGACCCTGAAACTTGCTTTCTCATACTCGCTTTGCGTCATTCGTTCTTGTGTGTCTGAGTGAGAGAGTGTGCTTGTGAGTGTGGATTCCCCTTTTTAAATAAACTAAATTACAGTAGTCCCTCCCTGTTCATGGACTTCCTGTTCACGGTTTTGGGTTTCTGCGGATGGCAAGCTAGGATGGACAAAATGGCACATGTGGGAGTGTGCCACCATTATAGTCAATGGGACTTGAATATCCGCATTTTTTCTATTTTGGGGGGCTCCGGAACAGATCCCCCGTGAATGGGTTGGGACGGCTGTAGTCTGGAGAACTGCCGCTGGAGTTCTCTGGGTTTGGAATTGTTATACAAAGGCTGGGAGCCCAGCTTTCTGTTACTGGAGCCCTCTCTCTACTTCCTATTGAACTAAATTTCCCCATTAAGTGTAATTTGTGGCTGCCCTGCAATTTAGATAACAGGGGGAACCGGTCATCCCTGGCACTTCAGGTTCTTTCCTTTCCTCTTCCCCAGCGTCCTGTTGGTGGACACGGCTGACCTTTTGGGCCAGGATGTGGCTGCCTCCTTCCTCTGCCGCTCTCTTGCTCCTCTTCTCCCGGCCGGCCATTGCAACGGCAGCCTTGGCCTGTCAGTACCTCCTCCGGGATGCCTTCCGGTGCTCAGGCCTGGCTATCCAAGACCTGGCCGTGCTGGGCCTCCCCACCAATGTGACCCAGATGCTGATAACGGACACGGGGGCCACGGAGCTCCCGCCCGGCCTGTTCTCCGGCATGACCGTCCTGCAGCGGCTCATCCTCTCTTCCAACCGGCTCTCCACAGCTTCGCCCGGAGCCTTCCATGACCTCTCCAGACTGAAGACCCTGAAGCTGGACAACAACCGGCTGAGGCAGCTGCCTGGGGGGCTGTTTGAGGGTCTGGCCCGCCTTCAGCAGCTGATCCTGGAGAGCAACCAGCTGGCCGGACTCCCCCTGGGCATCTTTGACCCGCTGCTGGACTTGCAGGAGCTCTTGCTGAACAAGAACCTCCTGACCCAGCTTCCCAAGGGGCTCTTCAGAAACCTGGCCAAGCTGAAAGTGCTCAACCTCTCCAGGAACCGGTTGGCAGCCTTGCCTGTGGACCTTTTCTCGCCTTTGTCGGAGCTCCAGAGGCTCTCCCTCTACTTCAACCCACTCCTTTCCCTCCCGGCCGGCCTCTTCTCCGGCCTGCGGGAACTGCTGGAGCTGCGGCTCCACTCCTGCGCCCTCCAGTCCATACCCCCAGGGGCCTTTGACCGCCTCCTCAAGCTCCAGGCCTTGACGCTCTCCAGGAACCGGCTGCCCTCCTTGCCCCCGGAGCTCTTCCTGTCCCTGGGCAACCTCTCACTGCTGACCCTGCACCAGAACCCCCTGCATGCCCTCCCGGCCAGGCTCTTTGGGGAGACCCCAAACCTCCAAAGCCTCTGGCTCTATGAGACGGAGCTGCCCACCTTCCCGGCCACCACGTTCAGCAACCTGACCGGCCTGGAGATGCTGGTGCTTACACGGAACCCGCGCCTGAGCAACCTCCCAAGAGAGGCCTTCCGGGGCCTCCGGCGCCTCCAGACCCTTTCTCTGCACAGCAATAGCCTCTCCAGCCTGGCCAGCGGCACCTTTGCAGGGCTGGAGAACCTCCGGGAAGTCTCCCTCTTTGGGAACCAGTTTGAGGGCCTCCCCTGGGATGCTTTCAGCCCCCTCAGTCGCCTGGAGACCCTCTACCTAAACAGCACGGGGCTGCGCTCCCTCCCAGGGGACATTTTTGCCTCCTTGCCAGGGCTGCGGGCGGTCTGGCTCGATGGAAACCCATGGCACTGTCATTGCCAGTTGGCCCCCTTTGTGGCCTGGCTTCGGAAGAACCGGAGACTCGTGTGGAACGCCACGGCCGTGACCTGCCAAGACCCCCCGGCCTTGCGGCACATGCCTATACTGACCGTCCCAGAGGCCCAGTTTGTCTGCCTGGCCACCACAGACCCCACTTCCCAGACCCCCAAAGGCAGCACCCCAACCCTTTCTCCTTGGACAACTGAACCAGTGGCTTCCACATGGCCACTGACCCAGACCCAGCTGCCAGACCCAACTAAATGGACTGTCCTCCCTTCTTTCTCCAGCACAGACGCTACTCTCAAGGAGAAGGAGACTGACTCCCCCCGGCCCCCGGCCACACCACAAATGCCTTCCTCCACAGATCAGGGCCACTCTCCAGATCCAGGGGTCAGTATCCCTCTGGCCAGGGGGCAGCGCTGGCAGTCTTTTGGCCTCCGGGGCCCCATCGGTTGGGCTTTCTTCAGTCTCCATCTCCTGGTGCTACTGACCCAGGCTTTTGCCATGGTGCTGTTGCTGTGCGCGGGCCTTTGTCTCAGGCGCATCTGGCGCAGGAGGAGGGATCCGGCCCCTGCCAGGCCACTTCTTGTGGGCTCAGCCTTGGGGGGCACTGGGGGAGGCGTTCAGGAACAACCAGCGGGCCCAGTCTATTGCACCCTGGGGCTGGTGTTGGCAAGTCCCCAGGGCAGCTCTCTGGGCCCCCATCTGGGGCAGGTGAGGGTCATGGTGCGCTCAGGCTCCCTTCCAGTGGCCCAAGAGACCCAGCTTTGAAGGGGCAGCTGGAGTCATCCTCCTCTTCTCCAAGTGTGTCCAGAGAGAGTCTCTCCGCACAGCCCAAGTCCCTTTGGAGGCTGCATCCACTTTCTTTCCCTGGAAATCCTTGCCAATGCCAGGTGTGGCAAGTATGGCGGCAGCGGAGACCCCTGGCCTGGCCTGGCGCTGCCCCCGAGCAGGCGCTAACAAAAAGATCTCCCTTGGCTTGGCTTGGCTTGGCTTGGCTACTGACCCTCTTGGAGAACTGGAGCTCTCTGCAGGAATTTGGTCTATCTGTGCTTTCTTTCTTTCTATCTCTCTCTCTCTATCTATCCATCACCTATTGCTCTGTGCCGCCCCAATTGCTCTGCAGAGGGGCGGGTTATAAATAAAATTTATTATTATTATATTATTATGATGATGCCTTTCCTTTCCCCTGAAGTTGGGACCCATCTTACCAGGTGAAAACAAAGACAAGTAAAAATGTATGGTAGCTAAAAGATACAAAAGTTATGATTATAGTACAGAGGGCCCTTGGTATCCATTGGGGTTTGTTTCCACCAAAATACGTGGATGCGCAAGTCCCATTAGAGACAACGGCATAGTAAAATGCTGTCCCTTATATAAAATGGCAAAATCAAGGTTTGCAATAGCAATAGCCCTTTACATTTATGCCGCTTAGCAGTGAACTAGCACTCCCTAAACGGTTTGCAAAGTGTAAGCCGATTGCTCCCAACAAACTGACCGACGGAAGGATGGAAGGCTGAGTGGACCTTGGAGCCCTCCCAGGGATTGAACTCACAACACTGTGGCTTGCAATACAGGCATTTAACCACTACACCAGCTTTTTGGAATTTCTATATTTTTAAAATATTTTCAAGCTGTGGATGCTTGAATCTGTGGATAAAAAATACTTTGGGTAAGGAAGGCTGACTGTAGTATTAAACTGGCTTTCTGTTTAAGGCCATTTCCTTCCTTCTTGCATTGCTTTAATCCGTGCGCTAAGCTGCCTTGAGTCTGTTCTGAGAGAAAGGTGGGCTGCAAACAGAATAAACGAAATGAGTGAAGGTAATACGAAGCCAGGTAATGAAGAGAAAGCAGGAGGAGGCTCTCTGGCCTGAGCGGAGGCTGCTGTCCTTTGCCCCCAGGGTGACCGACTGTGTGTCCTCCTTTCCCAGGACAAGCCCTACATTTCAGCCTTCTGCCCAGGAGGAATTCCAAAATGTCCTCCATCTTGGGCATGGCAAAGAAGCATCGGTTTGTATTTATGTGAGTGCTTTTATTTTGTAATGTCCTACGTCTTTCTGGAAGACTCTACTACACTTTGCGGTGCCTTGTCCTCCTTTGCACTGAGGACATCTGGCCCCCCTGCTTGTCCCCTTGGCCAGGCCAGGGCCTTTTCTCCCTCCGGCCAGGCTGCCCCTCCAGCCTCTCCTTCCGGCCATCTCTTCCCTCCTGGCCTGGCCTAGAAACCTCAAAGCTTGAGGGCTGACCAAAAACTCCTCTGCCCCAGATGCAGGTTGGCGCGTATGGGACTGCTTGGCATAATGGGGTTACAGGGAGTAGGGCTACGGGGTTTAGGGTTTTGGGTTTTGGGTTTCAATGCAAAGTCTTAAATGCCCCATAAATGGATTCTTGCCGCTTTGGCTGTTTGGAAAGGGCTCTGTGTTGTTCACATTCGAGAGGAAAAATAACTCAGGGCAGTTATGTACAATATAGGTACAATATACAATATTGTTTTCAATGGGACAGTACCGTTCCCCCCCCCCCCCCATTCCCCCATATTTCCAGATTGTCCCATCGGTTTAATATAAATGTCAATTTTGCCCCATTTTCAAGAATAATGCCCTGGTTTGAAGATCTGTGTTTGAAATTGTGGTTGTCAAAAAACAAAACAGAAGAAACCCAAAAATTGTGTCCTGGAGTGTGAGATGTTTCCTGATAAAGTGTTGAAAGACCAAAATTTGCTGCGTAAGATTACTTCGTCAGAGGAATGAATATTCATTCAGTCCCTCTCTATGTCTGCCCAAATTTTTTGTGAAGAATAATTGTTAGCTCAATATGTTTGTGTAATAAAACTTGTTATCATCTTATTTTTCCCCATGAATATGGAATATTACATAACCCTGACCCTCTTTTGCTCTCCCAGTGTCTCACTTTTTGTCTCAAGGAGATATGGTCAGCCTAGTACTACAACATCCAAAATCCACAAAAAGCAATACTTTATTGGATCAACCAAAATGCAAAAGTACATGATGCAAGCTTTCGAAGCTCCACTGACTTCTTCGTCAGGCAAAAGGAGGACAAGAAAAACGGAAATCCCGTATGATGACTTTTTAAGATCTTTGCCTGACAAAGAAGCCAGTGGAGCTTTGCAAGCTCGCAACATGCATTTTGTGCATTTTGTTTGGCCAATAAAGGTATCAATCACTCTTTTGTGGATTTTGGACGTTGTTGTACTTTGCTACATGCCCAACATGGGCTACCCATGGATATGTTTTTTGGGGGGCAGTGACATAGGTTAGTGACTTGCTCCGCGATGCACAACTGCAGAGGTGGAGGGGGTCCGGGGTGAACTACTTTTGGGGTACCTGCTGAGCAAGGAAATGCCCATAGGGGCACAGGGGGGGAACCCGTGGTCCTCCAGGTGCTGTGGGACTCCAGTTCCCATGATCCCCAACTGTCACCCATGCCCATGCGCTATGGGGGCCCCTTTTGGGTGTGGGGGGGCTGGGAAGGGGAGGGGGAGGCTGAGTGGAAACCCCCCCCCCCACACTGCAGGAAACACTGGTCAGGGGGACCCTTCTGGGGAGGAATTGGGCCGGGGGTCTCGGGCGCCCTTTGGGGCTCCCTTCCAGAGGGGGAGGGTCCCCTCTGGAAGTGGAAACACCCCCCACCCCCCACCAAAAAAAGTAAATTAGGCCTGAGTTTGAAGGGCAAGACCAGCAATACGCCCCCCAGACCCCCCAAGAGGAATTCCAAAAACCATAACTCCTGTAATTGTAATTCCTGTAACTTCCAGCTGGAAGGGAAGCCCCCCCCCCCCCAAAAAAAAGAGAGAGAGACCACCACCACCCCTAGTCTTGTAAGCTAAGCAGGGTCAGCCTGGACTGGTCCTTGGATGGGAGACCGCCAAGGGAGACCAGTGCTGTTAGGCTCTGTTTCAGAGGAAGGAACTGTCTATAATGCCGCCTCTGGGGATCCCTGGCCTAAGAAAACCCTACGAAATCCATGGGGCAACTTCCAAGGCACACAACAACAACACAATATAGGTGTATTATCTCCACGGCACAGATTTCCCCAAAGGCACCAGGATAAGCAGGGTCAGCCCTGGTTGGCACTTGGATGGGAGACCGCCAACCAATAGCCCCCACATCCCATCCCTCTCTTTAGAGAAGATTGAGGGTCCTCTGCCTTCTTCTTGCCAGCCTGTATTTAGCCAAAATGCAGCCATATAGCAAAGGATCTTCTGAGATGGGAAAGGCCTTTTTGTAACATGAATGGTGTAAGATGAGTAATAGACCGAGTACAAACAACAACAAACCATTGATCAAGCTTAATAGGAAATGTAGATTGTTGCCAGATTCCTCCGGGCTTCATAGAATCCTAGAGTTGGAAGAGACCCCAAAAGGCCATCCAGTCCATCCCGTTCTTCTGCCATGCAGGGATACATGGGATTCTAGGGTTGGAAGGGACCTCCAAGGGCCATCCAGTCCAACCCCATTCTGCCATGCAGGGATACATGGGATCCTAGAGCTGGAATGGACCCTCAAGGGCCATCCAGCCCAACCCCTGTCTTCTGCCATACAGGAATACAAAGGACCCTAGAGTTGGAAGGGAGATGCAAGGGCCATTCAGTCCAACCCTCTTCTTCTGCCATGGAGGAATACATAGGATCCTAGAGTTGGAAGAGACCCTTCAGGGCCATCCAGACCAACCCAATTCTGCCATGGAGGAATACATAGGAACCTAGAGTTGGAAAGTGCCCCAAAGGACCATCCAGCCCGACCCTCTTCTTCTGCCATGGAAAATACATAGAATCCTAGAGTTAGAAGGGACTACTAAGGGCCATCTAGTCCAACCCCCTTCTTCTGTCATGCAGAAATACATAGGATCCTAGAATCGGAAGGGACCCCCCAAGGGCCATCCAGTCCAGCCCCCTTCTTCTGCCCTGCAGGAAGACATCTTCGAATCCCTCCCTAGGACAGATGGCTCTCTTTAAAAACAGCCTCCAAAGAAGTAGACGTCAGCCACCAAAAGACAGCAAGTCAGACTCTTTGCCCAGGGCAGAGGGGCCACGTTCAGTTCAAAGCTGCTGAAGCAGAGTGACCCACGCAGTGTCCACTGCCAAGGCAGGTGTGCATTGTGCATGGATCTGCATTGAGCATTTTGTGGTGCGTCCTGTTCCATATCCGGTGTTCTCGTTGCCATTCAGTACATTCAAAGGTTGTGTAGCACACTTAATGCACAACTGTGCATGTGGAAATGTCACCAGGCAGCCCTGTGAGGGTCAGTGTAGCGGTGTGGCTTGAGTCCAAAGACTTCTTCGGAGGCTGTCTTTAAACAGGAGCTGGATGGCTATCTGTCAGGGATGCTTTGATTTTGAGTTCCTGCATGGCAGAAGAAGGGGGTTGGACTGGATGGCCCCTTAAGGACTCTTCCAACTCTACGATTCTATGATTCTATGAGTGTTGGGCTAGGACTCTGGGAGACCAGGGTTCAAATTCCCACTCAGCTATGGAAGCCCAGAGAAGTCACACACTCTCAGCTTCAGGGAAAAGTAATAGCAAACCTCTTCTGAACAAATCTTTCAAGAAAACCTGATGATAGCTTTGCTTCGGAGTTGCCGTAAGTCAGAAACGACTTGAAGGCACGCAACGCAACGCTGGCAGCCCTGAGGTCGGACTGTGGTCCCAATGCCAGACTGTAATGCTGTGAAGTGCAATTACGGTACTCCTCTGTTTCTCTGTCTCTGCCTTGTTCCCAGCCATTTGGTCATTTGGCTCTTTGAAGGCACAGGCGCTCCCCTGCCTTTTCCAAACAAGAGCGCTGGAACACGACACGGAACAGACCGTGGCCCTGGAGAATGTTTATCCCCTCCTGAGTAGCTCCAGATGTTCTCCCTGCAGTTCCAGATGTGCCAAGCCCTTTTGGCAGCTCTGTGTTGCTGGAGGGCAGGACAGAGGGAGTGTGTGAGTGAGTGTGTGTGTGTTGCACTTCCAGGCCCTTCCGTCTCTCGCTGCAGCTCCAAATGCAGAGGGAAGAGAAAAGGCTCTTGGGGAGATGTACAAAGCAGAGTTGGGGTCCAGCATGTGGGTCTGGGCCGTGCGGATCCTGAGGCAAACCCACAGCAGAGGCCCAACACCAGAGAAAGCCATGGCCCCGTCCCTCGGCCCGGTCCGGCTTGACCCAACAGAACCAAGGGCCCTGGGACCAGGGGAGGAAGGGGCAGGGAAGCCGGGCTGCGCTTGTGCACTTGCAAGATGGCAGCCAGGCATCAGCCCCTTTTCTGGAGGAGATGCTCTGGCTCCCTGGCTTGAGTGACAGTCCTGCAGTGTTTGTGTGGGTTTGTTGCGGAAGAAGGGGGGTGTTGCACCCCAGTCCTTGCATGGGGCTACCCACCCCATGGAGCAGTGGGCAGGGGAGCGGGGAAAGGGCTATTGCACAGGCCCTTGGTAAAGGGTTCCCTTGGTTAAAAAATTGGGCAGGGCCAGGGGACACCAAAGCACCAAAGACTGCACACTCTTCCTTTCCCGTCTCCATCCCATGTCACAGGTGGCAAAAAGGTAAGAGGAGACAGAGGAAAGGCAGAATGACTCCACACCTTCTTTTCCTCCATCTTCTCTCAAAGGGAGAACAGTGGAGCCCAGGATGCAGGAGCGGAGATGCAGCACAGAACAGGTAAAGAGGGAGTACAGGAACACCTGAATACTCTACAGACATTCCTGTCTCCAGGCCCAGATGAACATCGTCCAAGGATGTTAAAAAGAACTAATCTCAGTAATCTCAGTAAAAGAAGTAATCTCAGAGCCACTGGCAATATGTTTTGAGAATTCCTGGAGCCACAGAGCTGGAAGAGATCCCCCAAAGGCCATCCAGCCCAACCCCCTTGTTCTGCCATGCAGGAAGACATCGTCCAAGCCTTCCCTGGGACAGATGGCCATCCAGCCTCTCTTTAAAAACCTCCAAAGAAGGAGACTCCACCAAAATCTCCAAGGGAATGTCTTCCACTGTCAAAGAGCTCTGACTGTCGGGAAGTTCCTCCTCATGTTTAAGTGGAATCTCCTTTCCTGTAGCTCACATCCATTGCTCTGTCTCCTCTTCTCTGGAGCAGCAGAAAAGAAGCTTCCTCCACCATCACGGTCACCTCTTAACCTTCCCTTCTTCAGGCTAAACCTAGCCAGTTCTCTAAAGTCTCTCCTCAGAGGGCTTTGTGGTTTCCAGACCTTTCATCATTTGGGTCACCCTCCTCTGGACACGCTCCGGCTTCATGTCTGGAGCAGCCCCAGACGCATGCGCTCGCTCACCATCACCCTCCGCTCACTCTCAAGGGTCATGCCACTGCCATTCCACCCCTTGGTCCCACTCTTCTCCAGTCCCTGTTGCCCTTGGCTTGGCACCTGGAGGACCCTGGGGGCACCAGCTGACCCCCCCCCCCCCCCATGACACACCATTGCCGTCCCCGCTGCCTGAGGCTGAGAATGAGAATGAGACACCTGAGCCTGTTTCTGGCTGGCAGAGGTAGGGCTGCCCACAAAAGCCCTTGGCTCTGCTGTTTCGGGTCTCAGGGAGAGCAAGCAAGCAAGCAAGCACGCAAAACAGCCCCTCTCCTCCTCCGCGTCCTCTTCGTCCTCCTTGTCCTCCTCGTCCTCCTCGTCCTCCTCGTCCTTGTCCTCCTCCTCCTGTGTTTGGATTCCTTGGGCCTGGGGGGGAATCCATCACCACAAAAGGGGAAGCCCTGAGCCTCCAGTGTCTGAGAAGGGAGGCAGGATGCTCTGCCCCTTCCCCTTTGACCTCTCAGCAGTGGCCAAGACCACTGCCCAGGTGAAGAGGTGGCAAGAGGCTGCCCTCTCCTGCCCCATCTTGGCTTGGCCACAGTGGCGACACCAGGGTTGGTGTCCCCCAGTGGGGTCAGCCATGGCCTCACCCGCCCCATTGACCTCCTGCACCCCACCAAACCCATACAGAATCCTTAGTAAGGTTTATGTATTAATGGTACTCATAAATGGTCATTCCCACATCCCACTGACTGACTGTCATGGTCACAGTTGTGCCATGAACAACTTGCAAAAGAAAAATCGTACCTTTAAATTACAGTATCATATGCACAGCCTAAATGTATTTACATGCACATAGTTTCATGGGGGTAAAGTGAAAATTCGTTGAGATCTGATGTTTTTAAAGAAAATTTTTAAAGAATAACATTTAAAAATTTTAAAAATGATTTTAATAAAAAAACCCCAAAAACCCTGGGGCCTTCCTCCCCCGAGCCTTGACGCACTCACACCATCTTTCCAGCATTTTAAAGGGGGGGGTGTGTGTTTGTGCAGGTGAACATCACAAAGGCAGGTGTTTGGGGAGCAGTGGGGCCACTCCCATTTAGGCCTCACCTGGCGCAGTCCGTCCATCCGTCCGTCCGTCCGTCCGTCCGTCCGTCCGTCCTCCCTGCACCCATCCCCCTGGGGAGCCTCCTGCTTGGCCATGGCTTTGCTGGCCACAATGGCCCTGAGCTGCTCCTGCGGCCTCAGTCTCCCCCCGCACTTGGCTTCCCCTGACCTCTCCCCCCGCCGCCCCCGCCATTGCTTCTAGGAAGAGCTTCCCAATGGGCCAGGAAGGGCAAGCGGAAGATTCCCCTCCACGGGGAACAATGGCACTGTGTGCACAGGTGTGTCTGTGTGTGTGGCTCCCAGGAAGGCCCCAGCCTGGGAAAACCCACCGGCCGCCTGACCCAGCTGAGCGGGAAACGGCCCAGGCCAGCAAGTGTGCCTCTAGATAAGCCCCTCTCTGGCCACGGGGTCAAGCCAGAGAAGCCAGAGAAGCCTTGCATCTGTCTCCTCATACAAGGGGAGCCAGGGGAGGAAGTGAGGCACAGAATGACACTCTGCCGCCCAAGAGCTCACCTTCTCCTCCGCATTATAGGGGTTTCCCCTGCCCCCCCCCCCCCCATAAAGAGACTCCTGGAAAGGATGCAGCTGAGCTAAACATGAAAAGCATTCCCATCATCCAGACAGACTTTCCAGGCCAGGAGGAAATGGTGCAAAGCGGGAAATGGGAGACAGGAGGGGGAACTCCAGGGTGAGCTGGCCAGCAGCAGGAGGAGGGCCAGCCCCACGGCCAGAACGGAGCGGAGCCGGCCGGAGAGGAGGCCTGGGCCCATGGCTGCTGCCTCCCCCCTCCCTCCCCCCCTCTGTGGCTGCCCCGTGGGACCCAGAGGAGGGGTCACTGGTGGGGGCACCCCTGGGGTCCCCTGGCCTGCGCCTCCTCTTGCAAAGCGGTCTGCATTGGGAGGAGGAGGAATAGCTTGGCAGGGGAGGAGCGCTCCCAGAAGGAGGTGCCCAGGGCATCATCCTGGCAGGGCTGCTGTTGTTGTTGTTGTTGTGGTTGTGGTTGTTGTTGTTGTGTGCCCTTGAGTCATTTCCAACTCCTGCAACCCCAAGGCAAACTAGCAAGGGATTATTTTCTTGGCAAGAGTTGTTCAGAGGAGGTTTGCCATGGCCTTCCCCTGAGGCCGAGAGAACTTGCCCAGGGTCACACAGTGGGTTCCCATGGCCAAGCGTGGACTCAAGTCTTACCTTTAGCCTCGTAGTCCAATGCTCAAACCACAGAACCACACTGGCTCTCAGGGATGCTGTGGGGAACCCCAGATTTCTGCCTTGCCCCCCATACGCCACAACATTTCTAGGAAACCACAGAGTAGGTCAGCCGCACATGTCAAATGCAGTGGGTTGGCACCACATTTCACCAGAGGATGACATTCAGCTTCCTTCCTTCCTTCCTTCCTTCCCTCCTGCACCAGATCCAAAGGAAGGCTGAGCCAGCCCTGTCTCCAGAAATGGAGGGATGAAGTCCATCCTCTGTCCAGCTCCGTCCAGACAGGGCAGAGGTGTTGCCAGGGGTGGGTTGGCCAAAGGGAGGGGCTGCCTTCCCCATGAAGGGGCTTGGTTTGCAGTCTGAGGGGGAGGCCTTGGGGGTCCAGCCCTATAGCTAGAGGCATGGGGGTCCCCCCTCTCCAGCAGTAAAGGGCTGCAGGCCAGGACTATCCCATCCCCTGAGATTTGGGGTCCAAAGCCAGACCCCAGCAACATCAGAGGAGGTGGCCCTAGTGACGTCAGACCCCCACAGCTTCACACAGTAATATACTGGGCTCTGGAGACAGAGATTCGAATCCCCTCTGATCAGCCATGGAAATTCACTGGGGGGCCATGGGCAAGTCACACTCTCTCTACCTCAGAAGGAGGCAGTGACCTCTGAAGACGTCTTGCCAGGAAGCCCCTGGGAGATGGTCACCTTGAAGTCACTCAAAACAATGTGAAAGCACAGAACAACAAACACACACACGCACAGAGAGACAGTTTTCAGGGCAGTGAGCCCCTTTACCAGCCTTGGATGGATGCCAGCTGTGAGATGAGCTGCATCGAGAGTTCCTGCATGGCAGAATGGGGCTGGACTGGATGGCCCTTGGGGTCTCTTCCAACTCTATGGTTCTATGAGAGAGCCCTGTCCATCCCTCTTTCAGGCCCTTGCATTCCCTCCCGGTGGACCCCTGGCTAGACACCCGCAGCACCTTGTGCATGGGGCCGCCCCTTGAAGATGGATGGATGGATGGCCCAGAGACTTCATTTAGTACACAACGGGGCACCCAAGGGCCTGGCTGGAGCCAGGTACTACAATTCCATCATGCCTCCACCCCGTGTCAACCTCAGTGGCCCTCCCCACCCAAGACAAAGCCAACATGTTGAGCCGAAATTAGGAAGCTGTTGAGGGAAGGAGGAGAAGGCAACGCCTCCAGATGTCTAGAAAAAGGATTTGCTCCAAAAAACAGGGCAGTGCATGTTGTCCGTCCAGGAAATGGCTGTTTGGCTTTCCTCGGGGGCTCTTACAAGATCAGGGAGGCGGAGGGGGGAAAACACACAGAGATTAATCATTAGAAGCGAGTTGTGAACTGCAGGGATGGCAGTGTTTAACATCCTGCAAGGAACGTCACACAGATGTTTTCCAGACGAAACACACTGGGCTGTTATTCATTTAGTAGGAATCCTGAGATTCTGTCCTACTCAGCAGATGCTGATGGATGCTTTCCTCTGTTTTTAGCCCATGAAACCCTTCACAGTTTTGGGGGGCCCAGGTCTGAAGGACCACCCTTTCGCCCTCCGACACATCATGCGTGCCCTTCCTTCCTTCCTTCCTTCCTTCCTTCCTTCCTTCCTTCCTTCCTTCCTTCTCGGACCCAAGGAAGAGTGAGACAAAGGGGCAGCAGTGGAACTGATGCTAACACACTACCTTTTACCTTTTTACCTTTTTACCCTATAGCCCCCCCCCATTGCCTTTGGTTGACCATTGAGATCAAAGTCCATCCTGGAAGAAGGGATGGACGCCTTGTCGTCACGTAGGTGCCCCATTGCGATCTATTCTTTCCATTCCAGAGGCATGGATGGCTCTGGTATTGGTCAGCCCTGTGGAAATCAAAGGGACAGGCCATAGGGATTTGCCACCTCTTTGCTTAGGATTACATTTTACAGCCCTGTCGGTTTCAGGGTTCTTCTCATTCCTCCTCATGGAAAATTCCACCCCAAAGTTCCCAAAAGCAGCTGCCCCAAATCTAAAAGGTATAAAGAGGAGCTATTTTGCTCTTTGTCTGTGGTTTTGAATGAAGTCAGGCAGTTACACTGCCAGATTTCCTCTAAAATTCCTCAGAGTTGCTGGTAGTCCGTCTTCCTTGCAATCTTTCCTCCGATTTGGATTCCTGACTTGGAGATTCAGGTAAATATTGCCGCTCTCTGTACTGCTTAATCTACCTGTATTTCGTTGGCTCTGGTATGAGTGTGTGCTTTTGTGTGAATATTGCAACCTCTTTTGTTCCTGTATAGATAAAACGACATTTGGACCTTGCATTCTGGAGGCCTAGTGCTTGGACTTGGTATAAAAAGGGCAAAAGATCCCCACTTTTTAAAGTGACCAAAAAAGTGACCTTCTTGCTGGTGCTCTCTTGAGCTAATTAATGGATCCCTCTGTCCTAGCCAATTTTGGAGCCATTTAGGAAAGAGGGCTTCTTCGGTCCTTCTGCCCGCTGCTGTGGGTTGCAGCCTTGGAGGACAGGGCTGCCTCTGCCCCATGCGCCCTCTCAGGAACCCCAAAATAAGCCCCCTGCCCTCTTGCGTCCTGGGGGCTTTCTGCAAGCCCAGCCGGATCCCAAGAAGGGCCTGGGTGGCTGCCATCCTGCCCTTTGCCTCAGGCTGCGAAGGGTCTCCTGCCTGCCCCCTTAGGCTGGACATTTGGAGCCGCTGGAGGGGCATCTCTGGCTGATGCTCTCTTTGGGGTTCCTGCAAGGCAGGGGGTGGACTACGGGACCTTTGTGGTCCCAATCCCCAATAGAATTATAGAGTTGGAAGAGACCCCAAGGGCCATCCAGTCCAACCCCCTGCCATGCAGGAACTCCCAAATAAAGCATCCCCGACAGACGGCCATCCACGAATCTGTGTTATCTGTGCTTGTTTTATTTCTGTTGCTTTCATTGGGCGGCATTTTGACTTGGCGTGGATACTATTTTCTGGCTGTTATTTATGCTTTCCTAAGTATAGGTCATCTGGAATGCTATTGCTAGGGGAAATGAATAAATCTTGGGAAAAAGTCACTAAATTGGAGGAGACGGGGGAAGCCAAGGCCAGGTCTGTGAAATGTAGTGCGGTGTGTCTCCGTGCCAAGAGGAGAGATGCCAGATGTTGCTCAGCTGCAGCTCCTGCTGAGAAGACCTTTGGGGATGGATGGATGGATGGATGGATGGATGGAGGCCTGTGTGGATGCGTGCTCAGCTTGGACCGAGGGCCACTGGCCCTCCCACTCCCGACAGCCCTGCTAGCCAAGCCCTGGCCGGACGCGCTCTTGCTTTCCATCCATCCATCCATCCATCCATCCATCCCCTTGTTCTCTCTGCCTGCCTTGCTGCCTCCCTTTCCCTCTGGGAACCTGGGACTGAGGAAAGAGCCCCTGCTTTCTGCTTAGCACTCAGACCACCTTCCCAATTGGAAATACTGTTTATGTGCACCAAGTTCCCTTCCACATGTCTGTCGTGTGGTTCCTTTTTGGCCACTGTGGGCCATCTGTGCAAGTGAAGTTCTGTAGGTGCAACTATTGCACACGCTAGTGTTCATTCTTGGAACAGTTGACCAGATGTACTAACCACAAAGGAGAACAAGACGCTGCAAAATGTAGGACGTTCGAGAAAATGTAGGGCGGGACCAAATAAAGGCTGAAAACATAAATTCATGCTTATAGTCATGCTCAAAACGGAGGACATTTTGGAATTCCCCTTGAATTCCTCCTGGACAGAAGGCTGAAATGTAGGACAAATGTAGAAAAGGAGGAGTCTGGTCACCCTAAGCTGAATGCACAGCTAAAGCACTTTTCAAAGATGTCCATCCAAATGCTGCATGTGGGAGTTCCTTCAAGTCTCTTGTTGCTTTATGCTGACCCCATTAATTCCATAGGGTGATAATTATTACTTTATGATACCCCCTCGTACTTCCCATCTTACATTTTAGTCACTTCTGGCATGACCTGTAACATAAATAAAGGGCGCAATAAGCTGATTTTCTCAACATCATGCACTTAGGGACCAATGATGACACTGACAAAATTTAATCAATATACCTTAATAACATTCAGGTGATAATTGTACTTTACGATACACGTTCCCTTTGGATCCCATTTACCTGAGTGTAAGGACTTTATCTCACGAGGGAAATCCCATTCAGAAATGGGATTTAAAAGCTGAGGAGAACCCACAAAAGCAGGTTGATTTTCACACACATCGCTGTTAAAGTGTTGTTAACCTGAACGGAAAGTAGTCAAAAGCCATTCCTTTTTACTTTCGGGATTTTCTGAAAGTAAAAAGGAGCGGCTTTTGACTACTTTCCATTTGGGTTAACAACACTTTAACAACAACGCTGTGGTTCCGGTCCTTCCTCTCAGGTCGGTCCCAGAGGGTGCTGCTTGGGGACTGTAGCTCCAGTAAGAGGAACCTCACTTGTGGGGTCCCTCAGGAGGCTATTTTGTCCCCGATGTTGTTTAACATCTATATGAAGCCGCTGGGTGAGATAATACGGAGTTATGGTGCTGGGTGTTATCAGTACGCTGATGACACCCAAATCTATTTCTCTGTGTCTCGTTCGTCGGCCTCGAATTCCAATGGCATCTCCTCTCTCAATGAATGTCTTGGGGCGGTAATGGGCTGGATGAGGAAAAACAGATTGAAGCTGAATCCAGACAAGACGGAGGTGCTTACGGTAGCGGCCCCGAAACCAAGAATTGGGTTGCAACCTCCAGTCCTGGATGGGGCCACACTCTCCTCCAGTGACTGTGTTCGCAGTCTGGGGGTGCTCCTTGACTCGTCGCTCCTGATGACGAATCAGGTTAATGCGACGGTCAGGAGCGCCTGTTATCAGCTTCGGCTGATACGCCAGCTGCGCCCTTTTCTGCAAGTAAGGGATCTCGAGACTGCGGTGCACGCGTTGGTAACCTCCCGCCTTGACTTCTGCAATGCACTCTACATGGGGCTACCCTCGTGCCTGGTTCAGAAATTACAGCTGGTACAGAACATGGCAGCCAGGCTTGTTTCGGGAACATCTCAGAGGGACCACATTACTCCGGTTCTGAGGTCCCTCCACTGGCTGCCTATCAGCTTCCAGGCCAGGAACAAGGTGTTGGTTATCACCTTTAAAGCCCTAAATGGCTTGGGTCCAAGCTATCTCAGGGACCGCCTGCTCCCGTATAATCCTCCCTGTGCTCTTCGATCCTCCGGGAGGAATTTGCTACAGCCTCAGAAATCGAGGCTTGTGGCTACCTCCCGGGGGCGTTCTCTGTAATTGCGCCTAAGCTCTGGAACGGCCTGCCGGACGAGATCCGTCTTTTAACATCTTTAGACAGCTTCAAAAAGGCTGTCAAGACGGATCTCTTCCGGCAGGCCTTTCCAGACTAGTTATATTAGATCACCCTTCCAACCTCAGATTACAGCCATCCAAGACACGATCCTCACGTGGCCCCATCAAGTGATGGGAGGATCGTTGTACCAGGCTTTTGGAGTCATTGGGTTGGGTTATATATTTTAACTTGAACTTCTGTTTTTATACTGTTTTGATTTAATTCTGTTTTAAGGGGGGGAGGGGTTTGTTATATTGTATGTTTTACTCTGGAATGTGTGTTTTAATTGTAAACCGCCCAGATTGGATTACCAATGGGTGGGGTATAAATAAATTTTATTATTATTATTATTATTATTATTATTATAAAATCAACCCGCTTTTGCAGAGTTTTTTCCGATTTAAAACCCCGTTTCTGCATGGGAATTCCCCCGTATGACAAAGTCCTAAGTTTACACCAGTGTTTTCCAAACTTTGGTCTTCCAGGTGTTTTGGACTTCAGCTCCCATAAGGACCAGCTAGCTTGGCCTATAATCAGGACTTGTGGGGACTGAGGTCAAAAATACCTGGAGAACCAAAGTTTGGGAACCACTGGCTTGCAAGCAGAGTGAAGGTCATCTAGTCCTCCCCTTCCTTGCTCCAAAGTGAACCAAGATGGCTCTGTCCCGTCTCCCACCATGACTTGACCGGCTCCTTCTGGGAAGCCCATGAGAAGGAGGTGGCAAAGGCAACGCTTTGGCTTCCCGGACACACCTGTGGTCCTGCTGCTTCTGACCGCAAAGGCCACCTTCTGACCCACACAAAGCCCCCCCCTCTTCTGTGCTTTCCTCCTCCAAGGTAATCTGGCTTGTTGGGACCATGCTCAGCTGGAGGCCCATCTCCACATCTGGGGCAATGGCTCCCTATCCCTGGAGGTGGAGAGTGACGGTCACTCTCTCTGCCCTGCTAGAAGGTGGGCAGGGGGCAAAGGTAAGGGCAGGGGTTTTCTGGGCTCTTGTGCACAAGCCTTCTCCGCCTCTGGCAGCAGCAAGAGCAAAAGCAGGAGCTGAGCAAAGGAGGAGAGGACCAGAAGAAGCATCCCTCCTCCTCCTCTGCATCCAAGGCCTCTCTTGGCTCCAGTTCTGCTCCTTTCCTCCGGAGCACATTGCCACGTCTTCAGCGAGAAGGACGGTGCCAGCTTGCTCCCTTCAAGCACCAGCAGCACCAGCAGCAGCAGCAATGGTCATAATGGCCAAGAGGACAGAACACAGACACAGCCCAGGAGGAGGAGGAGGAGGAGGAGGAGGGAGCGCCCTTGCAGCTGGTCTCTATTTTTGTTCCCAGATTTTGTGATGAATAAGTCCCCAGGGGAGGTGCTTTGGAGAGGGAACAGAGGGATGCTGGCTTGTGTTGCTCTTTTTCTGTTGAAGCCCTGAAAGAATGTGGACCCCCACAATGCAACAGATTTGCTCTGGATGCGAATCCGGCAGCAGTGCCAAGAAAGAGGTGTCTCTTGTTCTCCTGGCTTCCAAGAGGAAAAGACAGGAAACGGAGCAGAAGCCGGAGCCAGGAAAGGGCCCCCAAATCAGTCCTTGGCATCTCAGGGAAAGGCCCTCCTTGTCCATCCAGTGCCCCGCTGTGTGCCCTTTGGGGAATTTTTTTTGGGGGGGGGGCAGAGGGCCAAGCGCAAAGGCAAATCGGGAGGAATCGGGGTCAAAGCCAGACCTGGAAATGCTGCCATGCTTCCTGCTTCTGCCGCCTTTTCCACTCTAGACACGCATGGCACTTTGATAGATACCGCTTTTAACAGCCATGGCTCCGTGCTAAGGAATATTTATTTTTGGCTTTTTAGTTTGGTATTTTTAAAGGTAAAGATATTCCCCTTTGACAAGGCTGTCAAGTCGTGTCTGGCCGTCGGGGCGATGCTCATCTCCGTTCCTAAACCAAAGGGCCAACGCTGTCAGAGACTAATCTGTGATCCTGTGATTGCCAGCATGATTGCACAGAACGCTCTTGACCTTCCCATTGACGTGGTACCTATGGATCTACTTGCATTTACATGCTTTCGAACTGCTAGGTTAGCAGAAGCTGGGACTAGTGATGGAAACTCACCCCATCATGCGGTACATGGGTCTTGAACCGCCAACCTGATGATCTTTCAATCAACAGCGTCAGCATCTTAACCACTTGAGCCATTGCATCACCACAGTTGGCATTTTTAGTTTCATTAATCAATACCTTAGTACCTTAATTGCCATGACAACATACTATGGAATCCTGGGATTTCCAGTTTCAGGAGGGGTGCTTAGATTCCCCAGCCAGAGATTTCTAGTGCCATGGTACAGTAGGTTAAATGGGATTGGAGTGCTGCAAGTGGGCAGCTGGGACAAGAATTAGTGCAAATGCAGCCGTCCAGTCTCTCCTCTCTTTTGCTGCCTTGGCCGCCCCTGATGAAAGGCACAGGCCTAAACCCGGCCTCCGGTCCCAGCGAGAGCATGACCCTTGAATCAGTTGCCGGACAGTTAGGCCAACGTGTCGCCATCCCTGTGGAGTCAGTGTCCGGCTCTGGCTGCAGCAGACCGAGGTCATGGGGCCTGAATCCCTTCGTGCCAAACTCTGTTTGGAGTTGCCAATTTTCCCAACGGAAATATGAACAGACAAACAATTAGGGGTGCCAATAAATAAATAAATAAAATGAGGGATTTTTGAGGAATGCGTTGCTGGTCCTGTTAATATCAACAATAAGCAAATCTTTAAATGCCCCCAAATCTGGTTGGGCCATTGAAAGGCTGGACTGGAGAGTTAAAGGAATCCCAAAGAAGTCTGCAGAGCAACTCAGCACTTTCACTGAGGCTGCATCTGCACTAAAAAAATAATGCCGTTTGTTACCACTTTACTTTAGTTGCTGTGGTTTAATGCTATGGAATCCTGGGATTTGTAGTTCTGTGAGATATTTAGCTTTCTCTGTCAGAGAGCTGTGGTGCCACCACAAGCTACAAATCCCAGGATTCCAGAGCACTGAGCCATGGAAGTTAAAGTGGTGTCGAACTGCATTATTTCTGCAGTGCAGATGCAACCTGAGCCTTTCTTTCTCTTGGCTGCAGAAGATGGAGGGCAGAGCCTGGCATCCAAGCAGTGATGGTTAGGAAGGGTCCGTGGGGCTCAAGTTCTCATGGCTACTGTAGTCTCTGTTCTGACCCATGTTTGATTTGCCAAGGAACTCTTGCTGTTTCATGGATGGAGCTGGAAGAGACCTCAAGGGTCATCTAGTCCAACCCACCGCCCGCAGTGCTGCTCTTCTCACAGCCACAAGAACAACACAAACGTTACCCAAGAACTACCCAAAAGCTGTGCTTGAGTTGAGGATCCAGGGGTGGTGGTGGGTTGGGTGGCCTTTGAGGTCTCTTCCAACTCTGTGATTCTACGAAATCCCAAAAGAGCTCCTTGGTGAATCAAACGTTGATCAGAGCAGAGGCTGCAGTCAGGAAACAAGAAGGCTAGCGATGGGAAGGGCAGCTGTGAAAGAACTAAGGAAGACCCTAAACAGTAGAGATATGCAACCGAGCACAAAAGATAGAAGTGCACAAGCCACTCTATTCCCCATCGCAGCGCGGATGTACGGACGAAGGAAGCAGACAAGAAGGAAATCAGTTCTTTTGAGATGCAATTCTGGAGTGGAGTGCTGAGGATCCTGCGGATGGATGGCCAAGAAGATGAACAAATGGGTCCTTGAACAGATGCAGCCTGAAATCTCCCTGGAAGAAGGGAGCCAGGATGATCGAGTTGAGGCTAACATACTTTGGCCACATCATGAGAAGAGAAGGCTCACTGGAAAGACAACGATGCAAAGAAAGGTGGAGGGGAGTAGGAAGAGGGAAAGACTGCAGGATGGAGGGAAGGAGGGATGGAGACTATAAAAGAGGCCGCAGGCATGGATTTAAAAGACTTAGGCAGAGCAGAGGAAGACAGAGGGGCTTGGAGGGGCTCATCCTCAGGGTTGCAAGAGTCGAAGTTGACCTGAGCAACAATGGTCAGAGCAAATCAAGCCTGAGCTCTCAGTAGAAGCCCAAAAGGAGGAGGCTGCTGTACTTTGGACACACCATGAGACGCAGGTGACCAGATGTCCTCCTTTTCAGGACATGTCCTCCATTTCAGCCTTCTGTCCGTGAGGAATTCCAAAATCCCCTCTGTTTCAAGCATGACTAAGGAGCATTAATTTATATGGGTGTTTTGAGCTGTTAATTGGTGATACCCTCAATATTTCACGAACGTCCTACATTTCACAGCACCTTGCCCTCCTTTACAGTTAGGACATGTGGTCACTCTGCATGAGACAACATGGCTCACCGGAAAAGAGGAAGATTCTGGAAAAAGTGGGAGGTGGCAGGGAAAGAGGGAGGTCACACTGCGGACCAAGAAGGGATCCCTCTCTGCTGCCCTGACTTTGCAAGACCTGAGGCGGGCCAAGGATGACCAGGGACGATGCCACATTGCGGGAATAAAGCACCGCTTTAACTGCTGTGGCTCCATCCTATGGAATCCTGGGATTTGTACTTTGATGTGAGATATTTAGCCTTCCATGTCAGAAAGTTGGTCCTTGTGGTCTCTTCCAACTCTGTGATTGCTTCTACGCTTCTGTTTCACCTCAGGAGACAGCGTGGCAAAGCGGTTTGAGTGCTGGCCTTTGGCCTGGAGACCAGGGTTCAACTCCCCGCTTGGCCATGAAACGCACTGGATGATGCCCTTGGGGAAGCCACATGCTCTCAGCCTCAGGCAAAGGCAAAGACAACGACCTCCTCTGAACAAACCTGCCAAGTGAACTCCATGATCGGTTCCCCTTTGGGTCACAATTAGCGGGAAATGCCTTGAAGGCACACAATAGCAGCAGCAGCAACAACAACAACATTCCAGATCCGAAGCATTGTTCTCTTTTCTAGTGAGTCATGACTTCTCATTATATGACTAAAGTATGACAGCATCAATTTAGTCATTTTGCTCTCAGACCATTGATTTGTCTTTTTAGCTATCTATCCATGATGGTATTCACAGAAACTTTTCCCAGCATCATATTATCTCAAATGAGTTTATTTGCTTCCTGTCAGCTTTCTTCACCGTCCAGATCTCACATCCAAACATATGATGGGGAATACAAGGCATGATGGGAAAATCCCAACCTTAGTATTCAATTACTGTCAGCCCTCTTAAAAGCAAACCTTGATTTTGCCATTTTATTTAAGGGGCACCATTTTACTCTCCACTGTTTTTAACAGGGCTTAAACACCCACAGATTTTGGAATCCATGGGGGGTCCTGGAACCAAAACCCAGCGGATACCAAGGGCCTACTGAATATATCTTTGCCCTTGAAGATCTTGTGTAGTTCCTTCCAAGCCCTAGTCTTCTTCTGATTTCTTGGCTCCAGTCTCTGTTCCAATCAATGACTGCTCCAAGATATTGAACTGTGATATTCTATAACCAAATGCGCAACCCAGCGTGCCACGCAACCATGTGCAGAACGGCGCCGCATACGCAACTCTAGTTCTGGCGCCTTGGAATAAACACAACCACAACCGCTGCGCATCGGGCAAAAAGGTCCAGCCACTTCCATGGGGGAATTTACACGTATGTAAGGCATGAAGCGGATGCTGGCCGTTGCCTAACTGGACCGCCAAGACAAGAGGCTTGTGATGAGGTTCCCCCAAAACCACATGAGCCCCACAGCAATGGCAGACTGAGAAGGGAGACACCCCCCCCCAGGACAGGATGCATGGACTGGTCTAAGAGCAGAGGAGAGGGAGGAATGAGTGGAAGCTCACCCCCAGGAAAACTGGGGGGGGGTCCCCCTCAGTCCCCCTCTTTTGGGGCCAGTGCATTTTGCTGTGCCACAAATGAGCCCCAATGGGGGTGAAGAGTGGGGTGGTGGTCCTGCCAGCGGATGACCCAGAATTGTGTGTGTGTGTGTGTGTGTGTGTGTGTGTCGGAGGGGGCCTTTGAAACCTCAGGTGGGACTGCAAGGAGCTCCAGAAGGATTCCTCCCAGCTGGGGACCCATCATCCTTCACAAGAGAAGAGAGACATCAAGCACTTTGGTCTAAGAAGGAGCAAATGCAGGAGGAAGGAGGTCCATGGAGGCAAACAAAACGCACACCTGGTCAGCAGCTCAGAGCCAAGTTGCAATGGAAGGCAGCCCAGGTGTCAGGCGCTTTGTTCAAGTCAGGCCTGACTTAGGATGCCCGAAGAGGAACCTTTTCTTGGCCAGACTGGGGCAGAGGGGGTTTGCCTTTGCCTTTCCCTGAAGCTGAGAGCATGTGCCAGAGGCTTTCATGGCCGAGCGGGGAATTGAATCCAGGTCTCCAGAGATCAAGCTCAATGCCCAAACCACATGTGAAAGAGGCAAACCCCACGCTGAGGGTCCTGAGAAAAGGACCCCAAAGAGGGCAGCCGCTTCCTCAGGCCTCTGTCTTTCCTCATTGCGCAACACAATGCGCCATGCGCACCCTGGACCCTCTCTGACCGTCTTCCTGCAAAATGCCTCAGGTTGGTCAGTCTCTTACTCTTGAGTCCAGATGGCAGGAAGGCCTTTGAGAAGCAGCTCCTCCTGGGTGTCCCTTTTGGGGAGCCATCAGCCTCCCCTCTTCCTCCCTCCTCCTCTTCCTCACTTGTCTTCTAGGCCAAAAGGACCCCAAGAGTCTCTGTGTGTGTGTGGGTGGGGGGGGGGCTTTTCAGGCCCCGGATCATTTGGGGGTCCCTTGGCCACCCTGCCCCCATCAGCAGCTCTCCTCCTTTTCCTCTCCTACTGGAATCTTCAAAAAGGGCAAATGCTATCTTCTTCTTGTTCTCTGTGCCTTCATGTTGTTTCCAACGTATGGCAACCCTATCATGGGGTTTTCTGGCAAGAGTAGCTCAGAGGAGGTTTGCCATTGCCTTCCCCTGAGGCCGAGAGTGTGTGACTTGCCCAGGGTCACCTAGTGGGTTTAATGGCCCAGTCAGGATTTCAATCCTGGTTTCCAGAGTCACAGTCCAACACTCAAACCATTGCACCACGCTGCCTCTCTCGGTGCTATCTTAGCCTGCATTGATAGGAGGTAGTTTCCAAGTGGAGGGAAGACATAGTCCTCATGGTTCCTGCGCTGCAGGATGATCCTCATCTGGAGCCCTGGGTTCAGTTCTGTGCACCCCATTTTATGAAAGCTATTGAGAGTTCAGAGAAGGGCAATGAGGGTGCCAAGAGGGATGGAGAGCCAAGCATACGGGGGAGAGGCTGCTGGAGCCGGGCATGTTCACTTTTGGGAAGAGTAGACAATCATCCCAGGACCCTAGAGTTGGGAGAGAGAGAGAGAGAGAGAGCCCCAGGGGCCATCCAGTCCAACCCCCTTCTTCTGCCACGCAGGAACTCACAATCCAAGCCCTCCTCCCTGTGACAGATGGCCATCCAGCCTCTGTTTAAAGATGGCTTCCAAAGAAGGAGACCCCACCAAAATCTCCATTAAGGGAGCAATGTCTTCCACTGTCAAACAGCTCTTACTCTCAGGAAGTTCCTCTCTTAATGTTTGGAATCTCTTTTCCTGCAGCTTCCATCCATTGAGGCTCCATTGGGTCCTATTCTCTGGAGCAGCAGAAAAGAAGCTTGCTCCATCCTCAACATGACATCCCTTCAAATATTTAAAGAGGGCTATCATATCCCCTCTTAAAAACCATCTCTTCTCCAGGCTAAACATTCCCAGCATCCCCCTGAGCCTCTCCTCCCCATAGGGCTTAATGGTCTCCAGACCTTCTGACCTTTTGGTCACCCTCCTCTGTATTGGCAAAGGGAACCTAAATTGCCCCCCAAATGGCTTGGGAGATCCCTGCCAGAAAGCTTGGCGGTCTCTCTGCCCTCCGTCTTCTTTGGATGAAGCCCCAAATCCTTTTAAATACTTAAACAGGGCTTTTGTATCCCCTCTTAACCTTCTCTTCTCCAGGCTAAACAGACCCAGCATCTCCCTCAGTCTCTCCTCATAAGACTTCATGATTTCCATACTTTTCCAGTTTCTCTTTTCCATAGTTTTCATCCATTGCTCTGGCTCCTATTCTCTGGAGCATCAGAAAAGAAGCTTGCTCCCTCCCTCCTCAATATGGCATCCCTTCCAACGTTTAAAGCAGTCTGCTCTCCTGTGTCCCCCTCCTTGACCTTCGTCCCCTTTAACCCGCCCTAGCCCTAGCCCTAGCCCTAACCCTAACCCACTTCAGAGGGCCAGGTCTGGGGCCCTGCAGTGACCGCTCCTTCCGGCCAGGGAGGCCTTCCCAAAGAGCCGCAGAGCAGAGAGAGGGTCCGGATGGAGGGCCTCGGGGGACCCCTTCCCGCCCGTCGCCGCTCTTTTGGGGGAAGGCCACCAGACTCCGGAGGGCGCTTTCCTCGTGGCTGCCCCAGGGAAAGAAGGGTCTGGCCGGGGGATTCTGGGAGCGACAGTCCCCAAGGCCCCACTCACACACACACACACACACACACTTTCTCTCTCTCGTTTTACTCTCGATGGCGCGGTTCCCACGGGTTAATCACTGTTTAAAGTGCCCGTGTGAGAGAGAGAGAGAGAGAGAGAGAGAGAGAGAGAGAGATCTTGCAAGAGGAAGAAGGGGGCGGCAGGAGTCTGCTTCCTCAGATGCATTTGGGGAAGCAGACTTAGTTCCAGGGAAGTTCCTTATGCTGCCAGCTTCTTCCTTTGGCTCTCTCTAGAAAGAGAGAGAGGGGGGGGGAGTCTTATCACTCGCCAAGCCCCCAAATCCCCGCCAGAAACGGCATTTAAAGACCCAAAAAGTTTTCAGGCACATCGCGGGGGGGGGGCGGGGGCGGGGGGGCACGGAGAGCCTTAATGGGCCGGAGCCTCATAAGCGCCGGAATTGGTCCCCTTTCCTTGCGGGTTGGAGTCGGGTTAATGCTCCATGCCCCCTCCCCGCTCTTTCGTGGTGGTGGGGGGGGGGCTTCGTTGGCTTCTTAGCCCTTCTTAGGCTTTGGTCACTTCGCCTCCCTCCCTGGCGTCCTCCGTGTGTCCTCCGGGGGCTGTCCCGTGTCCTTTTTGGGAGGGTCCCTGCTGCCCTCCTCCTCCTCCTCCTCCTCCGTCGGGGAAGAAGGAGCCTCCCCCCGCCTCCGAGGGGGGGCCTTTAAAGGCCGGAGGGGGCAGCAAGAGCAAGAGCAAGAGAAGGAGGAGGAGGACGAGGCCAGCGGCGACCCACAGAGAGAGAGAGAGAGAGAGAGAGAGAGAGACCCCCGAGCCACAGGAGCACGGTGAGCCCACGCCGACCCTCCCTCCCTCCCTCCCTTCCTTCCTTCCTTCCTTCCTTCCTTCCTCCCTTCCTTCCTTCCTTCCCACGGCCTTGAGGGGGGGCTGTGTCCCAGGGTCCCCCCCTTTCTTTCTTTCTTTCTTTCTTTCTTTCTTTCTTTCTTTTTCTTTCTTTCGTGTCTCCCCATCCTTCCCCCCCCCCCCAGGAAAAGGACGAGGGGGAGTGGGCCAGCCAAGCCAGGGAGAGCCCCAGGACACGAGGACCCCCCCTTCCCATTGCCCCTTCCCCCTGGACCCCCGGCCGCCCCCCCCTTTTCTGCCCTGGAGGAGGGGGCTGTTCCCAAGGAAGGACCCTTCCTCCTCCCTCCCAGAACTGCAAATCCCAGAGAGAGAGAGAGAGAGAGAGAGGGAAGGGAGAGAGATGGGTGGAAGCATCATCCGAAGCATCATCCGAAGCAGAATCCGTCTCAGGGGAACAGTCGGGGGGGGGAGAGAGAGAGGGGGGGGCAGGGAGACCCTCCTCGGTCCGGGAAGCCCCCCCCCGGAGCCTCCCTCCCTCCCTCCCCCCCTCCCTCAGCCCTAAGGTGGGGAGGGTCCCAGCGGTGGCCCAGGGGACCCCTCTGCCTGCCTGCCTCTGGGGCCCCAGGAAGGAAGGAAGGAAAGAAAGAAAGAAAGAAAGAAAGAAAGAGGGGAAGGAGGGGAAGGGAGGAAGGGAGGGGGGCAGGGGGGCCCTGGCACACCCCAGCTCAAGCCAAGCCAGGAGACCCTTAACATGGGGGTCAAGGGGGAGGGAGGGGGGAGGGAGTCAGTCTTTGGGGGGTCCCGTCTGCCCACCCGCCCCCCTTGTCTGACCCCTTGGATGAGGCCCAAAGGGGCGGCGGGGGGGGGCAGTCCTTCCTGGTGTGGAGCAGAATGGGAGAGAAGCCCCCCGCCTTCTAACCTGGGGTCACCCATTGAAGCAAAGCGGCGGGAGACTCTGGGAGGCTCAAAGGATGGACTGACTTCCTACAGCAGAGAGTCAAACCATGGAACTCACTGCCACAAGGGTGGGCTCAGCGGCAGCCACCACCTTGGATGGCTTTGGAAGCGGCCAAGAAAGAGAGTGCCATTCTACGCTGCATCAATAGGAGAGGTCAAGGGAAGCCATTGCACCACTCTGTTCTGCCCTTATTTTTCTCCTTCTGGAATAATCCTGCGTCCAGTTCAGAAAGGGCATGGAGAAGCTGCTGGAGAGTGTCCAAAGGAGGGCAACTAAAATGGGAGCCATGAAGCCCTCTGAGGAGAGAGAGAGAGAGAGGCTTAGGGAGATGCTCCAGGCCAGGTATGTCCAGAATACCTGGAGAAGAAAGAGACGGTTGAGAGGGGACATGGCAGCCCTGTTTAAGGATTTGGAGGGGTGTCACATTGAGGGCATGGAGAAAGCTCCAGAGATTAGGACACAGAACAATGGATAATAATAATAATAATAATAATAATAATAATACAGTAGTTTTTATTTGTATTTTCTCGCCTCTCCCTACGGAGGATGTAAGCTGCAGGAAAAAAGGCTCCACCTCAGCATTAGGAAGAACTTCTTTATTGCAAGAGCTGTTTGAGAGTGAAATAGGCTGCTGTCTCAGAGTGTGTTTTGAGCAGAGGCTGGATGGCCATCTGTCCCAGGGAAGGCTTGATTGTGAGTTCCTGCATGGCACAACAGGGTTGGACTGGATGGCCCCTTGGGGTCCCTTCCAGCTCTATGATTCTATGAAATGGGGAACACCAAGTTCTCAGAGTGTAGTAGGCCTTTGCAGTAGTCATGGCCAAATGGCCCCACGTGAGCAACATCTGGCATCGCCAGCATGCCAGATGTTGTGGGCCACAAGCAAGAGGGGGCTGTTGCCCTCCTGTCCTGCAGGTGGGCTCCTCACAGGGCCTCAGGTGGCTACCTGGTCTGGCCCACTTCCAGGGCCTTCTTAAGCCCTTCTGACAGGTAAGGGGAAGGAAGGGAGGGCTGCTCAGGCATTTTGGAAAGAAAGAGGAGGAAGCAGCACTCAAAGAGGAGGAGATGCCAGCCTGGTTTTGGGGGCTGCGGAAAGCCTCTTGGGGTCCTCTGCATGAGGATGGGACCGCAGATGGGCAGGCGGAGGCGGTTCTGGCTCAGCTAACTTTTTGGGTATTGGGTCGGCCTGTTTTCCAGCAGCCCAAAGTGAAGACTTTGACATGCCGAGTGACACACCGATTGTGTTATGCAGCCCTTGTGTCAAAGGGCAGATTGCGATTGCCATAGTCCACCATTGGATGCATGACGGCATGCATGTGCCATCTAATGCAAAACTGAATGCACAATCAAATGCATGACCAAAAGTGCATCTGCACATGAGCAATGGCCTCCACAGGTACACCTTCACCCCCACAACCTTGAATCTCACGCGCGGCGGGGGGGGGGTGTTCCACCTGGGAGCAAAGGCTCCAACCACTTCCATAGGGAACCTCTGCAGAGGACCCTGGCTTTGTTTGTGAGAGCGAGGGCTTTGCAAGGAAGGGGGTCTGCGCTGCATCTGTGGCAGCAAAGCCACAGAAAGTCTTGTGCTCCTTTTCACCCTCTAAGAATGCAGTCCAAGGGATGGTCTGGGGCTCCAAACTTTGACATCAGTTTGGGTTTTAACAGGGTGGGGGAAGTACTGGTGAGATCCGTGCGGAGGGGTGACCCTCCCTGGCAAGAACAGTTCTGCATCTGGCATCGGCCGCTGTGGGCCAGAATCCCCTCTTTGGACATCCCCCCCCCAGGACCTGGCTTGCCTCCTACACGCCATGGGATCTGGTAATGGGGGGCATTGGCCGGGGGGGGGGGTGATGCCTGATGTCTGCTAAGCCTCTGCTGCTCTGTTCCAGTTTCCGCTCCCGCTGTGGGTCTGGACCCATCCGTCCCTGCTGACCGACCGCCCGACCGCCCGACCGGCCAGGATGAGCTCACAGCCCGGGAATGTGCTGCCCACAGCCGGCCCAGAGCAAGGGGGGCTTCTCCCTGCTAGGCCCCAGGCCCCAGGGCCGCCTCCAGAGCCCATCCTGGCAGCACAGGCTGCTTCCCGTGGCCACAAGCCCTCTGACCACCAGATTCCCTCAGAGTTTCCAGTTGGGAAGGGAAACCATTTCCTCCTCCTCCTCCTCCTCCTCCTTCTGTTTCCACTCTTTGCCCTCAAGTATGCCGGGCGCCAAGGGGCTCAGGATGTAATAAGGAGCACATTTAGGCTGCCCACTGTGGCTTCTCCCACCTCCCCCCCCCAAAAAAAACCCCGCCGCCAGTCAAGGCAGCCAAATAATTCACAGCTGCAAAAGATGGGGTTGCAAAGGAAAGATCCAGAAATGCTCCCTGCATCATTTCCAGCATCTTCATGGCTTGATGGTGGGGAGGACGACTTTGAGATGGAGGGCTTTGGCCCCTCACAAGCAAAAGGGGGGGGGGGGCTGGATGGTGAGGCAGAGAATGAGGGGGGGGGGCAAAGGAACTGTCTTTCTGGAGCCCTGGTGGCGCAGTGGTTAAATGCCTGTCCTGCAGCCACTCACTCATAGACCACAAGGTTGCGAGTTCAATACCAGCCAGGGCTGAGGCTCGACTCAGGCCTGCATCCTTCCGAGGTCGCTAAAATGA
The DNA here is from genome assembly GCA_026167975.1 of Phrynosoma blainvillii. Lineage (NCBI taxonomy): Eukaryota > Metazoa > Chordata > Lepidosauria > Squamata > Phrynosomatidae > Phrynosoma > Phrynosoma blainvillii. The sequence continues at coordinate 1,993,359 of JANUYF010000003.1, forward strand.
GTACCCAGCTTGTTGGGGGGCAATCAGCTCACAGTTGTAAACCGCTTAGACATCCCATAGCGTGATATGAAGCGGTATATAAATGAAGCTGCTTTGCTTTGCTTTAGCTCTCAAAGAAGAGGCCCTTGCAGCACCTTTGAGAGAGAAAGAAGCTGGTAGCTTGGGCTTTCATAGGCTGCAGTCTACTTCCTCAGATGCATTTGGTGGAGGGTCCAGGGACAGACCTTAAGGGACCTCCACTCCATGCATCTGAGGAGGCAGACTCAGGTATACAAAAGCCCATGTGACCAGCTTCATCCCATGCATCTGAGGAAGTCGACTCCAATCTGGCAATGCTCATGCCACCAACTTCCCTCCACTCCGTGCATCTGAGGAAGTAGACTCCAGTTTAGCAAAACTCATGCGACCAACTTCTCTCTTTCCTTTAATCTCACAGGTGCTGCAAGATCCCTTTGCAGACTGACTTTCTAGAGGTAACGTGGCTCTATCTCTCAATTCTACCACCAAAGACGCAGGTAGCCCTGTTAGTTTCTTGCAGCCCAAAGGGGAGGGAGGAAGGGATAAGAGAATTAAAAAAGGAATTTGGCATTTACAGTTTCAGCCTGAGCTCTCTGAGAGTAGGTTTATCAGGCGGCCCAAGTGGACACAACCGTCGTGTCCAGCGGAGGAGAAGCTCCTTGGGACCGATAAGCCCTCCAAGGCCCCAGAGGGTCCCTCTTGCCTTGTCTCCCTGCCGGCCTTCACAATCTCCCACTTCATCTGCAGTTATCTGGGTCCCCCTTCCCCTTCCCAGGAGGCCTCTGCAGTGGTGGACCCCCACCCCATTTCCTCCTGCCAAGAGCCCCCTCTTCTCCAAGATCTCAGCAAAAGGGGAAGCCCCAGAATTCACCCCCTTCCCTCCCCTCCCCTCCCCTCCCTCCTCAGGGCTATGGCTGGCCCATGCAGTGGTCAAGGCACAGGAACCGCTGGGAGGCGGCAGCCCAACTGGGGGCTCCCCTATTTCCCATCCAAGGCTGTAGAGCAGGGATCCCCAAACGGGTCATTCAGAAGTCTTGGACTGTAGCTCCCAGAATTCCTGACTATTGGCCAAGTTGGTGGGGCCAAAACACCTGGGGGACCAACGTTTGGGAACCACTGCTTAGAGTCATACACCGGGGGGGGGCGCTAGAGTGTACCCCAAAGTCCAGGAAATCCCCAGTTCAGGCACCCAACAGGAGAGCCCCCAACCCCCTCCAAAAGCACCCAAGGAAGGGCCCTTTTTAACACTGACCGGCTAAGTGGTCATTAAAAGGAGAGGCATGTCCTCCCACTTTTTCAGCCGTCCGTCCCAGTTCCTCTCTCCTCCTCCTATTTTCCCCTTTTGCCCTTGGCTGCCTCCCATTGCTGCAAACTGAGTTCAAAGTGCAAAAGGAGTCTTCAGGGGCAGAGGAGAAGAGATGGGGGGGGCAGAGTCTTGCCCTTCCCAGTCAGCTCAGGCAAAAGCACACTGCTGCGGCCTCTCCCGGCTTGTGTCTTCTGCTCCATTAATAACCCTTGACATCTTGACCACAACCTGATATCACTTGGCCATGGGAGTCCTGGTTTTCCTGGGAGAAATGTTGGAGTAAATGGGGAAGAGACACATCTGAGGAGGAGGAAGCGGAGGCGAATTTGCGATGGCACATTGAGGTCCAGTGACTCCTGGGGCCATCTGGGATTATTGGCAGCAGTGTGTGGAGATGGGCAAGCCGGAGGCAGTTGTTGCGTGCCTTACGTTGTTTCCGAATTATGACAGCCACCCTAAGGCAAACCTATAACGGGGTTTTATTGGCACGTTTCCTCAGAGGGAGTTTGCCATTGCCATCCTCTGAGGCTGAGAGAATGTGACTTGCCCAAGGTCACCCACTGGGTTTCCATGGCCGAGGGGGATTCAAACCCTGGTCTCCAGAATCATAGTCTAACATTCAGAGCAGGAGCTTGTTTTTCCTGAAGCCCCAGGTTTTGGCTATTTATGGCCCTGAGGGAGGGGACTGAGATGAGAAGGGACCCTGGAGTCAGGGCGGTCAAAGCCCCCCCCGCCCCCCTTGCCCCCCAGGATCAGGGAAGGGAAGGATCAGAGCAGGCGGACCCCTTCTTCCTTTGCCCCCAAACTCGGAAGGGGAGCTCAGTCTCTCTGAAATACGGCAGAGCCGCCTTCCAGGTGAAGCGTGGGCTTCCTCTGACGCTCCAAAGCAGGGGTAGGCAACCTTTTTGGGCCGGGGGCCGGGTTGCTGTCCCTCAGGCAATTGGGGGGCCGAAGCACCAAAAACAAACAAACAAATAAATAAAATAAATATATATGCATGCACACTCTCTCAGCCCCAGAAAAGCCATGGCAAAACCCCTGTGGAGATTTTGCCAAGAAAACCCCAAGAACAAGTAATAACAACAATAATCAATATCATCATGGTGGGCGGCGGGGGGCGGCAGGGGGTCGGTCCAAAGGCCTTGGGGGGCCGCATCCAGCCCCTGGCCCTTAGGTTGCCTACCCCTGCTCCAAAGGATGTGACTCGGACCGCAGTAGCTTCAAACAACAAGGAAGGAGATTCCACCTAAATACGAGGAGCAGCTCTTTCATTGTGGAATTTCCTTTTTTAAAAGAGAGGCCAGAGAGCCAGTGTGGTCTATCTAGCCTCTTGAGTGTTGGACTGCAACTCTGGAAACCAGGGTTCAAACCCTTGCTTGGCCATGGGAGACCTTGGGGATCTTGGGCAAGTCCTGTTCTCTTAGCCCCAGGAGAAGGCAACGGAAAACCTCCTCTGAACAAATCTTGGCAGGAAAACCCTGGGATAGGTCTGCCTTAGGGTCGCCATAAGTCAGAAATGACTTGAAGGCACACAACAACATCAAGAGAGAGGTCAGATGGCTGCCTCTGAGGTGCACTTTAGCTAAGGATTCCCTGCATCGTCACGGGGTTGGATTAGATGACCCCTGGCATCCCCTCCCTTTCCATAGTTCTATGAAAGGTTGCTTTTAAAGTGGGGACTGGCCACTGGTCTAGTCCCCCTCCAGGCAGAGGTGGATGCTGTGCTTTTACAAGGATTGTGGCAGGCGCAAACTCAACAGATGCAGCTTTTCTGCCTCACCGTGGTTCATAGAATCATAGAGTTGGAAGAGAGCACAAGGGCCATCCAGTCCAATCCCCTGCCATGCAGGAACTCCCAATCAAAGCCAATGAAATCTGAGGCTGCTGGGTTTCTTCCAGCTACAGTTCAAAGGCGCCCTGGCAGCTGGCCTGATGTGGTTCTGCAAAATTCTCTGCTGGTTGAGCCCCCCTCCCCCGGCAACATTATAGGGCATGGGTGCGTGCACGAGTGCGAGAGAGACCCAGATGGCAAAAAGAGTGCCAAGGACGCAAGACGCAGTGGCTAGAACCAGGCAGAGAGGAGAAGGGCCAAGGTCCCCCATCAAAGCCATGGGTGCTGGCTGGTTCCTGCTTTGCCATCTTCTTCAGATGTTTCCCGGTCCCAGATCTTTCTCCCCGCTGTCCAATGCTATTTCTGGGCACTCAGGGCTTTCATGGTCAGCCATTAAGCCTGGAGCAGGGTCTCTGTCTTCCTCCTGGTCTGAACCGTCCCTGGCAGCTCTCCTTGCTTGCATGAAGCTGTTGCATGCCTCCTCCGCTTCCTGAGAGCCTCCATGGCTCCTCTCTGCTGAACTTTATCCCTTTGCAAAGAGGACCAGGCACTCCTGAGGGTCCATGTTCGGGGGGGGGGCTGCCTGCTTGCCTCCAGTGTGACTGATGGAGGAAGGAGCGTGGGTGGGAAGAGGGAGCGAGCGTCCAGCAGATATCTGTCCGGATATCTGTGTCCAGGGGCCTTCAGCTTCCACCGCCTGAGTTTCACGTCCGGTCTCTGCTCTGCTTGCAGGCCCCATGGATCTGACTGGACAACGCTGCTTCCTGGCTGCCTTGTTCCTCCTGGTGGGGTCCTTGACCCTTGGCCTGGCAGGAGCCCAGTGCCCAGAGGGATGCTCCTGCTCCAGGACCGCCCAGGTGGAGTGCTCCGGCCCTCACATCTCGGAGATGCCCGGCCCGCTGCCCAGCAATGCCATGAGCCTGCAGGTGGTCAACACCCAGATTGCGGAGCTGGGCGAAGCTGCCTTTGGGAACGCTTCAGCGCTCATCGCAGTGCGAATAGAGAAGAATGGCCTCTCCCAGCTCAGTCCCGGTGCCTTCCTCCACCTGGGCTCCCTGCGCTACCTCAGCCTGGCCAGCAACCGGATCCGGGAGCTGCCATTGGAGGTCTTCCAGGGCCTGGGCCGGCTGGAGTCCCTCTTGCTCTCGGGCAACCAGCTCCAGCGCCTCCACCCGGCCCACTTCACTCAGCTGGGCAGCCTCAAGGAGCTCCAGCTGCAGGGGAATGAGCTGCAGGCTGTCCACCCGGCGGCCTTTGGCCAGCTGACCTCCCTGGCCAGGCTCAACCTGGGCAAGAACCGCCTGGCCCGCCTCCCGCCCAAGGCCTTTGTCCAGCTTCACCGCCTCCAGGTGCTGCGCCTCTATGAGAACCAGCTGTCCGAGGTGCCACCTGGGGCCTTTGAGGCCCTCACAGAGCTCCAGGAGCTAGGCCTGCACCAGAACCGGATTCGGCACCTGCCCTCCGGGCTCTTCTCCGCCAACCGGAAGCTCCAGAAGCTCTTCCTCTCCCACAACCGGATCGAGACCCTCCCAGAAGGCCTCCTCCTGGACCTGCCGGAGCTCTCCCGACTCTCCCTCTTTGGGAATGCCCTCCAAGAGCTGCGCCCGGGGACCTTTGGGCCGATGCCTGGCCTGAGGGAGCTCTGGCTCTATGACAACCAACTGTCCACCCTGCCTGGCCACGTCTTCACCAACTTGACCCAGCTGCGTCTCCTGGTCCTGAGCCGGAACCGGCTGCGCTCCGTCTCGCCCTCCGCCTTGGCCGGCCTGAGCGAGCTCCTGGAGGTCTCCCTGCACACCAACCAGCTGCCCACCCTGGACGGGGAGGCCTTCCGAGGCCTGGCCAAGCTCCAGAACGTCTCACTGCAGAATAACCGGCTCCAGTCCCTGCCAAGAGGCCTCTTCCGACACACGCCTGGCCTGGGGACCCTCCAGCTGCAAAACAACTCCCTGGAGACCCTCCCTGGCGGCCTCTTTGATCGGCTGCCCCACCTGCGCGAGGTCCGGCTGCACGACAACCCCTGGCGCTGCGATGCCATGCTCCGGCCCCTGTGGAAATGGCTGAAGGGGAACCGGCCTCTCCTTGGGAGCAGCCCCCCGCTCTGCGCCTCCCCTCCCCAGGTGGAAGGGCAGCCCGTTTGGGAGGCGGAGGAGGGCTTCTTTGGCCCTGAGACACCTGAGGTCACTGAGTGGGGGATGGCCACCTCTGGGCAGACAGTGAGCCGCTCCTGGGACCCCTGGCCAGAGACCACTCCTGCACCCATGCGCACCCAGTCCCCCTTGGACAACGAGGCTGGCAGTGCAGACACAGAGCAGGACCCCCTGGGACTGGCCACCGACCTCCCCACCCCTGGGGTCTCCCAGACCGAGGGGGGCATTTGGGGCCTGACGCGCACCCAGACGGGGGTGGTGGTCACCTGCATCGTGGTGGGCTGCGCCTTGCTGCTTGGGTCACTGGTGGCCATAGCCTTCTATGGCTACCGACGGAAGGACGCCAAAGCGTAAACGATGCTCAGAAGCGCACAGGAACACTAGTTTGACGTTGGTACAGGGGGACCCATATCTTTTGCTTTCCTTCCTCCAGCAACTACCCTCACCCACCAGGACTTAGTGGGAACCCACCTGGCACCTCTGCTCCTGGCAAGGGGTGCACCTGGGTGGAGATTCTCTCCCTGTGCGCTGATCTCCTGTGATGACTCCCTATGCGCATCTGCCAGCCTCCTCCATGTGGAGGGCTCCGGGCCCCTTCGTTGTTTCCACACCATGGGGGTTTCCAATGGGGCGCGACCCTTCACCCCTCTTGCTGCCCCTCCATCGAGGGACTGCTCTTCCCAAATGAGCTGGTGCTGGGGATGCTGCTGGAGCTGCACAGGTGGCTCAGACAGTGGCCCGTCCTCTCAGGCCCCCAGAGCCCTCCCTTACAGGCCCCCAGTGTGGAGGAAGGAAGCTTGACCCCACGGAGGGAGGGTCTTCAGCCTCCAGGCCTCCTGCCACAGCAGGCATGCCAACAGCTCTCAGGTGCCAGCCATGCAAGACGTGAGGGTTTCTGAGGGACCAGGGCTTCCCTCTTTCTGTCCTCTTCAGAAACTCTTTAGGGGAAGGCATGCAAAGAAGATCAGGCCCAGCAAAGGCAGAAGGCAACCTTGAATGCCCTTCTGCTCAGCCTTTCTTTTTTTTTGGGGGGGGGGGGTAGAAGGATCAGTGTTTGGAAGGGAAGGGAGGGCTGGCATGCGCATAGGAGCAAGCAGGAATCGTGTGTGTGTGTGTGTGTGTGTGTGTGCTGTGCACTTGTGTGGCAAGAAAAATACATCTCTTTCCCACAGTAAAGAGACCCTTCTTCCTCTCTCACAGAAATGTCGAGCTGGAAGGGACCCCTGGGGATCATCTAGACAACGCTCTGCCAGTGGCACACAGTCCATAGCCTCAGCACCCCGATAGCTGGCCACCTAACCTTTGTCTAAAGACACCTCCAGAAAAGGAGCACCAAGTGCCCTCTGAGGCAGGATATGTCCTCCGCCCCAGCTTTGGAGATTTGCACCAGATGGGCTTGAATCCAGGATGGCGCCTCAAAGCAGGTGTGGTAGCCGTTGGGGCTTGTAGGAGTGGGGCTGGGCTACCAGAGGTGGACACACACTCTGCCCCTTGTCGCATCTCAGGTGCATCGTGCATCCCACCCAACGCCGCTCCTGAGCTGGAAGGCATGGGAACCGTCTGGGTCTCCCAGAGAGTAGGGCCATCCCTGGGCCTGATCCACCGCAGGAGGAGTCTGTGTTACGTAGGAGTAAGAGTTCCTCTGAGTCTAGCCAGTGTAAGCAGTGCCAGCGTTAAGGCAATTCATAGAATCATAGACTCATGGAGTTTATCACATGGGGGAAATTTATTTATTTTAATTATTATTTTTTTATATTATTTTTATTGACATTGGGGTTAATGAGCATTAATGCGACATTAACCCAGACAGAAAGTTGACAAAAGGCACTGATTTTTACTTTTGGAAAATCGTGAAAGTAAAAAGTGGTGTGTTTGGTCGACTTTTGGTCTGGGTTAATATTGCGTAAATGCTCATTAACCCCAATGTGTCTGAAAATCAACCCGCTTTTGCGGGTTTTTCCAGGTTTTAAATCCTTTTTCTGCACGGGATTTGGGCACTTTGCCTCCCGTGTGATATGCAAGTGCCATTATCCGGTGAAGAACCAGGGAATAGCCAGGCAAGAAACAGCAAAAAGTAATTCATGAGAAAATTCCATTAATGAGTTACTATTGTTTCTTGCCTGATTCTTCATGGGATAATGGCACTTTAATCACATTTCCTCTCAACATCATATGAAAACCATTTGCGCATCTGCATACAAATGCAGGTTAATCACGGATTCTGCACGGGATAACAGTGCTTTGTGTGTGAAAACCATTCACGCAGTTGTGGGTTAATTACGGGTTAATCACCGTTTATGCTTCCAATTTCCCCTGTGTGATAAACTCCATAGAGTTGGAAGAGACCTCGAGGGCCATGAAGTCCAACCGCCTTCTGCCATGCAGGAAATCACAATCAAAGCACAAAGCCCTGTATGAAAGGTCTTGCCGCCAACAGAAGACTTTGCAGCAGCGCAAACCTCAATTTCTCTCCCGTCTTTGGCAAAAGTTGGCATTTTGTTTTCAGCCATGGGTCTGCCGCTGCCTCTTTCTGCGCCATGGGCTCCTCCTTTGCAATCCATTTGCCACAACAGTAGCACAAACACAGTCTGGCAGGAATCCACGCTGGCTCTCGGTCGGTCAGTCGGTGGGTCGGTCGGTCAGTCGGTGGACTTTCCTCCTCTCCCCGGGGGAACGAAGGAAGGAAGGAAGGAAGGAAGGAAGGAAGGAAGGAAGGAAGGCAGCCCTCCAGCTTAGCCTGGAATCGGCTCCTCTCTTTGCAGCCAACCTCTCCTCCCCAAATGAGCTCTTCTTCCTTTGACAGGACTTTCCATGCCCTTTCAGGCCAAATCCTTTTGGATGCCTTTGGGAACATAGAAGTCTCTGCATGCGGAAGCTGAAAACGTCCCTTTATCCATGGCTCTCTTTGCTGAATGCTGGAACACAGTAAGAGCCGTGGAGATGCTGGTGACCCCTTTATGCCTTCTCTCATGTTCTGTTGGCAGCAGAATGTTTTGGAGAATGGCTGGGGGCCGGAGGCGGTCAGGGAGGCAGGGGCCGTTCGTTTGGCAGGGCAGGGAAGGACCCGAGGGCCCACCTAGTCCAGTGCCAAGAAGGGCCCAGCGGAAGCAATCCCAGCCGACCTCTGCGGAAAGGCCTTCAGTCTTCCCAGCCAAGGACCCTTCCCAAGAATGTCACCACAATCTCTTTTTAAAAGAACCTTCCTCCTTCTTCTGGTGATCCTCTTTTTGGCCTCTGTCCAAAGACCCTTCCTTGCCATGATCTGTCTAATGGCCAGGGGATGCTGGGGAAACTCACACTCAAGTCCGACAGCCTCCCCTTTCCATTCAGCTCCGTGGCTTTTCAGAATCAAACGCACCACAAAGAGGAGCTGTATATTCACACAACTAAGAATCTGGGAGCTGGTAGGGACCCCAAAGGTAATCTAGTCACCCCACGTCAGAAGGCACCACGACACGCCTTTCAACAGGGAACCTCTTAGTTCCTTTACACTGAGGAACTGGTGGTCAATTTTCAACCTCATTGCTGCCCCGGCCGCAGGCCACATCGGTGGGTCTGAGGCTGGTTTGGATTTCCCACCCAAATCCTTCACAAAAAAGTCTTTCATGTGGCAGCAAGGTTCAGTGCCATGGAATTGCCGCCAAACCCCCCCCCCCCCAACCGGACCCCAGTCTGATGTCCTCCTGGGTCAGTCATGGGAGAGACACAACTGCCACCCTCTGTGGCCAGAATTGCCCCTCCTGGGACTGGGCAGAAGGGGCGGCCAGACTCGCTGGGACTTGGGCCGCTGTTAGGTGACCACAGCATGGGTGTGTGTGTGTTCGTGTGGGGGGCTGTGGTAGGGGTCAGCTGGGTGGACATGGGTGACCCCTTCCCTCCCAGCTCTGCTGTTGGTGTGGATCCTAGAGAATGTGGGCAGTTGTGGCCACTCACCGTCCCACTGCCATGTGCCAGGCTGACCCTTTGCCTCAAGTGGAGGGTACCAAGTCCTCTGGTGGGAAGGGGGCCACTCTCCCTGAAGACCGTGGGACCCCCGCCCACCCACCCCACAAGAAGCATCAGAGCTTGATGGAGAAGATGGGGAAGGGGGGTGCGTAAGGGAACACTCTTGGCTAGAGTCCTGAGGGTGTCTTACACACAAGTAAGTCCTGCTATGGCTCCATTGGATGTTTTTGTCTATCAGCATCTGGTTCAATGCTGCCGAAGCAGAGCTGCGCATGTGGTGCCTTTCTGCATGCAGAAGCATGTGTGCACTTGGAGCACATTGTGCACGACGAGGCCCGTGTGTGCACTGATGTGCATGCATTCGTGCATACAGTTGCACATTCACTGGTGCCACACTGCCCTTCAAGACCAGGGTCCCATAGCAGAATCACTATCTCATTCTGCCCACAGAGATTTAGGCTAAACAACCCTGACGCAGGATCTGGGCCCTTGTTGGGCCCCAGCCATTCCCAGTGACCCCTCCTGAGGCAATGGGATGCCACCTAGGAGGCTCCACAGCCCAGGCTTCTCAACCACGGAAGCCGCGGAACCTCCTGCCACTGGAAATGGTTAAAGTCAGATGTTTGAAAGGAAAAGGGACAGTTGCTGGGGTCACTTTTGCCACAGGATCAGATGTGCCTCCCCCCTTGATCTTGGGGTTGTGAGTCCTTGGGGTGGGGTGTGTCAAAATTTTCACAAACTTCCAAGTGGGTCCCCCCCCCCCATGCTCAGATCTCTTCTGGAAGCCATCGCTGGGCCGACTCTGCAGGTACGGACATGGATTCCCCTGGGCTTCCTATGGGCTCTCCAGGTGTGGGGCCAGCATGTGGCGGGGGAACAGGGGTGATAGGGGGAGAGTGACCCTTGTGGGTGGTTTGTGCCTCTGTCCTGGCTGCAGGGACGGTGGCTCTTGGGGGCAGCTGCAAGAACCAGGGGCCAGCAGCTTCTGCAGACAAGAGAGCCGTTGCAAAAGTGTGGGACATGAATGTTCCTTGAGCGAGTGTGTTTCCATCCTGCGCCAGGCTCTACATATTGCAAAGCCCATCATCCCCTCTGTTAGAGTATGCCAGGGCAAAGCACGCTACTGGTTCAGCAGCATTGCAACATTTGTCTATCGCCTCCCAGACTCCTGTGACCCCTGGGGTCACATTTAATTTTTAAAAAATTAAGCATTAAATATATAAATAAAAATGTTTAAAAACAGACTGCCAAAGGAAGTGCATAAAATTATTTTTCAAATCACAGGGAGTTAAACCAGCCAGAGTGGCCACCCCTGGTTTTGAGGACCAAAGGCCATGTCAAAAAACCAGTTTGAGCTGGCTACTGGACGCTAGAAAGGGATGGAGCCCACCATCTCCTCCTGAGGAGGGGCTGCGACAGAGAAGGCCCTGCCTCATTTACGTACTCACTGACCTAGCCTTGCAGGACGATGGGACGCACAGCAGGGGCTTGGCTGGGGATCCAAACATTCAGTTTATGGGAGGAGGGGGGTCTCTCATAAGGTAAGCAAAGAGGTTTCCTTTTCTTCTACAAGGGGGTGAAAGGCCCCTCTTCCTCTGGCCACCAGGGATGAGGATGCCCAGAGAAGGCTAGCAGTGTGCCTTTCCTGGCTCCTTGGACTCCTGGATTATGGGACAGGACCCCTGGACCTTTAGTGACCACGGAGGAGGAGAGGGGATTTCACCAGACTTTGCTTGTCATGCAAGAAACCCACCGGCTGGAACCCCGTCTTCTGCACAGCCACTAAAGAAGAGGAACGCTGTCCCTTACTTCACCTGGACGTTCTTTGCTGGGAGCCCCGAGTGCCCACTGACCACACCTGGCCTCTCAGGCCACCCCTCTCCCGGCCCCTCTGGCTGACCGGCTGGAGAGGGAAAGGCTCTCTGCCAGGCGTTTACTGGCCTGCCCCATCTTGGGGCCATTGCACCTTCCCAGAGACTGGGAATAGGCCATTGCCAGAAGAAGGGGTGGCCAGCCTCTGCCCTCCAAGTGGACAATGAAGCTGCCTGTGACCCAGCGTGTGGGTCAAGGAGGGGGACAGGGGCAGAGGGGCAATGTGCCACGGGGAAACCCCCCCACCCCCAGGAGGAAGGGAGCAGGTGAACGCCTGCCCTGACCCTCTGCGGAGCAACCAGAAAGAGACCCTGAGCTGCAGGGCCTTTCCTGCGTGGCCCCTTTGACCAAGGCTGGCTTTCCTCCATGCTCCTTAGCCATCCCAGGAGAGCTCTGCTTTGCTCCAGTCCTTCCTTCCTTTGCTCCTCTTCGAAGCCACGGTTACTGCTGCCTTCTCAGTTAATGCCAGGCCTTCCACGGCCCTCCTGTGTAAAGACCAAAATGGCAATGCAACACAAAGGCCCTGCTTTTGTTCCTCTGCTGATGCTGAACTGCGTCTGCAAGAGGAGTTCCGGTCCTGATGGCAGGCACATTTCAAACATGTTTTGTGCCTTTTCCCTCGTGTGCCTGAAAGCACCCTCTGAGCATGGGCAGAGTGTTTTGCAACCCCCACAGGGGTCTCCTGGTCCCCACTCATGTGGGTTTGCAAAGAAGTGGGCTTCTGGGCTGTGGCTCTGGAATGGGCCTCCTCTGGTAAATCATAGAATCATAGAATCATAGAATCATAGAGTTGGAAGAGACCACAAGGGCCATCCAGTCCAACCCCCTTCTGCCATGCAGGAACTCCCAATCAAAGCATCCCCATTGACAGATGGCCATCCAGCCTCTGCTTAAAGACCTCCAAGGAAGGAGACTCCACTACTCTCCGAGGGAGAAATGTGTTCCACTGTCGAACCGCCCTTACTGTCAGGAAGTTCCTCCTAATGTTGAGGTGGAATCTCTTTTCTTGCAGCTTGCATCCATTGTTTCTGGTCCTAGTCTCTGGAGCAGCAGAAAACAAGCTTGTTCCCTCCTCGATATGACATCCCTTCAAATATTTAAACACGGCTATCATATCACCTCTCAGCCTTCTCTTCTCCAAGCTAAACATTCCCAGCTCCCTAAGTCTCTCCTCATAGGGATTCATGGTTTCCAGACCCTTCACCATTTTAGTTGCCCTCCTTTGGACACGCTCCAGTTTCTCCACATCCTTTTTGAATTGTGGTGCCCAGAACTTTAAACAGAGATTATTCCAGGTGAGGCCGGACCAAAGCAGAATACAGTGGCACTATGACTTCCTCACCCCTCACCTTCCAGCCATTTCAGCACCGTCCTCCATCTCTCCGATCCCCATTACTATAAATGATAGCCCCACAGGTCCCCTATTACTATAAATGATAGCCCCACAGGTCATGCCTGGCCAGGGTTGCATCTGGGGCCCATTGGAGACACCCAGGGAGGCTGCTCATTGTTTAATATGCAGCACCTTTTCTGGCTCTGGCGGAGCTGCCGACTGGGCGGCAAAGGCACTCCTTCCTGCCCGCAGAATGGGTCACCCGGTGCAGTCCGGATCCCCTGCACCCCCATCACCCCCCCTTCCTTCCTGGGCCACTTGTGCCACTTGCCCTGCCAACCTCAGAGGAAGAGAAGCCAGGAGCAGACCTGGCAGTTCCACCCAGGAACCACCAGGTGGCACCCTAAGGCTCGAAATGCCAGCCAATGATAACTGGGCGTCCTCCTTTTCCAGGACGTGTCCTACATTTCAATCTTCTGTCCAGGAGGAATTTCAAAAGGCCCTCCATTTTGGGCAGGACGAAGGAGCATGGATTTATAGGAGTGTTTTTAGCCTTTATGTGGTCGTGCCCTACACTTTTTATTGGACGTCCTACATTTGGGGTGCCTTCCCCTCCTTTGCGGTCACCTTGTGGCCCTCTCACTTGCAGCCCGCCGCTTGTCCTCATAGAGCAAGAGTGGATCTCTTTTTAAGGAAAAATAGCATATACTGCATACTCTCCTTTTCCCCTGTACATTAGACAGTGCCCGGGAATGCACTGGGGCAGCGAAACATGGTCCTGGGCTCCCTAAACCAGAGTGACCAAGTGACCTTTGTGTAGTAGCCCTTGGCCTAGTCCTGGCCCAGAAAAGGAGGAGGCAAGAAAGGTTTCTTCTGGAAGGTTCTTCTGAACCAAGAATAAATGCAGGGCTACGGAGATGTCGACTCTTAGCAAACTATTAGGGGAAGAAATTCCTGACAGTAAGTAAGAAAGAAAGAATACTTTGATAGTGGAATAGCAAACTTCCTCAGAAAGTGGTGGATTCTCCTTCACTGGAAATCTGAAAACAGAGGTTGAAAGCCACCCATCAGGGATGATTTATGGACAGATTCCTACGCCGGTGTGTGTGTGTGTGTCAGTGGGGTTGGGCTGTATGGCCTCTGGGGGTCCCTTCCAGCTCTGTGAGTCTGCAAACAGTCCCCCCTGGCCTGCTGTGGTCTTTGCGTGGCCCATAGCAGGCCACGCTTGTTGCAAGTGAAAGTGGGCATGGTTGCCCTGGGCCATAGAAGGATAGAATCCTAGAGTTGGAAGAGAGCCCAAGAGGCCATCCAGTCCAGCCTCTTTCTTCTGCCATGCAGGAACTCACATTCCAAGCCTCCTTAGGACAGATGGCCATCCAGCTTTTGCCTAAAAACAGCCCCCAAAGAAGGAGACCCCACCACCCTCTGAGCCTTTCTGTTCCAGGAGATCTGGAAGGGACCCCCAAAGGTCATCCAGTCCAACCCTCTTCTTCTGCCATGGAGGAAGACCCAGTCCAAGCCCTCTTTTTATATATATATATTTTATTAGAAATTAAAATAGAAGTATAACATATAACATAAGACATACATAGAAATACCAACATATACAAACATATAAGATAACTTAGGACAAAACAATTCTAGACATGACATAAAACTTCCATGACCAAAGCTCGGGATTAGCTTGTTTTTCCCTTCTCACTCCTTGGACCTCGGGAGGCCAATATTTCTCTAACATCATGGCATAGACCTTTACTGTATAACTCATATTACAAGTCTTTTTTTTTTTTTTTTATCAATATTTCTACTTCTTAACTTAATTTTTTATATACCGTACATTATTAGATTCTTTATATTCACCAAACATTATACGAATTATACGATTAGCCAAATATCAATGTAACCTAGAATCATGTCTACGGTTATACAAAAGGAAATCGGTATACCCCAAAGAAAAATACTTATAATAATAAAAGAGAAGAATTGCGATATAATATTTCTCCCTTATTTATATTATCTATATTAAATGTATATAGCTTTAAATACAACTCAGTAGTCATGAAACATTTTTCTGACATTTAAACGGTTATGCTATCAATTAACTCGATCTTTTCTAACAGCTCAATCTATGGTCCCTAATCTCTTAGAAAAGTTGTCAAGACTTTTGATCTTTTTTCTTCATACTCGTACCAGGGTTTCCACTCTAGATGAAATTTCGTTATAGATTTATTCTGATCAAGCCATGTCAACTTTTCTAATTCATATATTTGATACATTTTATATCTCCACTCATCCAATTTCGGGATATCCCTTTTTTTCCAGTAATTTGCAAATAATGTTCTAGCTGCGGTAATCATTAGAAGAAGTAGTCTTCCACCTCTTTTCTCCGTTTCTTTCTTCATGAGATTAAGAAGATACATTTTCGGATCCAGACCTATATTCAGATTTAATATGATCATAATTTCCTTGTTGATAAGTTTCCAATATTTTTGAACAATTTCACACCTCCACCAAAGATGAAAATAAAATCCAATCTTCTTCCCGCATTTCCAGCATACTGGATTGTAGCCCTTGTAAATTTTTGACAATCTATAGGGGGTTAAATACCACCTGGTCATAACTTTATAAGCGTTCTCTCTCTGGTCTGAGTTAAATAACATTTTTTTTGTTTTTTTCCATCCATTAGTCCAATCATCCAAATCTATACTTTGTTTTAAGTCCTTGGCCCAATTAACCATATAATTTTTAACTGTATTTGGTTCAGTTTCCCAGTTCCTAATTAAATTATAATACTTTGATATAACTTTAAGGTTTTCTCCAAATAATACCTTTTCAAAATTCTTTTCCGCGGCCCCTATCCTATTCAGTTTTTTGTCTAATTTAAATTGATCAAACAGTTGCCTATATGTAAACCAATTAAGATTCCAGCCCGATTTCCTTAACTCTTCCTGTGATTTAAACTGCAGTTTAGAATTCTCCGAAACAATTAATTCTTCATATCTTAACCAATTTGTATTTTTATAAACTACTTTCATCAAAACTGCTTCCGCCGGGGAGGCCCAGAAAGGAACTTTTGAACACCATTTGGTTTTATATTTCAGCCAAACTCTCAGGCATGACTTTCGTATATGATGGTTTCTAAATTTTGCATCTCCTTTGAATTTATCATAAAAAATATAGGAGTGGAATCCATACATTAGGTCTGATCCTTCTAGATCAAGAATTCGTTGATTTTTGAGTAACAACCATTCCTTTAGCCAGTCAAGTACACAGGCATCATAGTACCAAATACAATTTGGAAAGGCTAATCCTCCTCGTTCCACCGTATCGTACAAATTTAGTGCTTGGATTCTATGCTTTTTATTTTTCCATATAAAATTCAATAAGTCACTATTCCAGTTTTTAAGGACTTTTTCATTTTCGATTACGGGAATATTTTGAAAGTAATACATTATTTTTGGGAGTATGGACATCTTAACTACTGCCATTCTCCCTGACCAAGAGAGGTTTAATTGCTCCCACTTCTTCATCTTTTCTTTGATCTCTTGCCAAATTTTTTGGTAGTTATTTTTAAATAAATCTGAGTTTTTAATACTAAGCCAGATTCCAAGATATTTTGTTTTTTTTTCCCAATTGAAACCCGATACTTCCCTTAATTCCTCAATTTCATTCTTACTAATATTCATCGTCATAAATACAGACTTATTTTTATTTATTTTATATCCTGAAACTAAGCCAAAATCGTATAGGTAAGTCATAACTTTCTGAATGCAATTTAAGGGATCAGAGATCGTTAACACCAGATCATCGGCATAGGCCCGTAGTTTATAATTTTGCTTCCCGATTTTAATTCCAGTAACCTCTTTGCTATTTCTTATTTGTATAAGCAATACCTCCAAAGCCAAGATAAATAATAAAGGGGCAAGTGGACATCCTTGTCTTACTCCCTTTTGAATCGCAAATTTTGATGTTTTGTCTCCATTTATTATAATATAAGCATCTTGTTCTGAGTAAATTTTCCTAACCCATTTTACAAATAATTCTCCGGCATCTATTTTAGAGAGAACCCCAATCATGAAATTCCAATTAACGTTATCAAAGGCTTTCTCCGCATCCAAAAAGATCAAAGCCAATTTTTTCTGTATATTTTTTTGGTGTAGATCAATTATATTTAATAGATTCCTAAAATTTTGTTTTGGACCTCTGGAAGGGAGAAAGCCATTTTGGTCTTCATGAATCCAATTAACTAACACCTTTTTCAATCGATTTGCTAATATAGTAGCTAAGAGTTTGTAATCAGTGTTTAGTAAAGAAATTGGTCTATAACTGTTAGGGTCGAGTTTGTCCTTATCTTGTTTTAAGATCAGAGAGATATTAGCAGACTTCCATGATTGGGGAATCGAACCATCAAGGATATTATTCATTGTTTCCAAAAGCGGGGGGGACAATTCAGCAACAAACGCTTTGTAGTATTCATTTGGAAAGCCGTCCGGCCCTGGAGCTTTAGAGGATTTGGAGCATTGAATTGCCTTTTCTAATTCGGTTTGGGAAATTGGCTGGTTAAGTGACTCCCGTTGTTCTTTGGATATTTTGAAAAGGGGAATATTATTCAAATACTTCTCTATCTCAGAATCTTGCATTACATTTGCCTTATATAAGCTACTAAAGAATTCCTCAAATGCTTTTTTTATCTGAGCCTGTGTATTCATTATCTCATTGCCTTTCCTAATTTGGACAATGTTTCTCTTAGCCCTTTCTTTCCTAATTTTGTAAGCCAGCAACTTTCCAGGTTTATTCCCGAATTCATAATATTTTTGTTTTAGATATCTAATTTTTCTTTCTATCTGTTCCACCGTTAAAATAGAGAGCCGGTTTTGTATTTCTTTAATTTTTCCTAGTATATCTTCGGATCTTGGATCCTTTTTCAATTTTTGTTCATAATCTTCTAACTCCTGAATAAGCTTGTCCTCATATTCTCTCCTTTTCCTTTTCCATTCAGAGCCCTTCTGAATTAGAACCCCTCTAATCACGGCTTTGTGTGTGTCCCATACAATATGTGTTGGGACATCCTTGTCCAAATTCTCCTGAAAAAAAAAAATTATTTGCTTTTTAATTAAGTCCTTTATTTCCTCATTTTTCAAAATATTAGTATTTAATTTCCAATGTAGCTTGATTTGTCCCAGTTTCATTTCAAATAATATCGGATTATGGTCAGACCATATCTTTGGGATTATTTTGAACTTAGTTACCGAATTCAATAAATGTTTAGAGATCCAGGCCATATCTAATCTGGAATAGGATTTGTGATAGTTTGAATAAAAAGTATAATCTTTTTCATTGCCTTTTTAAACTCTGTATATATCCTTCAAGTTTGTCAGATCAATCAGGTTGAAAAATTCCTTTGGAAGTCGTCCTTGCCTCCGCTTAATTTTTTTTCCCGATTTTCTATCAATTATAGGGTCGACCACCCCATTAAAATCTCCTAGCATTATTATATTTTCCTGGTCCAAATCCAAAACTTTATCTTTAAGCCTTTTGAAAAATCTATTTTTATTTTCAAGGGGGCCATATAACCCTATTAACAAATAGCGTTTGCCTTCTACCAAAATTTCGACCAATAAGTAATATCCCTCAGGGTCAGAATAAATCAAATTTGGTTCAAAATTAGAGTTTACATACAGAGTGACACCTCTTTTTTTGAAAGGGCAAGCAGAAGTAAACTCCAAACCTAACTTCGGATTCCTCAAATATTTAACATCCTTATTTTTAATTCTACATTCTTGAAGGCAACAAATGTCTAATTTTAATTTCTGGAGGTAATGAAAAATCTTCTTCTGTTTTTGTGGGGTATTTAAGCCCTGTACATTTAAAGAAAAAATTTTAAGATGGTTTGTGTGCCCCATGTCTTACTCTGCACTGTGAATTTACTTAAACCAATTATCTATCACAAAAGCTGTAACCCAGACAAGCAAATACAAGCAGTTGAATATTATAAACTCAGCAAACCTCAATTATCAAAATAGTCCTCTAGTTCAGATGGAGACAAAGTTATCAGCGAATATCTTTCAGCTCTACACCGATCGGAGTCCACAGAGCGAAGACCTTCAATTGTCGTTATTTCTTTGCTGTTTCCATCCTCCTCTTCCTCATCATCGACTTCATCATCATCATCATCATCAACTATATTGCCAACATCATCATCTTCCTCATCATATCTATGCAAACGGTTATAATAGTTCTCATCTTCTCTTCCTAATAGTTCCTCTCGGGAACCATATTTCCGTCGTCTCCGGGCACTTGATCCTTCCAACTCATGTCCTTTTCCCTTACGGCTCCTTTCACTCTCTTCCTCCTCTCCCGCGTCGCCTCTATTCGGGGATTTCTGGTCTTTCCTCTTAGTCTCTTGTTTACTTCGTTTATCTGTCATCCATCTCAAAAATTCGGAGGCTTGATCCGGGGAGGTGATTCTTATTCTTTTACTTCCCCACCAAAAGGTCACTCCTTCGGGAATTTCCCATCTGTATATAATTTTCTCTCTTCTTAAAAAAGAAGTTATTGAAGCATAGCTACGTCGTTTTCTTAAAATGCGACCAGAGACGTCCTTCATTATTTTTATGTTCTCCCCCTCAATCTGAAATGGGTCCTTATTATGATTCATTAGAAAAGAGTCTCTGGTTTGCCTCCTTACAAAATTGATGACTATGTCTCTCGGTAAGCCCTTTTGCTTGGCCACAACTGAGTTCACATGGAATACCGTGTCTATTTCAAGCAGGAGTTCCTGAGTTGATTTCCCTAAAAATTCGGCCAGTCTCGTTATAAGTCTCTCCAATAAGTTTTCATTTTTGACTTCCGTTAGACCCCGGATTTTAATAGCTTTGTCTCTAATTTTTTGCTCAAGTAGGGCCAACTCATCCAGATCTGCCTCTCTGTTACTTTCCATTTTGGTCAGTTGTCGTTCCGATTTTTCATTTGTGTATTCCAGGATTTCCACTCTCTTTTTTATATTTTGCATTTCATTTAAAATTACGTCTACTTTTTGGTTGATCTCTTTCAAGTCCGCCCGTATCTCTTGACGTACTTCTTTTTTAAAATCCAATAGTTGTCCTGAAAATTTATTGGACATCGCATCAATCTTTTCTAGAATTAAATGACTCAAATCCGTGTTCTTAGGTTTCTCATTTGAAAGACGTCTTTGCGACTGGGAGGCCATTTTTTGTGCCTGTGACCTGGTTGTCATTATAATATACTACAGGTGCAAGACAAGGACAGAATATCTCAAGGATTGTCTCAAGGACAGCTTATCAGCCAATAAAGTTTCCCAGGTGTTAAAAAGGAAAATGGCCAAAGTCCTTCCAAAGAGGAGAGAGAGGATAAGCAACTTATTCCCAAAATATCTTCAAGAATGAGAGAACTTCGTCAAGCTGTATTAAAATTAAAACCTCTAAAGTCTTTACTGTTTAAACCAACTGTATAAACCAGCAATGATCAAACCGGCAAAGAAAACGCAACAATAAAAAAAAACATTCCAGTCTCTTCAAACTCATCTCTAACGAGTAACAAAATCTCAATATTCAAGGGTTGAGTTTTAATCTGTGAGAAAGATCGGTCCTGATCATATAGTTCTCTCAAAATCACCGCAGTTCTCCTTCTATTTCACGACTTCACTTTCACTCACTTTCACTCTGAATCCTTCACTCTCGCCCGAGTCTATTATTAGACTCTTCCTCTTCCTCTTTTACACTCTTAAACTCTTACGCTTTCTCTGGGTCTCTCTCTCTTTGTACCAAGATGTTATTACCTTTCAGGTCCCTTTTTTTTAGTCCCGGCACTGATCATCGTCGTGGTGAAGATCATACAGGATCTTAAAACTTTTCTTTTTTTAAAAAATTGGCGGCTTCCCTGGGGCAAATGCCGAATTGCTGTGGGGCCGTGGATTGCTCTCGAGTCCTCTTGGCTCCGGCCAGGCAATCGCGGCAGGAAAAGACCTGCCGAAAGTCGACTCCGAGCCAGGCAGGACCTCCTTCGAGCCCCCTCCGTACTCCCCACTCCAGGGGTGTAAATTCAAGACCCTGTCCGCTCGGACACGAGTCCGGGATCTCCACAGCAAAGGACGGGCTTAGGAGACTATCCACCACACGTCCTAACGGGGAGCCATCGCCAACCGGAAGTCCAAGCCCTCTTTTTGACAGATGGCCATCCAGCGCCTGCCTAAAAACAACCCCCCAAAAAGGAGACTCCACCACCCTCTGAGCCTTTCTGTTCCAGGAGACCTGGAAGGGACCCCCAAAGGTCATCCAGTCCAACCCCCTTCTTCTGCCATGGAGGAAGACACAGTCCAAGCCCTCTTTGTGACAGATGGCCATCCAGCCTCTGCCTAAAAACAGCCCCCCAAAAAGGAGACTCCACCACAATCTCTGAGGGACTTTGTTCCTCTGTCAGGAAGTTCTTCCTAACGTTGAGGTGGGATCTCTTTTCTTACAGTTTGCCTCCATTGGTCCATGTCCTGTTCTCTAGAACAGCAGAAAACAAGCTTGCTCCGTCCTCCTCGTGTGACGTCCCTCAAATACCTATCACCTCTTGACCGTTTCTTCTCCAGGCCAAAGATACTCCCAGCTCATAGGGCTTCAGAGTGTCCAGACCCTTCTTCACCTTTTGGGTCACCCTCCTTTGGACACACTCCAGCTTCTCTGCGTCCTTTTTGAATACAGCCCTGGTCAACGCACCCCCAAAAGGAGAGAATGCTGGGGATCGGAGAGATGGAGGACGGCGCTGAAATGGCTGGAAGGTGAGGGGTGAGGAAAAAGTGAATACCACTCTTTGGGGCTTTTTAAGTTTAGGAAGAGAAGGGGAGCTTTAAAGCGCATTGAAATCATAAGCAAATAGTATGGAGAGAGGTACTTTTCTTCCCTTTTTTACACGAAGGTGGAATTGCATGAGAGCAGATTCAGGAGAGAGGAGAGGAAGAACCATCACATGTAATAATCAGCCTATGTATCCCATTGGCCACAGCAAGAGCAACCTGTCTTTCGGTCTCATTGGAACCTGAGTGCGAATCCAAAAGGGTGGCTATGGACTCTGAGTGGCGCAACAGTATGTGACTGCCCAGCACACTGGCCACCCCTGAGACCACTGGAGCAAGGGGCAACCTGGCAGAGGATGGGGCACTGATGGTCACTCTGGGGTCCTTCTGCTGGTGACCGGTCCTTCCCGGGCCTTGTTGGAATACAGTGGTCTTTTCCAAAGCAAAGGAGAGGAGGGCTGCATGCTCTGGAGACCTTCCTGGAAGCCTCATCCACGCTCCATGTTGCCCTGCCCTTTGCCACTGGTTTTGTGTGTCTGTTTGTGTGTATGTGGTTCCTCCGGCTGGCAGGGGTGATTTCCATCCAAATGTTGTCTCTTCTGAGACCGGGTTGCTGTCCAGTGTGTGCCATGAGAGGCCAGTGACCACCTCTATGTGGCCTGAGGCTGCCAGCCTTTTCCTGGAATCTCTGGAGAAGCCGGACGCACGCCAGGTCAGTGACCCCACACCTCAGCTGGTAAACAACACTGGACGAGGGGCCTTGCCGACACGGACAAGGAAGACGCAATGGCGCTTCGTGGGCGCCCAGCTACACGGGGGGTAAGTGTCCGGCAGGTACTCCAGAAGGGAGGGAAGCGAAGCGAAGTGAAGCGAAGCGAAGCAAGATGGGTCTCTGGCAGAGCAAGTCCTGGGGGCAGGAGGTGAGGGACGCTCCGGACAACGGTTGCCAGATCTCAAGCCTGGCACAGAGATGGTCACCTCTGGGCAGGAAAAGGGGGTGCAGATTCTCTGCTTTGTCCAGGCTCGGCTCCAGGCAAGAGGAGAGGCCTGGGTGCAAATCTCCAGCCCCGCTATTAAAGCAGCAGCTTGCAAAGGCTCTCCAGGAAAAGAGATTCCACCTAAATCATTAGGAAGAGCCTTCCTGACAGCAAGAGCTGTTCGACAGTGGAATACTCTGCTCCCTCAATGGAGATTTTGGTGGAGTCTCCTTCTTTGAGGCTCTCTTTAAACAGAGGTTGGATGGGCGTCTGTCACAGGGAGGGCTTTGATTGTGAGTTCCTGCATGGCAGAAGAAAGGGGTTGGACTGGATGGCCCTTGGAGGCCTCTTCCAACTCATTACGATTCTATGATCCCAGGAAGTCCTTGTAGTTACCAGTTAGCTTCCTCGTTCCATCCCAGTTGCTGTGGTTCAAGGGGTCGGTCCCCTTCTGCTCTGCTCTGCTCTGCGTCCATCTTCTGAAGGAAGGAGAGCAAACGTTCCCCTTTGGGTCTCCTCCTCCTCCTGTTCGTCCTTTTCTTTTGGGGTTTCCTGGCAAAGCAGAGCCAAGCAGTGCCATTACCACCACCCACTGGCATCTACAGGAAAGACTTACCAAAAGAGGAAAAAGCAAAACAGATCCATCCCCATATCCATTTTAAAAAATCCACAGTTACCGAGTTGTAACAAATTCCAAAGCCCAAATAAAATAGCCAACCTCAAACGATGATTGTGAGGACAAGGGCCCAAACTCTTTCCCTTCTCATTTCTCATTGCTGCGTGGCAATGCCCATGTGCAAAGGCTCCCAGGTTGCAAGGAAGGAAATTCTAGCACTTGCCCCCCAATAACAAAACCACCATCTCCCCCTCTTCCCCCCTCCCAGGGCAGGGTCAAAGTCACTCTTTTCCACAATCCAAAATGGTGCATTTTGGAGGAGGAGGAGAATGAGGAGGACGCTCGTCCTAAGCCCGATCTCCCCGTGGCCCGAAGTGGGCTTCCCATAGTAGTGCCCTTCCTGCCAGCCCGCCCGCCCGCCTCCCACTTGGCTTCCTTCCGAGGGTCACTGACGTGCGCCTGCGTTTCCTTCCCCGACTCAGGACGGCTGGACCTCCAGGGGCCGGTCTCTGCTGCCGTGGCTCTTCCTGGCCCACCTGGGCACCGTGGCCCACTCCTGCCCGCCTCTGTGCCAGTGCTACGGGAACGCGACCGTCTTCTGCTCCGAGGAGGGCCTGGCGCGTGTGCCGGAGGGGATCCCCGCCAACGCCACCCAGCTCTTCTTCGTGGAGACCTCCCTGGGGTCCATCCTGAGCGGGGCCTTCGCCAACAGCAGTGCCTCCCTCCACAAGCTGGTCTTCCTCTGCAGCCCCCTGAGCTCTCTGGGCGAGGGGGCCTTCGAGGGGCTGCCCGGCCTCCGGGAACTGGACATCTCCTCCAGCCTGTTGACGGCCCTGAGCGGGGAGACCTTCCGGGGTCTGGCCGGCCTGAGCACCCTCTCCCTCAAGTTCAGCCCCCTGGAGACCCTGGAAGAGGGGCTCTTCAGGAACACCCCGGCCCTCCGGGCGCTCCACCTGCAAGGCAACAGGATCAGGGCTTTGCCTCCGGGCATCTTCCACCCGGTCAGAGGCCTGGAGACTCTCTCTCTTGCCCAGAACGGCCTGGCCGGCCTGCCGGGGAGGGTCTTTGTCCCGGTGCCACACCTGCGGGTGCTGCGGTTGAGCGACAACAACATTTCCTCCCTCCCGGCCAAGGTCTTCCTCCCTCTGCGCGACCTCCGGGAGCTCTTCCTAGATGGGAATGCACTGGCTGAGCTGCCCGCTGGGGTCTTCTCCCAGCAATCCCACCTGCAACGGCTCCACCTCCAGTACAATGCCCTCCGGGGCCTGCGGACCACCGTCTTCTCTTCGTTGGCCAACCTGACCTTCCTGCACCTGGACAGCAACCGGCTGACGGAGCTGCCAGAGGGGCTCTTTGAGGGTACCCCTCGCCTGGTGGAGCTCTCTGTGGCCCACAACCAGCTGGAGACCCTCCCGGAGGGGCTCTTTGCCACGCTCCCGCACTTGTCTGTCCTGTCCCTGTCCCACAACCGCCTCCACCACTTGCCCGCTGGCCTCTTCCAGGGGCTGCCGGCCCTCACCAGGCTCCAGTTGCACCACAACAACCTCAGTGGGCTCCCCCAGGGGGTCCTGGCCAACCTCAGCAGCTTAGAGGCCTTGGACCTTTCGCACAACCGGCTGACCACCCTGCCAGAGGGCATCTTTGACTTCAACTTCGCCCTCTTCTGCGTGGCTTTGGGGCACAACCCCTGGGCCTGCGATTGCCACCTGGGCTACCTGGCCGACTGGCTCCGGTATGCAGATGACCTTGTCAATGCCCAGGCCCTCTGCCGGAGTCCAGCTCACCTCCAGGGACTGAGCCTCCCGGGGGTCAGGAAGGAGCAGCTGGTGTGCCCCCGGCGCCCACCAGGATCTGTCCGCTGCCGGACGGAGGCCGAGGATCCCTCGAAGGAGGCCGGCACCCTGCCCCAATGCGCTTACCAAGACGCAGAAGGGGGCCTCCAGCTGACCTGTGACCCAGGCACGTGCCACCATCTCAGGCTCACCCTTCCTCCGGACAACGGTGGCCTGCCAGGCGCAGGGCAGCATTTCAGTGGGAACTGGACGCTGGACAATGGCTGTGGGATGCTGAGAGTCCAGGTCTCCGTGACCATTGAGAAGGAGACACCTTTAGCTGGACAGGAGGCCATGGCGGCACCAGAGAGCGTGGAGACCCCATAAGCTGGTCATTCTCACCTGGGCCAGGCAGGGGTAGTGCAAAGGGGCAGGGGAGGACAAAAAGGAGGACCGGGGGGGGGGGCAGGTGCAATTATTACTGAAGTTGGACAGGCTTAGATGGCATTGGCCTCTCCGCCTCAGTTTCTCCCAGGATGACAGAAGCCTACCTTGAAGGGTTGCTGTAAAAGACAAACATACAAAAGATCTGCAAAGTGTGTTTGCAGGGTAGAAAAGTACTGCCATTTCCCTCTCTTTCATTCACTCTTGGTCTCACTTCCACCCGGTCCAGGGTGACCAGATGTCCTCCCTTTCCAGGACATGCCCTACATTTCAACCTTCTGTCCAGGAGGAATTCCAAAATGCCCTCCATTTTGAGCACGACAGCATGGCTTTACATTTATATTAGTGTCTTTAGCTTTTCTTTTCCCACATCCTACATTTCTCTTGAACGCCCTACATTTCTGCAGTGGCTTGTCCTCGGTGGGTGATTAGGCCACCCTGACCAGGCCCGTCCCTCCAAATGTGTCAGATGGCAAGGGGTTCATTGGGGATGATGTGGGCTGTAGTCCAACGCATTGAAAGGGCACTGCCTTGGAGAAGGGGGGGGGGTTCTGGGAGCCAAATTTTTTGCAAGGGGGGGCCTTTGGGCCAGGCTGGCTCTCCGGAGGATGTCTCCTGTGGACTGGCAGATACCAGCGGTGGGGGTCTTTCCGGTGTCTGGCCCCCCTCCTCTGGAATGCCCTTCCCAGGGAAAATGCATTTGCCCCTCCCAAGTAGGACTTGCTTCGGTGGGGGGGGATTGGTTGGTTGGTTTCTGAAGAACTTTTGGTTCCTGCCAGCTTTTGGATGACTTGTAGTGCTGCGATCGGATTAATCTTCTTTTGCTCTTTTAATGGCTTTTGTTTGCTGCTGCCATTTTTATCTCATCGTTGTATTGGTTCTGCCTCTGATGTCCTCCTCCTCCTCTTCCTCCTCTTCATGTTGTTTTCCTGGCTGTTGAATAAACCCATGTTCCAACAACCCACTGAATAAATACAAGAGCCACTGGCTCCCTGCTATGGGCAGGGCTTGACCGGTCAGCAGCATCCCTTTCCTTGAGAATCTGGGGCCACGATCTCAGACCAGGCCGTTGGGAGCCATGCGGTGCCAGAGGAGTGGACGAGACTCCTGAATGGCCTCTGGGTCACTTGGTTGTGGAAATGGGCATGAAGGTGGCCAGGTGAATGGGGACAGGATGTGGGCGAAATCTGGCTACAGAGGCAATATGGCAACCCAGAGCCACTAAAGGGAACCACGTCAAGGCCACAGCCTTTGGGGCAGGCGGCAGGCAGAATGCTGTGGCCACTGCGGCCCTTCCCACTTGCACCTGGCATGACCCTCCTCTGCAGACGCAGGGCAACTGGGCAGCTCTGCCAGGCTCTGCGCTGCGTCTGCGTCTGCGTCTGCGTCTGCGTCTGCGTCTGCCAGGTGCCATTGCGGGAAGCTCACCACTGACCTTCAGGGAGTTTTCCTCCCCAGGTCCCTTGCCATGGCTGCCACAAGACCTGGCTCACCAGCAGGTAAGGGTTAGAGTTAGGGTTAGGGATACCTTGCCCCAGGTCCAGGTGGGCCCAAATGCTGGCTAGCCACCATTTCTCCCCTCCACTCCCTTCCTGTTGCACCCCACTTTTTGGTGGCATTGGTGTTGCACAAGCGCAAGACACACAAAAACACTTTCACGCTGAGCCAGTGAGTCCTGCCAATACCTGGGAAGGGATGGGGGCTGGCAGGCTGTGAACCCCCCCCCCCCCCACATACATGCAAACAAACACTAGAAAAAAGAACAGATGTCCTCCTCTTCTGGTTGTTGCCCTGAGATTTGTCTCCCTGCCTGGAAAACCCAGAGAAACAGAGCAGTTCTCTGAGACTTCAGCTGTCATATTAAGGATGGAGGAGCCTTGTTTTCTGCTGCTCCGGAGAATAGGACACAATGGAGCCTCAATGGATGGAAGCTCCAGGAAGAGAGATTCCAGCTCAACATTAGGAGGAACTTTCTGGCAGCAAGAGATGTTTGATGATGGAAGAAGACTTTGCTGCTGCTGCTGCTGCCTTGGTGTCCCATGGAGTCTCCTCCTTCGGAGGCTACTTTTAACCAGAGGCCGGGTGGCCATCGGTCGGTCCCAGGAAGGAGGGCTTGGAGGGGTTGGAGTGGACCAGGGCCCCTGGGGGTCTCTTCCGACCCTAGGAGTCTATGGTCCTGTGATTCTATGACAGCTGGAGACTTGGCAGCTGGCATGTCCCCTAATCTGTGGGTGCCAGGAAGGGTCATGGGGGGCACTGGGGTCACCTCTCTGGCCCTCCTGGGGAATCACCTGTGTGCAGCATCCCTGTTAGGGCATCCCAAGGTCCTCTCTCTCTCTCTCTCTCTGCTTGTTCCAGAGATTTCTAGGAGTGACGAAAGGGCGCCAAGGGTGAAGGTGCAGGGTCAGACACGGCGGATGTGGCCACGCTCCCCAGGAGGGTGGCTGGGCTCCCTTCACAGAAAAGGCCCCTGCCCCTGTGTCCTGGGGATGCCTCACGCCTGGCCAGAAGAGTGGCTCTCTCGGCAGGGCAGGGCAGGGCATCTTCCTCAGGCCTTGGCTGTTATCTGGCCATGAAGGCCTGCAGAGCCAGAGAGAGAGATTGGCAGCTGGCCCTCCAGATCTCCCTCCCTCCCAGGGCAGAGGGTTGCCTCCGAAAGATAAGCCCCAAAGAGGCTCTGCAGCTTCGCTTGGTGTGGCCTCATTGGTGCCACTGGCTCAGTCCACTCTCCAGGGCCACTGGGCAGGTAGGTGGTGTGGCCAATCCGGCCAAATGGGGGGGGGGGAGAGAGAGAGAGAGAGACCCCTGCCCTCCTCTCCTCTCCTTTTCCTGCTGCTCTTCCTCAAGGGTCCAGCTTTGCATGGTCTTCTCTGGCTGCCCGCCCGCCGTGGCACCCCAGACCCCCTCTGTAGCCCTGCGGACCCCCTTTGCCATGACTTTGGGGAGGGGTGCCAGGGGCACAGGAAGGATGGAGCTGGAGGGCATTTGGGGACAGCAGGGGCAGCGCATGGCGGCTTTTTGCATCAGACCTAGCTCTTTCTGCATGGCATGCTTGGCTCGGCTCCTTGCAGGACTCGCACCATGCACCCTTCCCCTTCTCTCTCTGCCAGGGCTGCTCCTGGGTGGCTCTTGGTGCACCCCTTTTGGGGCTGCGGCCATTAAGCAGCCAAACTGGGCTCCTTCCATCCACCGGAAAGAGAGAGAAAGAGAGGGATTGTGATGGGGCAGTTTGCAGAAGGGCAACAGACTATGGCTGGGAAAGCTAAGAGGAAAAGGAGCAAATGGGTCTGTGGGTGTCCACCTGGAAGCCAGCAAACCTCTGCCCTGTTTCTCACATCGGGGAGGGAAAAAAGGCCACTTAGTTCTTCCTTCTCTCAGACTAAACCAGGGCTAAGCAACCTATCTGATGTTTAGGACTACAGCTCCCACCATCCCCTTCTAGTAAATATTCTGGCTGGGGATGATGTGATATCTGGATGGATAGAGATTGCCCCCCCCCGGTCCATAGTTTCCATTGTTTTCTGACAAAGTTTTGGATCCCCCAAACACACAAACGCTCTCAGATTTTTTCTAAACTTTACTGTATTAAAAAAAAAGCATGTAGTTTACAACAAATATAAGACACAGAACAGAATTTGACATAATGTACAAATAAACACACAATAGAATTAAAAAAGACTTCCAAATCTAGAACGACAGCTCCTTCTCTCTCTCTCTCTCTTTTTTTAAAAATCCTCTTTTATCTCAAATAATTTATCCTTAGATCTCTTATTTATGCATAATTCTGCTGATAATACTTAACATATTTCAATCTTTTTTCAGTTGGAAATTAGACCCTTTCCCTTTTGATTATAAATTCTTTGCACATAATTACCCAGATAATTATCATTTGTTTTTCATATCACATCATAATCTTCAATTACAAATTTGAGAGGCAAAATAAGGTTATGTTTCTATTTTACTATTTTTCTAGTGTCCTTTTGTTTTTCCATTCTGTTTTTGTATTGTTTGAGGTAGCCTTTGATTCCAGAATTCTTTCAAATATTCCATTCCTTCCTGAATTTTCCTAGTGAGTCAAATTTAATCAAACATGTTAATTTGTGGTTTTCCATATACTTTTTCTCTAGGAACTTCTAGGTCCTCCAGCACAACTCTGTGGTCAGCTTCCATCAGAATTGCACTGGGGGACTTAGAGAGAACATACTAATCAAAACTACAGATAATCAAATCTGCAAAAGTCAGAGATCCAACGCAAATATGGAGATCCAGCTGTTTGGAAAACAAAACCTATAAGGAGGGGTTGAAGGAGAAGGAGCTGGGCTTCTTCCAGCTGTGAAGAGAAGGCCAAGGGTGACATGGCCGCCAGGGTCTGCAAAGACCGCCAGGGCTGCCCAGAGAGGAGAGGGAAGGCTTGGCCTCATGGCCCAAACTGACCGGAGGACAGATTATTCTGACTGAACGTTAGAAGGAACCCCTTGACAGCAAGGGCAGCTGGGCAGTGGACCCAATGACCCAGAGAGGTGGTGGAGCCTCTTCCTCTGGACGTCTTCCCAAAGAGGCTGGACAGCTCCCTGCTTCTGGGATGCTCTAAGGCCCCAGGCCGGATGTGGCCCCCCCCCCGAGGCCTTTGGACCTGCCCCAGGCCGGTCCTGCCACCGCACCCCCCCCCCCGCCATGACGATATTGATTATTGTTGTTATTACTTGTTCTTGGAGTTTTCTTGGCAAAATCTCCACAGGGGTTTTGCCATGGCTTTTCTGGGGCTGAGAGAGTGTGCATGCATATTTTTTAAATTTTTTAAATTTTAATTTTTTTTAATTTTTATTTATTTATTTTTGGTGCTTGGCCCCCCCAATTGTCTGAGGGACAGCAACCAGCCCCCGGCTCAAAAAGGTTGCCTATGTCAAGTTCAGGAAGTGTTTTTAATGTTTTTGTTTGTTTAGTGTGTGTTAGCTGTAATAGTTTTGTTTTGTTTTAATAGTCATTGTATTTTATAGTTTGTTCGTTTTTCTTTTCTTTTTGTTTTTTGTTTATGTCTTATGTCTTGTTTTTGTTTTTTAATGTATTTTTGTGTACTGCTTTTTAATCAATAAAATATATTAAAAAAAAAAAAGGTTGCCTACCCCTGCTCTAGCCGGATATCCTTTCTGCAAGAGTGGGGATGGGGGCTTCTGGGGTCCCTCGCTGCTCTTCCAAATCTATAGTTCAGCAGCTCATGTCAGGTAACATTGCAGAGGATGCAGCACTGAGAGGCTGCCAGGTGCAACCCTCTGCTGCTTACTCAGAGGGAGGGAGGGAGGGAGGTCCTCTGGCCTTTGGCCTGGGCATTCGTCCACGTTGGTCAACATATCAGCATCAACACGGACTGACAGTGGGATAGTATGCTGCCTCAATGCTGCCTCCTTCTTTGGAGACTGTTTTTAAACAGAGGCTGGATGGCCATTTTCCAGGAGTGGTTGGATTGTGCATTGCAGCATGGCAGAATGGGGCTGGACTGCATGACCCTTGAGGTCTCTTCCAACTCTGTGAATCTATGATTCTATGATATATATACGTGGGGTATTTTCTTTCTTACCAGGTTCGCTAAGAATGGCCTCCATGGACTGCAAGGGTTGGGTGAGAAGCCCAAACCAAAGAGGTTGACCAAAGGCAGGGGAACCAGAAGGCCTGCTCTTGGTGTCTTCCAGCATGTCGCCCAGGACCGTGGCCTTCCTCCTCCTCCTCCTCCTCCTCTTCGACGCCAGCCAAGGCCAGCAGCCCTGCCGAGGGACCGTGAAGCACGACTGCCCCCTGCCCCACCAGGACGTCTACACGAAGACCCGGGACGTCACGGAGATCCCGGCGGTGGCCAACCCCATCATTACCGAAATGTTCTTTGTGCAGACCAGCCTGACGGAAATCCGAGAGGGAGCCTTCCGGAGCAGACCCAACCTGAGGATCCTGGAATTCATTGACAACAAGATTAAAAAGGTGGAAGCGGGAGCCTTTGACACCTTGGAGAAACTGGAGGAGCTGGAACTGTCGGGGGCACAGTTAGGCAGCCTTCCCGTCGGCACCTTCCGGTCTCTGCCTCGCTTGCGGAAGCTCAACCTGAGGAACTCTCACCTCACCTGGATTGCCAAAGGCCTCTTTGACCACCTTGCGGGCTTGGAGGAGATGTACCTGCACCTGAACGAGATCCCTTCTCTTCCTGAGGGGGCCTTTGAGGGGTTCCCCAATCTCACCTATTTGCATTTGGCCAACAACAAGCTTTCAAACCTCCTGAGAGACATCTTCAAGCCCCTGACTCGGTTGAAGACCCTCCGGCTGTATGACAATGAGATCGGCAGCCTCCCCGACGGAAGCCTGGACAGCCAGCAAAGCCTGACGGAGCTCAACCTGGCCAGGAACAGGATCCGGACCTTTCCACCAAACCTGTTTAACAACCTCTCCAGCCTGGAGAAGCTTTTTCTGGAGAACAACCAGATTGAGAGTCTCCCAAACGGGACCTTCTTTGCATTGAGAAACCTGAAACAGCTGAACCTGGCTTCAAACCAGCTGAAAGTGCTCCCTGGCCAGTTCTTTGGGGAGATGCCTAAACTCACACACCTGGACCTGAGCAAGAACCGCATCTTATCGGTGGAGGGCCTGGCGTCCTCTCTTCTCCCGCAGCTGGAGATACTCAGACTCGACAAGAACCATCTGGGAAGCATTCCCGAGGGTCTCCTCGACAACTTTGGGAAGCTCGTCTCGGTGTATCTGGGTGGCAATCCGTGGCAATGCGACTGTCATCTTCGCTACCTCTTCCAGTGGCTGAGAGGTCATCCCAAAAAAGTGAAGGATGCCGCCAAGATAAAGTGTATGAGCCCTGACAATCTCACTGGGAAAGTGGTCGGGTCTCTGACGGAAGAACAATTAAAGTGCTTGACCACCACGTCCCCTCCCACCACCGTGGACACCACCAGACTGCCCACTGCCACTTCTCTGGCTCCTGTCCCAACAAAGA
Source organism: Phrynosoma blainvillii (assembly GCA_026167975.1). Classification (NCBI taxonomy): domain Eukaryota; kingdom Metazoa; phylum Chordata; class Lepidosauria; order Squamata; family Phrynosomatidae; genus Phrynosoma; species Phrynosoma blainvillii. The sequence continues at coordinate 2,025,408 of JANUYF010000003.1, forward strand.
AAATCACAACCTCTCCAGCAGACCCTAAAAAATCCACAGCGGCTGACGAGACCACAGACACCCACCCACCCAAGTCCACTCTTGGAAAGACTCCAGCCGCGACCCCCCAAACCCCCACCAGCACAGAGGGTCCAGGCACAAGCCCACCGATGGTCCCCACCTCAGAGAGCCCCATGGAAACCTCGTGGGTCAGGACCACCAGCAAGGCGTCTCCTGGAACCAGGAGCAGCAGAACAGAACAGACCCCAGCCCCACAAATCATCACCACTCGCTCAGCTACTTCCACAGAGATAAGGCCTGAAACCACGGCTAAAGTTTCAAGCACGACCTCCGAGTCCATCACAGCCACAACCACAACTCCCACAGTCGGCTGGACCATCACTGAGGCCCCCTCAATCCGCACTACACATCCTCCCACTCCAGGCAAGAAACACTCTGAAACCCCCACTGAGATTTCCGGCACAACATCCGAGTCCATCGCAACCGCAACCACAACTCCCCAAGTCACCTCAACCGCGGCTGATGTCCCGGTCAGCACCCCCCAAGTCACGAGCATCAGAAGCATCCAGACCACAACCATTGAACTGACCACTAGTTGGACTTTGACAGCAAGGGTTGCCAAGGAATCGTTGCACACAAGCGCACCTGGCACCCGCACCCGCACCCGCACCCGCACCTCAACCACAACCTTGGCAGTTGTAGCCACCACTATCAAGATGTCCACAAGCAGCCCTGAAACACCTGGCAGGACAATGCAGGTCACATCTCCATCGCTTGGGACCTCCCATGGAGGGGAACTCTCTCCTGTGGGCACGCTGGCCACCCCGTCAGAGACTGGGATGTGCCTCTACCATGCCAGCTCTCCGGCTGGGTGTCCCTCTGCACCCTGCTCCACACCTGCAGGACCCACAACGCAAGGGAGAACAGCCACCCTGAGTCCCCCCCAGGTGTCCAACACGGCCACCTTGGAGGGCACACAGGTGGGCACCTCTGTTGCTGGCGCAGCAGCCGTGAGAACCGCTCTGCAAGCCGCAACCAGCTTCACGCTTGGTTCTCCTGCCTTCACCCCATCATCATCATCATCATCTTCTTCTTCTTCTTCTCCCCAAAGCTCTGGAGCTGGAGGGCCGGCCGGAGTCCCTCGGCCCCGATCCCAGGCCCTGGGCTGGGGCTTCTCCCTGAGCACCAACTATCGCTACTGCCAGGTGGCTCTGATGATGTACCTCTCCATGCTTTGCATTGAAATCTGCGGCACGCTTGCCTTAGCCAGGTTTGTGTACTTGCTGCACAAGGAAGGCACAAAGGAATGGCCAGCCAGGCCCGTAAAGCTGGTGGACGTCAAGCACAGGAAGGAGAAGCTGTAAAGGGCAGCCCCTCCGCCTCCTGGGCTGGCACCAAAGGTTGCCGTCAATGGGCTCCTCCTGCACCCCAGCACTCCCCAATGACCTCTGCTGCCCTCCTCCATGGCGGCTGTCCACTTCCTCTGGGGCTAGAGGGGATTTGGCACCCTGAGAAGCGAGGAGGTTGCCCCAGTCTCTGCCACTCACTCCAGCCCCTGCTTTACGCAGCAAGCGGCAGGGAATGGGAGCCTATGGCTGGGCCCCAATCCGCACTCCTACCCAGAGAAGGCAGCAGGTCCGGGGGTCCATTAAGGGGCAGGGGAGCGGTCAATACGGTCTCTGCATCCGGTGACACCCTGACTGAGGCCACCCCACTGCTGCCCAAACATCTGCCTTTGGGCAGAAGTGGGCCATGGCATTTGCCTAGGTCCCTTTAAAACACTGAAGAGAGGGAGGGTGTCAGTGGGACCATGAGGCTCAGTGGGGGGAGCAAGGGGAGGAGGACTCAGGTGTGGAGTTTTGTTTTGTTTTTTTAAAGGTTTTTTTTAAATTAAAAATTTAAATCCTTTCAAAAATTTATTTTGAATAAATGCATTTAGTCTGCGCAAATGGTATTGTAATTTAAAGGTATAATTTGGATTTTGCTAATTTTTTTATGTCACAACTATTATCAATATATTCATACATTATGATATACAGTCATTATGATTTATGAGTCACGTTAGTGCAACAAACATCATTAAGGATTCTGTAGGGTCTGGTGTGGGAAGAGGAGGTCAGTTGGTGGGGAGACCCCAGGAGCTGCTGCACTGGCCTTAGGGCAGACGCAGCAGGGAGCAAGCAAGCAAGCAAGCAGCGGTCAGTTCTCCTTCCCTTGGCCCTCCAGCCTCCCAGCATGGCCAGTGTCCTGTCAGTGATGTGTATGGACATAGGTTGCATTACTGGTCATTGTGCAATGGCCATACCCAGTGGATGGGGACGGAGGTGGAGGTGCACATGTGGAGGGTGTGTGCAGGTGCCCCAGGTGGGATGTACATGACCCCCAATGGGCCTCTCTGCTTATTCCATAGGGGCTGCTAAAGCCCCATGGCGGCGTGGCAGAGGCTCAAAGCGGAGCATGGAGCAACGCGCGTCCCTTTGTGCGTTGTTGCAACCGTGCCGCAGGCTGTCAGTCATGCGCATCAAGCAGCGCTAGACAGATTTTGTGCTGCAGTGGTGCCCAGTGCAGAGAATGAATGCATCTCTGCTGGAGGCTCTCAATGCCATGCTTCAGGGATGCCAGAGACTGGATGCCATCTTCTCCCTCGGAAGCGGGGAGCTGGGAGACAGTGGGCATGGGGGGCACTGGACGGAGGCACTGGACAGGGGCCACTAAGGGCAGCGTCCAGCGGGAAGGGGAAGATGTGGACAATGTACGGTGCCATGTCTGGCTCAGGGCACCCATAAAGGGGGAATGGATCCTCTCCTCTCCTCTCCTTTCTTCCGCTGCACCTGTCCAAGCGGCCAAAGCCAATGTCCCCCAGCCTGGTCCTTCCTTTGCCCGGCGGCTACCTTATCCTGCCTGGGTCAGGGTCAGGGTCAGAGGAGAGGCATTCGGCCCTGTCCTTGCTGATTGGTGCCCAGGAATTAGGACCTTCCCAGGGAAGAGATGAAGGCTGCATCTGCACTCATTGCAGCTTTTGAGGCTTCCCATCTTATTATAGTGTTTGCTTCTTTCTCAGAATTCTCTTCAAAATACATGCCATTTTAATGTTCGTTTAGCTTTCTCGAGTATCTTTTGAGATCTGAAGTAGTTTTTCATTGAGGTACCAATTATAATTCGTTTTAGTTTTTTTTAATCTTCAAAATTATGGGATTATTATGGTCAGAGAGAGACTTTGGAATAATGTCCATTTTTACAATTTGTGTACACAATGATTTAGTAGCTAGGAAAAAAATCTATTCTTGAAAAGGTTTTATGTCTGTTTGTAAAAAAGATAAAATCCTTAGCAAAGCAAAAGCAAAGCAAAGCAGCTTATTTATATACCGCTTCATATCACGCTATGGGATGTCTAAGCGGTTTACAACTGTGAGCTGATTGCCCCCCAACAAGCTGGGTACTCATTTTAGCGAAAAAACTCGGAAGGATGCAGGCCTGAGTCGAGCCTCAGCCCTGGCTGGTATTGAACTCGCAACCTTGTGGCTGTCTATGAGTGAGTGGCTGCAGGACAGGCATTTAACCACTGCGCCACCAGGGTTTAGCGTTCCCATACAGATGTCTCCAAATGTCCAATAAATTAAAATTCTTCATTAACTTAAAAACAGTCTGAGGGAGTTTGCCTTGGTTTGTTTTTTCCCTTCCTTTTTTGACAGATCTATCTAAATTAGGATCTAAGACAGGATTGCAGCCCCACATCATGATCATTGTATTATAATTCAGTTCTAACAAAATATTATATAAATGCTGATAATACTTTTCTTTTTTTCCCTGGGGGCCATAAACACCAACTAACAATTTTTTAAAATTTTATTTTGAATAAGGATTTCGACTCCCAGCTATTGTCTCTTCTCATCATTAAAGATTTCTGTAGCTGGAATTGAATCCTTAACATAAATTACTATCCTTTTTTTTTCTTTTTTGAGAGGATGATATAAATTCATTTCCTAATTTTCTATTCTTTAATAATCTTGTGTCTTTCTGTTTTATATGTGTCTCTTGCAGACACACTACATCATTTTAAAATTTCCCTACATAATGGTAAATCTTTTTCTGAATTTAGTCCTTTTATGTTCCAAGATAAGATATCAATACCTAGGTTATCTTTCCTTCTAAAATTTTGATTTTGAATTCTATTCATAATTCCTTTTTCTTTCTTTTCTATTTGTTGTTGTTGTTGTTGAGGAAATATGTATCTCCTATCTTATATATATTTAATTACCTTTTTACTTGATCTTGACGCTGTTTCTTCTTCTGACAAGTAAACTTCTTCTTCATCCTTGCTGTTTAAATGCTGATTGTCTTCTTGGTCACTTAACTGTAGATCTTCTTGAGTATCTCCTTCTGTTTCGTTTATCTCCTCTTTATTTTCTTCATTATGTTCTTCTTGGTCAAAAAAATATCATTTTTTCCTAGCTTGAAAAACCAGTCCAACAAAGGAAGAGCTTTTACGATCGTCTCCCTTGGAAGAGAACCTAAGAACTACGGCCATCATGCGGTAAGAAAGGCACAGAAAAAGGAGCTACTGTCCATTCATCCGGCCGGCCGGCAGCTCTTCCACAATAATAATAATGGTAATAATAATAATAATAATAATTTATTTGTATCCTGCCCCTCTGCAAATGCAATCGTTTCTTTCCTCGTGCAAAAAGCTCCTTCCTTTTGGGCCACATTTCCAGCAAAGCATTCTTTGAATAAGTGCTTTCTAATAGAGTTGGGGAAAGCTGGCTTTTTCTTTATTTAGAGCAGAGTTTAGAAAACTTCATGTTTTACCCGATAAATATTATTTACTTGTGAGACTGTGTTTTGATTCCCATGGCATACTCTGAGCAACTGCTGTTGGTGTTTCATGGGTCATCCTCCTCATCCTCTGTGACTTCTCCAGGGGTCAGTCACCCCAAAGCCTCAGGCCTTGGCCTGGGGAGTGCCTGACCTGCCTGACCTTCGGGCGAGGAAAGAGAGCTTCCCCTCCTTTATTCCAGAATGTTCCTCTGGTCTCCCATGGTCCTGGCTTTGCAGAGGAGAGCGGGGCTTGGCTTGGGGATGCCTCGTCCATAGGGCTGCCACGGGTCAGGGTCCACTCAAAGGCAATCAGCAACAACAACAAATGACAAGAGCGGACCTTTCGGATCGGAGCAGATGGCTTCCCAGACCAGGATTTCGATGTTTACAAGCAGGTTAGGATCTCCTGGCCAGAAGCTCAAGGAAACTCTTGTGCAAGTGGATGGTCTGCTGCCTGCAAAACAGGAAGGATGGCCATCTGTCACAGGGGAGGATGCCTTGATGGTGAGTTCCTGCATGGCAGGAAAAGGGGGTTGGGCTGGATGGCCCTTCTTGGGTTGGGCTCTTCCAACTCTCCTATGGTTCCATGATGCATTTGCCATTGCAGCCGATTGCATCTGAGGATGGCTGCACTCACTCAGCCCCTGCGACTGCCGAAGGACAGACGCCAATGCCATCTGGACACCCTTCTTATCTTTGGCTTTCAAATAACGTCTCTCCGTCTTGCTGTTATCAGCCGGGCTTCTCTGAAACTGCCCTGCCACAGCCCTGCCTTTTCCTCTCTCTTTCTCTTTCTCCTTTCTCATCCTTCTTCTTCTCCTGCATTTTCTCCAGAGCCTTCAACGCAACAACAGCATTCTTTGCTGCGCGCCTTCAAGGCATTTCCGGCTCACGCCGACCCCGAGGCAAACCATCCGGAACCAGTCACGGGGTTTTCGTGGCAAGGTTCTTCAGAGGGAGCTTGCCGATGCATCCTCTGAGGCTGAGAGAGTGTGACCTGCCCAAGGTCACCCAGTGGGTTTCCACGGCCGAGCAGGGACTCGAACCCTGGTCTCCAGAGCTGTAATCCAGCATTCAGACCATGCTGGCTCTGGTCAGTCACTTGGTAACTCTAGCGGTCAAGAACCCGCTGCAGCATCCAAAGCACAAGACTCCCACCTTTTGAGAATTCAAGCAAAAGCATGAAAGGCCAAAGAAGGAGAGAGTTAACAGCAATTTCCAAGGAAATCCTCTATTCCGCGTGAGCCAGAGAAAGCCCATCCAGCTCCCCATTTTGTCAGAGGAAGATGGGAACTTGTGTACGCACACACACAACACACAACACACGCACACACACTGCTCTCCACTGAGTAGCACATTATTCCACCATTTAAGAGCCTTTACTGTCTCCTAATGAAGTGCCTCCTAATGTTTGGGTGGGATCTCTTTTCCTGACCTTTGCGTCCATTGAGGCCCCATTGAGTCCCATTCTCTGGAGCAGCAGAAAACAAGCGTCCTCCATTCTCAATCTTTCATCCTTTCAGATAATATCAAATCAAATCACCTCTTAATCAATCTCAGTCCCTCCCCAAGTTTCATAGAATCATAGAATCATAGAGTTGGAAGAGACCCCAAGGGCCATCCAGTCCAGCCCCACTTTGCCATGCAGGAACTCCCAATCAAAGCATCCCCAATGACAGATGGCCATCCAGCTTCTGCTTAAAGACCTCCAAGGTCTTTCCTAAAAGATTTGCAATGCCATCTGTGTGAATAACCGATGCAAACAGGCCTCGGAAAAACCGGTATAAAACTCTGCATGCCTTGAATATGTTTTGAAGACATCCACATCACCAGCTCCATCTTTATTTGAGTCCTGACATGTGTGAGCAACAGAACTTGCAAAGATGTGCAGAGATGTGGTTAGAAATATAGTGTTAACTATTTTAAAATGTTTAAATGTTTGAAGGGATGTCACTTTGAGTATGGAGTACGCTTGTTTTCTGCTCCTCCTGGGAATAGGACCTGGAGCCATGGATGTGAAAACTATAGGAAAAGAATTCCAGCTCAACATTAGGAGTGTGTGTCCAATAATAAGATATAAAGCTGAGCTTCTGGCAATAAAGAGGGTTCACTGGAAAGGTAAAAAGCAAGAGGTCTGGTTTACTGAAATGGAGGAAGACCACCCACCGCCTGCCGCAGCGTCTGGCCCTCGCTGGCCCTGTGGCCCTGGACAGTGAGCAGTGAGCACCTGCTGCCCACAAAGTGTGCCACTCACTGCACTCGCTGCTGCTGCTGCTGCTGCTCACACCTGGCCAAGAGGAGCAAGGATGCGCTCCTCCTCCTCCTGACTGCAGGTGTGCAGAGAACTAACTAGCCACACTGAGTCCCAGGTTTAGCTGGGCTGCAGCGCCCCCTGGTGGAGGAACCGGGAAGGGAAATGCCAGGTTTTAATTTCAGAATCACCGAATGGAATGGATGATCTTCGCTCATATGACTCCAGGATTGAATCATAGAATCATAGGACCTTATCAAACGCTGGCCAGCAAGCGAAGTATAAGCGAAGTTTAAGTGAAGTAGACAGATTCCGAAAGGAATCTGTTTCGCCTGCGCGGCCATTGCGCAATGTTTGCGGCCTCGGAGGCGGCAGCGGCTCCCTCCCACGCCTCGCCCTCCCTCCGGCACAGGAAGAAGTGGAATGTAGATCCCTTTAAAGAGGTGGCCAGCATGTTGGGATCCACTTTCTCTAAAAACTCTGGCCGTCATGCTAGCTGGAGAGGGATATCTAGAGTTTCCCCAGATACAGTACATGGGAAAGGAACTACTTGAAATTCTGGTTGGCTGCAGCTCCCTCCCGCGCCTCGCTTGTACATCCCCCAAAATCCGAATGTCAAAAGATCCCCTTTGACTTCGGATCAAGGGGGAGAAATTCGTTTCAGCTTTGGATTGCCTTTGGATATGTGTAAACACACGGAAAACAAATACGTTTCAGCTTTGGATTGCCTTTGGATATGTGTAAACACACGGGAGAATTATACGTATCAGCTTTGGATACCTTCTGCTTTGGACCCCCATGTGATAAGGCCCATAGAGTTGGAAGAGACCCCAAGGGCCATCCAGTCCAACCCCCTTCTTCTGCCATGCAGGAACTCTCAGTCAGAGCACCCCCTTTGACAGAAGGCCATCCAGCCTCTGTTTAAAGACAGCCTCCAAAGAAGGAGACTCCATCAAAATCTCCAAAGGAGCGTCTTCCTCTGTTGAACAGCTCTTACTGTCAGGAAGTTCCTCCTAATGTTGAGAAATAGCTAAAGAGGTTCCCATACCTTTGATCAAATATTGATCAGAATGGCGACTAAAGTCAGGAAATTAGAAGGAACTAGGAATGGGAAAGGCAGCCATGAAAGAACTGGACAAGATCCCAAAGTGCAAAGTTAGAGGTGCACAAGCCACGGTATTCTTCATCCCCATGTAAGACGTGAGAGCTGGACAGTGAAGAAAGTGGATAATAAGAGGACCGTCGACCCATTGGAGATGTGGTGCTGGGGAAGAGTGCAGAGGATACCGGGGCTGGCCAAAAAGACAAGGAAATGGGTCTTTGAACAGCTCAGGCCAGGTCTAATCCAAGCGAATTTGGATTTGCCAAGAGGGTCAAACTGAGGCTGTCGTCCTTCGGTCCCATCATGGGAAGACATGGACCACTAGAAAAGACAATAATGCTGGGGGAGGCAGAAGGCAGGAGGAAGAGAGGAAGACCCCATCCCCGGTGGACAGATTCAATCATGGAGGACGCAGGCATGGCTATTCAGGGCCTGAGCAGTGCAGCGGAGGACGCGGGGCTTGGAGGGGTCTCATCTATAGGGTCTCCATGAGTCAGGGACGACTGACTCAAGGGCAGCTGGCAACAACAACAACAACAACAACAACAACAACAACAAGTATGATCTTGGCTGGACTGAGAACTGACGGCCGACCCCAGCCAGCCAAGTGAGCGGCGCGACTGAGCGAAGGACCCCCCCCCCCCCCCATAGAATCACAGCCTCATAGAGTTGGAAGAGACCACAAGGGCCATCCAGGTTTCCTGGGCCAAGTCCGGCATCCTGAGCTGACACCGTTTGGGCTCCACAATTGCTCAGTCCTGGGGGTGGGGGGTGGGGTGGAGGAAGTGTGGGGAGGAGGAGGGGGCTTGCAAGGAAATAGGGCACAATGAGCAACACAGAAGGGCCCTCCCCTCCTGCAAGGAACAGCGGGCCTGCGGTGATCCAGTTGGCCTGCTTTCCATGCGCCCCATGCAGGCGGGCCAGACCAGCATGGCAAAGGCCCCAAGGAAGCCCCCAAGGGGCGGGGAGCAGGGGGCAGAGGGCTTCCCCTTCCAGTATCCTTCCCCCTTGGTGGACATCCGTCCACATGGTCAGCTCTGGCTTCATCCTCTCAATGGCTTCTCCTTGCCCTCAGTCGGGCATTGTCCTGGCTTGTGTAAGGGAGGAGGTATCCAAGACCTCCTTCTCCAAGCATTGCCCTTGGGACTCGTGGAGCAATGGGGGGGGGGGGGGCACAAGTCCATCCTCTCTGCCACAGTGCAGACATTGCGTTTCACTCGCAGCCCCACAATGTAATGCTTTTCAAGGCACTGGCTCTCAATGGGATCTTCCCTCCCTCTGCAACATTTTCCCAGGGAGTGTATCCCTCATGGCCCACGGTGACCCCAAAGCAAATGCTCTCTGCTGGGTTTCTGGAATTATAGCCTGTGATCCTACATGATGCTCAAAGGGTGAAGGGCTCCGCCAGCACACTTATGTGGGTCTCCTCTTCTGCTCCTTGCTCTGCAGAAGGCAGCATCTCAGCGCATGCATGCATGCATGTGTGCATGGACCCTAATGCCCATAGAATCATAGAATCATAGAATCATAGAGTTGGAAGAGACCACAAGGGCCATCCAGTCCAACCCCCTGCCATGCAGGAACTCCCAATCAAAGCATCCCCGACAGATAGCCATCCAGCCTCTGCTTAAAGACCTCCAAGGAAGGAGACTCCACTGCTCTCCGAGGGAGTGTGTTCCACTGTCGAACCGCCCTTACTGTCAGGAAGTTCCTCCTAATGTTGAGCTGGAATCTCTTTTCTTGCAGCTTGCATCCATTGTTTCGGGTCCTAGTCTCTGGAGCAGCAGAAAACAAGCTTGTTCCCTCCTCGATATGACATCCCTTCAAATATTTAAACAGGGCTATCATATCACCTCTCAGCCTTCTCTTCTCCAGGCTAAACATCCCCAGCTCCCTAAGTCGTTCCTCATAGGGATTCATGGTTTCCAGACCCTTCACCATTTTAGTTGCCCTCCTTTGGACACACTCCAGTTTCTCCACACCTTTTTTGAATTGTGGTGCCCAGAACTGGACACAATATTCCAGGTGGGGCCTGACCAGAGCAGAATACAGTGGCACTATTACTTCTCTTGATCTAGACACTATACTTTTATTGATGCAGCCTAAAATTGCATTGGCCTTTTTTGCTGCCGCATCGCACTGTTGACTCATGTTCAACTTGTGGTCCACCTGGATTCCTAGATCCCTTTCACACGTAGTCTCATTCAGCCAGGTGTCCCCCATCGTATATCTGTAGTTTTCGTTTTTCCGTCCTAAGTGCAGTACCTTACATTTCTCCGTGTTGAATTTCATTTTGTTAGCTTTGGCCCAACTTTCTAGTCTGTTCAAGTCATTTTGAATTTTGATCCTGTCCTCTGGGGTATTAGCTACTCCTCCTAATTTGGTGTCGTCTGCAAATTTGATAACTATGCCCCCAATACCGTCATCCAAGTCATTGATAAAGAGATTGAATAGCACTGGGCCCAGGACAGAGCCCCACTGGACACCCCACTGGTCACTTCTTTCCAAGTTGAAAAGGAGCCATTGTTGAGCACCCTTTGCGTTCGACCAGTCAACCAATTACAAATCCATGTAACAGTTACTTTGTCTAGCCCACTTTTTACCAACTTGCTTGCAAGAATGTCATGGGGAACCTTGTCAAAGGCCTTTCTGAAATCAAGATATACTATATCCACCGCATTCCCTTCATCTACCAAGCTGGTAATTTTATCAAAAAAAGAGATCAGATTTGTCTGGCATGACCTGTTTCTCTGAAACTCATGTTGACTTTTTGTGATTATGAAATTACCTTCTAGATGTTCACAGACTCTCAGTTTAATGATCTGCTCCAGAATCTTTCCGGGTATTGATGTATGTATGAAAGCGTGTTTTTTTTCCCTTTTTGAAGATGGGGACAACATTTGCCCTCCTCCAGTCCGCTGGGACCTCTCCTGTTTTCCAGGAATTCTCAAAGATTATTGCCAATGGTTCTGATATTACATTTGCCAGTTCTTTTAATACCCTTGGATGTAATTCATCTGGTCCTGGAGACTTGTATTCATCTAGATTAACCAGATGTTTCTGTACTATCTCTTTACTTATTCTGTGCTGATGCAGTCATAGAATAGTAGAGTTGGAGGGGACTCCAAGGGACCCTAATGCCCATGCAGTCATAGAATCGTAGAGTTGGAGGGGACCCCAAGAGACCCTAATGCCCATGCAGTCATAGAATAGTAGAGTTGGAGGGGAGCCCAAGGGACCCTAATGCCCATGCAGTCGTAGAATCTTAGAGTTGGAGGGGACCCCAAGGGACCCTAATGCCCATGCAGTCATAGAATCGTAGAGTTGGAGGGGACCCCAAGGGACCCTAATGCCCATGCAGTCGTAGAATCGTAGAGTTGGAGGGGACCCCAAGGGACCCTAATGCCCATGCAGTCGTAGAATATTATAGTTGGAGGGGACCCCAAGGGACCCTAATGCCCATGCAGCCATAGAATATTAGAGTTGGAGGGGACCCCAAGGGATCCTAATGGCCTTGCAGCCATAGAATCGTAGAGTTGGAGGGGACCCCAAGGGACCCTAATGCCCATGCAGCCATAGAATAGTAGAGTTGGAGGGGACCCCAAGGGACCCTAATGCCCATGCAGCCATAGAATCGTAGAGTTGGAGGGGACCCCAAGGGATCCTAATGCCCATGCAGTCGTAGAATCGTAGAGTTGGAGGGGACCCCAAGGGACCCTAATGCCCATGCAGTCATAGAATCGTAGAGTTGGAGGGGACCCCAAGGGACCCTAATGCCCATGCAGTCATAGAATCGTAGAGTTGGAGGGGACCCCAAGGGACCCTAATGCCCATGCAGTCATAGAATAGTAGAGTTGGAGGGGACCCCAAGGGACCCTAATGCCCATACAGTCGTAGAATCGTAGAGTTGGAGGGGACCCCAAGGGACCCTAATGCCCATGCAGTCGTAGAATCGTAGAGTTGGAGGGGACCCCAAGGGACCCTAATGCCCATGCAGTCGTAGAATAGTAGAGTTGGAGGGGACCCCAAGGGACCCTAATGCCCATGAAGCCTTAGAATAGTAGAGTTGGAGGGGACCCCAAGGGACCCTAATGCCCATGCAGCCATAGAATAGTAGAGTTGGAGGGGACCCCAAGGGACCCTAATGCCCATGCAGTCATAGAATAGTAGAGTTGGAGGGGACCCCAAGGGACCCTAATGTCCATGCAGTCGTAGAATCGTAGAGTTGGAGGGGACCCCAAGGGACCCTAATGCCCATGCAGTCGTAGAATATTATAGTTGGAGGGGACCCCAAGGGACCCTAATGCCCATGCAGCCATAGAATATTAGAGTTGGAGGGGACCCCAAGGGATCCTAATGGCCATGCAGCCATAGAATCGTAGAGTTGGAGGGGACCCCAAGGGACCCTAATGCCCATGCAGCCATAGAATAGTAGAGTTGGAGGGGACCCCAAGGGACCCTAATGCCCATGCAGCCATAGAATAGTAGAGTTGGAGGGGACCCCAAGGGACCCTAATGCCCATGCAGTCATACAATAGTAGAGTTGGAGGGGACCCCAAGGGACCCTAATGCCCATGCAGCCTTAGAATAGTAGAGTTGGAGGGGACCCCAAGGGACCCTAATGCCCATGCAGCCATAGAATAGTAGAGTTGGAGGGGACCCCAAGGGACCCTAATGCCCATGCAGTCATAGATTAGTAGAGTTGGAGGGGACCCCAAGGGACCCTAATGTCCATGCAGTCGTAGAATCGTAGAGTTGGAGGGGACCCCAAGGGACCCTAATGCCCATGCAGTCGTAGAATATTATAGTTGGAGGGGACCCCAAGGGACCCTAATGCCCATGCAGCCATAGAATATTAGAGTTGGAGGGGACCCCAAGGGATCCTAATGGCCATGCAGCCATAGAATCGTAGAGTTGGAGGGGACCCCAAGGGACCCTAATGCCCATGCAGCCATAGAATAGTAGAGTTGGAGGGGACCCCAAGGGACCCTAATGCCCATGCAGCCATAGAATAGTAGAGTTGGAGGGGACCCCAAGGGACCCTAATGCCCATGCAGTCGTAGAATCGTAGAGTTGGAGGGGACCCCAAGGGACCCTAATGCCCATGCAGTCGTAGAATCGTAGAGTTGGAGGGGACCCCAAGGGACCCTAATGCCCATGCAGTCATAGAATCGTAGAGTTGGAGGGGACCCCAAGGGACCCTAATGCCCATGCAGTCATAGAATCGTAGAGTTGGAGGGGACCCCAAGGGACCCTAATGCCCATGCAGCCATAGAATAGTAGAGTTGGAGGGGACCCCAAGGGACCCTAATGCCCATGCAGTCATAGATTAGTAGAGTTGGAGGGGACCCCAAGGGACCCTAATGTCCATGCAGTCGTAGAATCGTAGAGTTGGAGGGGACCCCAAGGGACCCTAATGCCCATGCAGTCGTAGAATATTATAGTTGGAGGGGACCCCAAGGGACCCTAATGCCCATGCAGCCATAGAATATTAGAGTTGGAGGGGACCCCAAGGGATCCTAATGGCCATGCAGCCATAGAATCGTAGAGTTGGAGGGGACCCCAAGGGACCCTAATGCCCATGCAGCCATAGAATAGTAGAGTTGGAGGGGACCCCAAGGGACCCTAATGCCCATGCAGCCATAGAATAGTAGAGTTGGAGGGGACCCCAAGGGACCCTAATGCCCATGCAGTCGTAGAATCGTAGAGTTGGAGGGGACCCCAAGGGACCCTAATGCCCATGCAGTCATAGAATCGTAGAGTTGGAGGGGACCCCAAGGGACCCTAATGCCCATGCAGTCATAGAATCGTAGAGTTGGAGGGGACCCCAAGGGACCCTAATGCCCATGCAGTCGTAGAATAGTAGAGTTGGAGGGGACCCCAAGGGACCCTAATGCCCATACAGTCGTAGAATCGTAGAGTTGGAGGGGACCCCAAGGGACCCTAATGCCCATGCAGTCGTAGAATCGTAGAGTTGGAGGGGACCCCAAGGGACCCTAATGCCCATGCAGTCGTAGAATAGTAGAGTTGGAGGGGACCCCAAGGGACCCTAATGCCCATGCAGCCTTAGAATAGTAGAGTTGGAGGGGACCCCAAGGGACCCTAATGCCCATGCAGCCATAGAATAGTAGAGTTGGAGGGGACCCCAAGGGACCCTAATGCCCATGCAGTCATAGAATAGTAGAGTTGGAGGGGACCCCAAGGGACCCTAATGTCCATGCAGTCGTAGAATCGTAGAGTTGGAGGGGACCCCAAGGGACCCTAATGCCCATGCAGTCGTAGAATATTATAGTTGGAGGGGACCCCAAGGGACCCTAATGCCCATGCAGCCATAGAATATTAGAGTTGGAGGGGACCCCAAGGGATCCTAATGGCCATGCAGCCATAGAATCGTAGAGTTGGAGGGGACCCCAAGGGACCCTAATGCCCATGCAGCCATAGAATAGTAGAGTTGGAGGGGACCCCAAGGGACCCTAAAGCCCATGCAGCCATAGAATAGTAGAGTTGGGGGGACCCCAAGGGACCCTAATGCCCATGCAGTCATAGAATAGTAGAGTTGGAGGGGACCCCAAGGGACCCTAATGCCCATGCAGCCGTAGAATCGTAGAGTTGGAGGGGACCCCAAGGGACCCTAATGCCCATGCAGCCATAGAATCATAGTGTTGGAGGGGACCCCAAGGGACCCTAATGCCCATGCAGCCGTAGAATCGTAGAGTTGGAGGGGACCCCAAGGGACCCTAATGCCCATGCAGTCGTAGAATAGTAGAGTTGGAGGGGACCCCAAGGGACCCTAATGCCCATGCAGTCGTAGAATCGTAGAGTTGGAGGGGACCCCAAGGGACCCTAATGCCCATGCAGTCATAGAATCGTAGAGTTGGAGGGGACCCCAAGGGACCCTAATGCATATACAGTCATAGAATCGTAGAGTTGGAGGGGACCCCAAGGGACCCTAATGCCCATGCAGTCGTAGAATAGTAGAGTTGGAGGGGACCCCAAGGGACCCTAATGCCCATGCAGTCGTAGAATCGTAGAGTTGGAGGGGACCCCAAGGGACCCTAATGCCCATGCAGTCGTAGAATCGTAGAGTTGGAGGGGACCCCAAGGGACCCTAATGCCCATGCAGTCGTAGAATAGTAGAGTTGGAGGGGACCCCAAGGGACCCTAATGCCCATGCAGCCTTAGAATAGTAGAGTTGGAGGGGACCCCAAGGGACCCTAATGCCCATGCAGCCATAGAATAGTAGAGTTGGAGGGGACCCCAAGGGACCCTAATGTCCATGCAGTCATAGAATCGTAGAGTTGGAGGGGACCCCAAGGGACCCTAATGCCCATGCAGTCGTAGAATATTATAGTTGGAGGGGACCCCAAGGGACCCTAATGCCCATGCAGCCATAGAATATTAGAGTTGGAGGGGACCCCAAGGGATCCTAATGGCCATGCAGCCATAGAATCGTAGAGTTGGAGGGGACCCCAAGGGACCCTAATGCCCATGCAGCCATAGAATAGTAGAGTTGGAGGGGACCCCAAGGGACCCTAATGCCCATGCAGCCATAGAATAGTAGAGTTGGAGGGGACCCCAAGGGACCCTAATGCCCATGCAGTCGTAGAATAGTAGAGTTGGAGGGGACCCCAAGGGACCCTAATGCCCATGCAGCCGTAGAATCGTAGAGTTGGAGGGGACCCCAAGGGACCCTAATGCCCATGCAGCCATAGAATCATAGTGTTGGAGGGGACCCCAAGGGACCCTAATGCCCATGCAGCCGTAGAATCGTAGAGTTGGAGGGGACCCCAAGGGACCCTAATGCCCATGCAGTCGTAGAATAGTAGAATTGGAGGGGACCCCAAGGGACCCTAATGCCCATGCAGTCGTAGAATAGTAGAGTTGGAGGGGACACCAAGGGACCCTAATGCCCATGCAGTCATAGAATCGTAGAGTTGGAGGGGACCCCAAGGGACCCTAATGCCCATGCAGTCATAGAATCGTAGAGTTGGAGGGGACCCCAAGGGACCCTAATGCCCATGCAGTCATAGAATCGTAGAGTTGGAAGGGGACCCCAAGGGACCCTAATGCCCATGCAGCCATAGAATAGTAGAGTTGGAGGGGACCCCAAGGGACCCTAATGCCCATGCAGCCTTAGAATAGTAGAGTTGGAGGGGACGCCAAGGGACCCTAATGCCCATGCAGCCATAGAATAGTAGAGTTGGAGGGGACCCCAAGGGACCCTAATGCCCATGCAGTCATAGAATAGTAGAGTTGGAGGGGACCCCAAGGGACCCTAATGCCCATGCAGTCGTAGAATATTATAGTTGGAGGGGACCCCAAGGGACCCTAATGCCCATGCAGCCATAGAATATTAGAGTTGGAGGGGACCCCAAGGGATCCTAATGGCCATGCAGCCATAGAATCGTAGAGTTGGAGGGGACCCCAAGGGACCCTAATGCCCATGCAGCCATAGAATAGTAGAGTTGGAGGGGACCCCAAGGGACCCTAATGCCCATGCAGTCATAGAATAGTAGAGTTGGAGGGGACCCCAAGGGACCCTAATGCCCATGCAGCCGTAGAATCGTAGAGTTGGAGGGGACCCCAAGGGACCCTAATGCCCATGCAGCCATAGAATCATAGTGTTGGAGGGGACCCCAAGGGACCCTAATGCCCATGCAGCCGTAGAATCGTAGAGTTGGAGGGGACCCCAAGGGACCCTAATGCCCATGCAGTCGTAGAATAGTAGAGTTGGAGGGGACCCCAAGGGACCCTAATGCCCATGCAGTCGTAGAATCGTAGAGTTGGAGGGGACCCCAAGGGACCCTAATGCCCATGCAGTCATAGAATCGTAGAGTTGGAGGGGACCCCAAGGGACCCTAATGCATATGCAGTCATAGAATCGTAGAGTTGGAGGGGACCCCAAGGGACCCTAATGCCCATGCAGTCGTAGAATAGTAGAGTTGGAGGGGACCCCAAGGGACCCTAATGCCCATACAGTCGTAGAATCGTAGAGTTGGAGGGGACCCCAAGGGACCCTAATGCCCATGCAGTCGTAGAATCGTAGAGTTGGAGGGGACCCCAAGGGACCCTAATGCCCATGCAGTCGTAGAATAGTAGAGTTGGAGGGGACCCCAAGGGACCCTGATGCCCATGCAGCCTTAGAATAGTAGAGTTGGAGGGGACCCCAAGGGACCCTAATGCCCATGCAGCCATAGAATAGTAGAGTTGGAGGGGACCCCAAGGGACCCTAATGTCCATGCAGTCGTAGAATCGTAGAGTTGGAGGGGACCCCAAGGGACCCTAATGCCCATGCAGTCGTAGAATATTATAGTTGGAGGGGACCCCAAGGGACCCTAATGCCCATGCAGCCATAGAATATTAGAGTTGGAGGGGACCCCAAGGGATCCTAATGGCCATGCAGCCATAGAATCGTAGAGTTGGAGGGGACCCCAAGGGACCCTAATGCCCATGCAGCCATAGAATAGTAGAGTTGGAGGGGACCCCAAGGGACCCTAATGCCCATGCAGCCATAGAATAGTAGAGTTGGAGGGGACCCCAAGGGACCCTAATGCCCATGCAGTCATAGAATAGTAGAGTTGGAGGGGACCCCAAGGGACCCTAATGCCCATGCAGCCGTAGAATCGTAGAGTTGGAGGGGACCCCAAGGGACCCTAATGCCCATGCAGCCATAGAATCATAGTGTTGGAGGGGACCCCAAGGGACCCTAATGCCCATGCAGCCGTAGAATCGTAGAGTTGGAGGGGACCCCAAGGGACCCTAATGCCCATGCAGTCGTAGAATAGTAGAGTTGGAGGGGACCCCAAGGGACCCTAATGCCCATGCAGTCGTAGAATAGTAGAGTTGGAGGGGACCCCAAGGGACCCTAATGCCCATGCAGTCATAGAATAGTAGAGTTGGAAGGGACCCCAAGGGACCCTAATGCCCATGCAGTCGTAGAATCATAGAATTGGAGGGGACCCCAAGGGACCCTAATGCCCATGCAGTCATAGAATCGTAGAGTTGGAGGGGACCCCAAGGGACCCTAATGCCCATGCAGTCATAGAATCGTAGAGTTGGAGGGGACCCCAAGGGACCCTAATGCCCATGCAGTCATAGAATAGTAGAGTTGGAGGGGACCCCAAGGGACCCTAATGCCCATGCAGCCTTAGAATAGTAGAGTTGGGGGGGACCCCAAGGGACCCTAATGCCCATGCAGCCATAGAATAGTAGAGTTGGAGGGGACCCCAAGGGACCCTAATGCCCATGCAGTCATAGAATAGTAGAGTTGGAGGGGACCCCAAGGGACCCTAATGCCCATGCAGTCGTAGAATATTATAGTTGGAGGGGACCCCAAGGGACCCTAATGCCCATGCAGCCATAGAATATTAGAGTTGGAGGGGACCCCAAGGGATCCTAATGGCCATGCAGCCATAGAATCGTAGAGTTGGAGGGGACCCCAAGGGACCCTAATGCCCATGCAGCCATAGAATAGTAGAGTTGGAGGGGACCCCAAGGGACCCTAAAGCCCATGCAGCCATAGAATAGTAGAGTTGGAGGGGACCCCAAGGGACCCTAATGCCCATGCAGTCATAGAATAGTAGAGTTGGAGGGGACCCCAAGGGACCCTAATGCCCATGCAGCCGTAGAATCGTAGAGTTGGAGGGGACCCCAAGGGACCCTAATGCCCATGCAGCCATAGAATCATAGTGTTGGAGGGGACCCCAAGGGCCACCCGGTCCAGCCTCTTCCCAGCAGTTCTGCAGCTGGGAAGAGTGAGCATCCTCCTGCATCACAGATGCATTCCTCGCATCCATTAGCTGTGCAAAACCCTCCTGCCTCCAGAGATGCCAAGTCAGCACCTTCTCATTGCCTGAAACTTTGGAGCCAAAATCTGGGGAGGGGAGTTGGGCCGGCCCTGGCGATGTCAAGGGGGATATGCAACCTCGCCATGCCGCATTGGTGTGGGAGGGGGCTGGAACTGCTGCTGGCCAGCGGATTGTGGAAACAGTTGTGCGAACAAACCAAGGAAATGGGGTCGGTGGGATTGCAGCTGGTACCTGGGCAATACAGCAAACAGAAAACGGAAGGGAAAGGTGGCCAGGTGTGCCAAGTGTGCCCAGGGGCAACAGTAAAAGCCTCCTCTCCTCTCCTCTCTCTCCAAGGCCCTTGCCCTGTGTGTCCTTTCCCCACGGCGGCGGCGCAGAGAGGGCTTGGAGGGGTGGCACATGGGCCACATTCTCCTGCATCAAGCCATGCGCCAGTGCCTTGGCTGCCTGACCTTTAGGCCTGGAGGAGAGTCTCTCTTGGAAGAGCTGCCTCTGGGTTCTCTCCCCGCCTGCCTGCCTGCCTGCCTGCCTGCCTGCCTGCCCTCCATCCATCCCTCCATCCATCCCTCCATCCCTCCATCCATCCCTGGGGCAGTCCAAAGCCGCCTTCCCCTTCTCTTGTGGAGGCATGGTTGAGCCTTTGGGGCTTGCTGGAGCCGCTGTCAACATCTGGAAGAAGCAGGATCCCAAGCTGGAGGCCAAGATGGCTGGAAGGGAAGGAGGGAAGGAGGGAGGCACTGAAGACAGGGGGGTGGTCACCCCACAGCCTCCCAGTCTCTCTCTCTGGATGGATGTGTGTGTGTGTGTGTGTGTGGTGTGTGTGGAGGGGGGGTAATGAGAGCCAGCTGGGAGGCAGGATGGGGGGCCAGACCTGGCAGCTCATCCATCTTCCTAAGTGGTTCCCTTTTTTTGGGGGGGGAGGGGGGAGGCAAGCTGAGCCCGGCAGCCCAGATTTGGGGAGGGGGGCTTAGGCCTGTCAGAGGCTGGAGGGACACCTGTGCTGGGCAAAGATATGGGGGGGGGGGGGCAAAGGGATTAGCAGGACATCATCACCTCCTGAAGGCTGGAGGGTGCGTTCCAGGGGGCCCAAGCCCTCTTCCTGTGGAAAGCCTGCTCCGGGGCTGATGGGTCGTATCTCTGCTTCCCTGCTGAAGGCATTTGGAGAGGCACATGGAATCCTGGCTTTGGAAGGGGTCCCAAGGGCCATCCAGTCTAACCCCTCTCTTCTGCCATGCAGGAAGTCACCATCAAAGCGCTCCCTGGGACAGATGGCCATCCAGCCTCTGTTTAAAGAAGGAGAGACCGCCACTCTCTGGGGCACAAGGGTCTCCCACGGTCAAACAGCCCTCACCATCAGGACGCTCCTCCTAATGTTTCAGTGGAATCTCCTTTCTTGTATAGTTTGCATCCATTGAGGCTCCATTGTGTCCTATTCTCTCGAGCAGCAGAAAACAAGCTTGCTCCATCCTCAATATGACATCCCTTCAAATATTTCAGAGAATCAGAGAATCAAAAGAGACACTCCCCCACCCCAGGGCCACCAGTCCAACCCCCTTCTTCTGCCATGGAGGAAGACCCAGTCCAAGCCCTCCTTATGACAGAGGGCCATCCAGCCTCTGCCTAAAAACAGCCCCCAAAGAAGGCTTTCTTTTCCAAGAGACCTGGAAGGGACCCCCAAAGGTCACCCAGTCCAACCCTCTTCTTCTGCCATGGAGGAAGACCCAGTCCAAGCCCTCCTTATGACAGAGGGCCATCCAGCCTCTGCCTAAAAACAGCCCCCAAAGAAGGCTTTCTTTTCCAAGAGACCTGGAAGGGACCCCCAAAGGTCACCCAGTCCAACCCTCTTCTTCTGCCATGGAGGAAGACCCAGTCCAAGCCCTCCTTATGACAGAGGGCCATCTAGCCTCTGCCTAAAAACAGCCCCCAAAGAGGGAGACTTCACTACCTTCTGAGCCTTTCTTTTCCAAGAGACGTGGAAGGGATCCCCAAAGGTCACCCAGTCCAACCCTTTTCTCCTGCCATGGAGGAAGACCCAGTCCAAGCTCTCCTGATGACAGAGGGCCATCTAGCCTCTGCCTAAAAACAGTCCCCAAGAAGGCTTTCTTTTCCAAGAGACCTGGAAGGGACCCCCAAAGGTCACCCAGTCCAACCCTCTTCTTCTGCCATGGAGGAAGACCCAGTCCAAGCCCTCCTTATGACAGAGGGCCATCCAGCCTCTGCCTAAAAACAGCCCCCAAAGAAGGCTTTCTTTTCCAAGAGACCTGGAAGGGACCCCCAAAGGTCATCCAGTCCAACCCCCTTCTTCTGCCATGGAGGAAGACCCAGTCCAAGCCCTCCTTATGACAGAGGGCCATCCAGCCTCTGCCTAAAAACAGCCCCCAAAGAAGGCTTTCTTTTCCAAGAGACCTGGAAGGGACCCCCAAAGGTCATCCAGTCCAACCCCCTTCTTCTGCCATGGAGGAAGACCCAGTCCAAGCCCTCCTTATGACAGAGGGCCATCCAGCCTCTGCCTAAAAACAGCCCCCAAAGAAGGCTTTCTTTTCCAAGAGACCTGGAAGGGACCCCCAAAGGTCACCCAGTCCAACCCTCTTCTTCTGCCATGGAGGAAGACCCAGTCCAAGCCCTCCTTATGACAGAGGGCCATCTAGCCTCTGCCTAAAAACAGTCCCCAAGAAGGCTTTCTTTTCCAAGAGACCTGGAAGGGACCCCCAAAGGTCACCCAGTCCAACTCTCTTCTTCTGCCATGGAGGAAGACCCAGTCCAAGCCCTCCTTATGACAGAGGGCCATCTAGCCTCTGCCTAAAAACAGCCCCCAAAGAGGGAGACTCCACTACCTTCTGAGCCTTTCTTTTCCAAGAGACCTGGAAGGGGTCCCCAAAGGTCACCCAGTCCAACCCTCTTCTTCTGCCATGGAGGAAGACCCAGTCCAAGCCCTCCTTATGACAGAGGGCCATCTAGCCTCTGCCTAAAAACAGCCCCCAAAGAGGGAGACTTCACTACCTTCTGAGCCTTTCTTTTCCAAGAGACGTGGAAGGGATCCCCAAAGGTCACCCAGTCCAACCCTTTTCTCCTGCCATGGAGGAAGACCCAGTCCAAGCTCTCCTGATGACAGAGGGCCATCTAGCCTCTGCCTAAAAACAGTCCCCAAGAAGGCTTTCTTTTCCAAGAGACCTGGAAGGGACCCCCAAAGGTCACCCAGTCCAACTCTCTTCTTCTGCCATGGAGGAAGACCCAGTCCAAGCCCTCCTTATGACAGAGGGCCATCCAGCCTCTGCCTAAAAACAGCCCCCAAAGAAGGCTTTCTTTTCCAAGAGACCTGGAAGGGACCCCCAAAGGTCACCCAGTCCAACCCTCTTCTTCTGCCATGGAGGAAGACCCAGTCCAAGCCCTCCTTATGGCAGATGGCCATCCAGCCATCCACTGTCCATCAGCTCTTACCGTCAGGAAGCTCTTCCTAACGTTGAGATGAATCTCTTTTATGCTCTTTAAAACGAGGCAGAATGGGATCTAACTGCAGGTCGGCATCACTGGGTCCTGCATGCTTTGTGCCTTCAACTTATGGCGACCCTCTCCTAGGATTTTCTTGGCCAGATTTCCTCAAAGGAGGTTTGCCACCCCCTGAAAAGAGTGAGCCTTGCCCCAAAGCATCCAGTGGGCTTCGATGATTGTGTTGGGATTCGAACCCTGGTCTCCCCAAGGCAGTGTGTGCCACTCAGTGCAGGGGATGCCACCAACAATTGGGAGGTTTGGCTCAGGCCAGTCCTTTGACCGAAACACGGATGGACTTTCCAGTGTTGGTAAGAGAGCTTCCAGGACTGGTCAGGGTTCGGATGGGGCTCAAACACTCCTGTGCTGGGCGTCCACTCTGGCCAACCCACAAACGCCTTTCCACAAATGGCCATGCCAGTCCCTCTGGCCACGGCTGACCGAGGGGGTGGCAGAGCAGACGGGGGTGGGGGGACGGGACCCATTTTGGGAGGGATTTTGCAGAAGGCCTCAGCTGGAGGAACTGGACTTGGGCCCCAACACCATCCTCTCCCCTTCCGGTCATTTTTGTGGGAGAAAGAGCAGCAGGAGGAATTGTGGAAGGGATCCCCCTAAGGCCATGTAGTCCAACCCTCTTCAGACATACAGGGACCCATACAGGGACCCACGGCCGAAGCATTCCTCCTCGGCGCCATTCGTCTCCAGAGCCCTTGAGGCCAGGCGAGAGACCTCCATGCCAGACCAATGAGCGACAGAAGCAGCAGCTTTTAGGCGCTCCAAATGGTCATCTTCCCAGCCGACATCCAGGATTTTAAATGCCACCCTTCTGCACTCTTCTATAGATGGTGGACAGTCTTTGGGGGGGGGGATATACTCCCCGACAGAGCCCTCCCTGACCTGTCCTGGGACCTGGCTGGCCTCTTGGCAAGGCCAGAGGGCAGAAGGGAGGAAGAGGTGGAGGACAGGGACGCCTGGCCTGACCACAGTCCATGTGAAAGGGATCTAACAGTCCTTCCCTAGGGATCATGGCCACTGAGATTTAAAGCAATTTGCTGGTCCCCTCGTTCACACTGTAAACGGTTTCAGACCCGACTGCGATCGGTCAGAGTTGCTTTGAAGCGAGGCAAATGCAAAAAACCCGCTCTTTTCGGACACTACTTTTTTGGTGATTCTTTTGGAAAAAAACTGAATCGGAAGCGTGCTCAACAAGTGTGGACGACGAATTTGCATTGCGCTGGAGGGGAGATCTTGCCAAAGTCCAGCTCCCTGAAGTTGAGGGTGGTGAGCTGGGCTCCCTTGGCCTCGCAAGCCCTCAACAGGCAGAGCAGGACACTAATTTTGGGGCTGCCGGACCCAGCTTTGGGGACGCTGTGGTCGTATAGTCCGGAGGGAGCGAGCCGGACGCGGGACCTCTCCAAGCCTGGCGGCCACCTTGAAACAATCCCAGCCTGAATCGAATCTGCAACCCATTGTCAAATCGATCTGCAAACCAGTTTAAATGTAAGTGGGAATGAGTCTTTAGTAGACCACAAGCTGAACATGAGCCAACAGTGTGATACGGCAGCTAAGAAGGCCAATGCGATTCTAGGCTACATCAAGAGAAGTGTAGTGTCCAGATGAAGGGAAATAATAGTGCAACTCTATTCTGCTCTGGTCAAGCCTCGTCTGAAATATTGTTTCCAGTTCTGGACACCTTAATTCAGGAAGGATGTTGAGAAGCTGGAGCGTGTCCAGAGGAGGACAGCCAGAATGAAAGATCTGGAAACCACTAAGCCATATGAGGAGCAACTTAGGGAAGTGCTGGGTATATTTAGCCTGGAGAAAAGAAGGTTAAGAGCTGAAATGATAGCCCTCTTTAAATATTTGAAGGGTGTCATATTGAGGATATGGAGCAAGCTTGTTTTCTGCTGCTCCAGAGAATAGGACACAATGGAGCCTCAATGGATGCAAGCTCCAGGAAAAGAGATTCCAACTCAACATTAGGAAGACCTTCCTGACAGCAAGAGCTCTTTGACAGTGGAAGATGTTGTCTTGGAAGGTGGTGGAGTCTCCTTCTTTGGAGGTCTTTAAACAGAGGCTGTATGCCCATCGGTCACAGGGGGTGCTTTGATTGAGAGTTCCTGCATGGCAGAAGAAGGGGGTTGGACTGGATGGCCTTTGAAGGACTCTCCCAACTCCATGATTCTACCATTCTATGGCCTCCTCATAGAGCAGTCCCCATCCCAAGAGCCCCCTTTTCTGTGCATGCAATAGCACAGGAATGAAATATAGCACACAACACCTGGTATTTGTTGGCGGTCCCCCATCCAAATACTGACCAGGGCTGGCCCTGCTTAGATTCCAAGGTCAGAGGGGAATCAGGTGCCTTCAGGCCACCAGCATTTTGCAAATTCCCCAGGAGAGGTTAAGGGTCATCCGAGGCACAGAGCCTTCCTCTGGGGCTGCCATGCCAGGGCCTTAATGGAGTCATCCCACTCGGCTGCCCCTGTCCAGACCTCCTGCTTCTGTCAAGGGGGGGGCGGGGGGCGGAATGGCCGGACAAATTCGGACCAGCGGGAAGTGGACGCCCTCCTGCCTGGCCGGACGAAAAGCCCCGCCACCTTCCCCATGCTGGCCTATGATGAAGCACAATGAAGCACACTCATACCTAGTACATTTAATTCACTTTGGCGTCTCTTATCAGTTATTTAAGTTTCTTGCACCTCCTCGTTACTTTACTGCATATCTGGGAAAATGTATTTTTGTTCCACTGTTAAGCTGATACGAAAATAATGATTACAAGCCTCAAGTCCCACACTGAATAAATATATAAGAGTTGTAGGAAGTAGAAGGGAATGCTTTGGATAAAGGAAGGGGAATTATAGGATAAAGGGAGACCAGCTCTGGGAGGGAAGAAAGTCAAACGAGGATTTAATAAATGGAAGAAGATGTAACACGGGACTGAAAGTTAAGACAATACGAAACATGCAGGGGTAGCACCTGTGTTGGCCATTTAGCAAATTCAAACAAAAATCCACCTTTCTTGGCCAACCAAAATGCACAATATTATACTTGTTGCAAGCTTTCGAAACTCCTCTGGCTTCTTCTTCTTCATCAGGCCAGATGTTACAAACAAAACAGGAGAAAAAACAGAATTGTTCCAAACCAAACAGGAGAATGCAGGCATCTGACTAACATCTCCAATTGCTTTTTCTCCTAACATCTTTCCTGACGAAGAAGAAGAAGCCCATGGAGCTTTGAAAGCTTGCAACAAGGCATAGTATTGTGCATTTGGGTTGGCCAACAAAGGCATCACCGTTTGGTGGTTTTTTGTTTGAATTAGACAATATGAGTTTATATACATGTTGTTCATGGACATCTTTTATGCTTTTATGCAGTTTTGTTTTTTTAATTATTAAAATGTTAATAAAAACCACTCTTTAAAAACTCCTAAAAGCAGTCTAAAAGCAATCCCAGAATCCAGTTCTGGAAGAGTTAAAGCAGCCCTTGCAAAGACTGAATGGCTGGCTTTCTGTGGAAGAAGGGATGAGGTCAGGACTGGATTTCCCTCCAGACAAAGAACCCAAACAAAGGAGGGCTCAGGGGCACCTCTTTGCACAGAGGAGCAGGGTGCCCTTCCCCTTCCCCTTCCGAAAACTGGGTGCTCCAGATTCGGTTTTGGGGGTGGAGGTTTCTATTGACTCCATGCAATAGCCTTTGCACCTGGAAAAGGCGGAATCACAAATAAGGAACTGGGAGCTGAGAACCCATTCCAGCCTCCCAGGGAAAGCAAATTAATTCATTGACGGTGTGCATTTATCACCCCTTGAAATAATGAAATGCTCCATCCAAGGCCTGGCACACAGACAGAAGGCCTTTGCAGATACTACAGGTTTACTTACGTACTTAATTCTACTTTGCCTTTCTGTTTGTTGAGAAAGGCTTCCAAGGCGGGGATCACAAGGGACTTACCAATGACCACCATGTCCAGACAGTAATTGTTCTGGACTCTACCAGCCCTATGAGGAATGGCTGAGGAAGCTGGGTATGCTTAACTTGGAGAAGAGGATTCATTCTCTGAATGCATCTGAGGAAGGAGGCGCTCAAGTCTATGAAAGCTCATCTTGCCAACTTCTTCCTTTCTTTTAGTCTCAAAGGTGCTGCAAGATCCCTTTGCTTGGAGAAGAGAAGGCGGGAGGAAGGTGGCAAGATGCAGCGCCGTCCTTGAATATCTGGAGGGATGTTATATGCAGAAGACAGAGCGAGCTTGCTTTACGTTGCCTCAGAACACAAACCATTGGGTTTTCCACCTAAACATTGGGAAGAGCCTCTTTTCGGCAAGAGCTGGAGGTTGCAGGAGCCTCCTTCTTAGGAGGTCTTTGAACAGAGGCTGCTGGATGGCCGTATTTCAAGGGTGCTTTAGCTGTGGATACCTGAATGGCGGGAAGTGAGTTGGACTAGATGGCCCTTGTGGTCCCTTCCAACGCTATGGTTCAATGATTCTTGTCCATCTGGTCCAATGCCCAGCGCTCATGCGGAGAGCCCACCACGAGAGGAGCATCCCCGAAAGACGGCCATCCAGCCTTTGGTTTAAGCGCCTCCTGAGAAGGAGAGTCCACCAGCTTCTGGGGAGGATCTGTTCCAACGTGAACCAGCTCTTCCCATCAAGAAGGTCTTCCTAATGTTTAGCTAGAACCTCCCTTCTCCCTTTTGTCCTTGGAATCCATGAGGGTTGAGATCCTACCTTCTAGAGGAGCAGAAAGCGAGTTCAGTTGCTGCTTCTTCCATAGCATCATAGAGACGGAAGGGACCCCAAGGGGCCATCCAGTTAGGGTTGCCATATCCTGGTTTTTCCCGGGACAATCCCAGTTTTTCAGGCACTTTGGGATGTCCCGCACGGTTTTAGGATCATGTCCCGGCTGGCTATCCAGGGCAGCAAGGCCTCCCTGACTCTGGTGCAGCCATGTGGGGCCTCAGCTGGCCACCCAAGAAAACCCCAAGACATTCAGGCCAATGGTGCGGCTGCGTGGGGCCTCGGCCGGCCGGCCAAGCCACAAGGAGGTCCAGGGCAGCGAGGCCGCTCAGGGCTTCAGCCAACTGGCCAAGCCACGGAAAAACCCAAGAGACCCAGCCCCAAGGAGATCCAGCCCCAAGCTTTGCATTATATTTAATGATTTATTATATGTATAATTTAATGTTATATTATTATTTGTTAATTTTAGTAATGTTTTTGGTTTTTAGTTGGTCATGTCCTCCATTTCTCTTGAACATCCTACATGTGTACTACATTTTTCCTTTACTAATGGCTTGAGTCTACATATGCATAGAGACTACATCCTAACCAGCAAATGAATAGTTCAGGTAAAGAAGAAATCTGTATTTTGCCATCTTTGCAAAGAAAGTTGATAGAGCAGAGAGATGGGAGACTGGAGAGAGTAGCAAAGAATCTCTTTGTTTTAAGATAAAACTCCCTAAAGGAGGTGAGCTGAATTACATGGTTTGTTTTACCAATTAACAAAGGTATTTATTGCCCCTGTGATGCAGCAAGAACCAAAAGGGATATTCAGAAGAGCGGAGCGTGCATGCAGGAAGACCCTGTCTATCTTCAGACAAGGAGGGGAGAACATGCAATTATTTCCCAGCAAGAGGGCCGGCCATCCAGCCTCTGTCTAAAACAGCCTCCAAAGAAGAAGTCTCCATCACTCTCCAAGGCCATCCTGGACCAGGAGAGGGACTCCACATGCGGCCGGGAGCAGCGCATGGTTTTGGGGTCCGTGGGGGAAACGTGGGATGGAAGGAAGGAAGCGCAGCCCTCTTTTTTGGGGTTGAGAGAGAGAGAGAGAAGGGCTCTTGGCCCTCCGGCTTTGTGGTGCAGATGGGGTGAGCTGGCCTCCTTCCCAGCAAATGATTTCTGGAAGATCTGGGCAGCTCCAGAGACAAAAGCCCAGGCATGGCGTCTCTGCATGCGCCTGACCTTTCAGGCCTCTGGACAAACAGCGCAGTGAGCAAGCGAAGGAAGGAAGGCGGCACAAAGAGCCCCTCGGGAGCCGGAGCCGGACGGGGCAGTGACCTTGCCTGCCGGGCGACCTGCTGCTTGACCACAATGGAGGCCAGGTCCTGGCGGGCAGAGAAGCAAGAAGGAAGGGCCTCCTCAGAGCATCATGCGCCTGGCAACCGAGGCGCTCCTCTGCGTTATCCCAGGCCATGCCTTTGGAAGGGAAGACAAACCCTGCGCCCAGATAATAGAGAAGTCACACAGAAAAGAAAAGAAAAGAAACATCTCATTGCCTCCCCTCGGTGCCCAGGGAAAAAGTCAACATCTGTGCGCCTCCTCCTCCTGCCTCTCTGCTCACAAAAGCCACAGACAGGCCTTGGAGGTGGGGACCATCTTGGATGAGGACTCTTTCTCCTGACCTTTCCATCCCTGCTGGACCCAGGGCTCAAAGACGGGGCAGAGGGGGTCTCTGGAGGAGCCCAAGCCCACCTCTCCGCCAGAGAGCAAAGGAAGGAAGCTGTGGCCAGCCCACCGACCGACCGACCGACCGACTGACTGACCGTCCAACAAGCGTTCCTTTGACCGTCCATCTGCAGAGGGAACGGCCTCCCAATAACCTTAATCGGCTTAGGACGGCCTTTGGCGCGTTGGCTCAGAACGGGGACCTCTAATGCGGACGTAATGGAGGTTTTGTCTGAAATGCTCCCCCGAAAGGCAAACATGCTTCTTTTTGATCCTGACTTGGGCGGCAGATCAGTTTCTTTTCAAATTCTGCTTCGGAAATTGGCTTCGGTCCACAGCTTCCCTCTTCCTAGGAGAAAGGAGGGATAGAAATGCAGTCCCTCAATCAATAGGATTCTTGTACCTCCTTTAATCCACTGAGTCCTCTCCACAGGTTCCCGCCTCAGAGCAGGGATTCGAACCCAGGCCGCCCAGAGTCCAACACCTGAATGAACCATGTTGACCTCAACGCCGCTGTCTGGTTTTAGAGCCACCGTCTCTTTCACCTTGGTTACCCTTTATCCCAATAAATCTCCCAGTGACCTCCTGGGGCACTCCCACCGTCTGATATTATGGGCTGGTGCTTCCCTTCCCTAATGGTCCAAGATGGCGGTTGCCTTCTCCCCGCACCCGGGCATTCTGGGTCAGTGCCATTCTATGGGATCCAGAACAAGCCCAAGGGTCACTTTCTGCAGAACTTTCTGCAGGCTCTCAGTACCAGAACCTCTTGCCTTGGTTCCCTTTTGGTGCGGCAGCCCTGATCCCGACACACCTTGTCTGCCATTTTGTTGGTCCAGGAGCAGGGCATTGGAAGGCACCCCAAGGGTCATCTAGCCCACTCCCCATGCCGGTGCAGGAACCCATGGCTGAAGCGCCCCTGAGAAATGGTCATCCAACCTCTGCTGAGGAGCCCCCAACGACGGAGAGGCCACCAGCCCTCTTGACATCATTATCACGCTACACCATTAAGGCACTATTATTCCACTTTAACTGCTATGGCTGCCTCCTGTAGAATTCTGGGCTTTGTAGTTTAGTGAGTCCAAGAGCTCTCTGGCTGAATATACTACCGTAAATATCCTTCCCTAAACTACAAATCCCAGGATTCCACAGAACGCAGCCATTGCCGTTAAGAGTGTCATAGCAGTGCAGTGTGACATTGTCCTGAAGGAACCACTGCCCCACACTTTGGGAAGCTCTCCCTCATGTCTAGCCGGAGCCCCTTTCCCTGTCCTTTGGATGCCTCTGGAGCAGCAGAAGACCAGCCCTTGCCATCGGATGCAGATGCTCCAGGGCGGTGTACCACTATCATGTCACCTCTCCATCTCCTCTTTCCCCGACACGACACAACCCTCATTCCTCACTGGACTTCTGAGCTATCTCTGGAGGACATCTTCCAG
This sequence comes from Phrynosoma blainvillii, assembly GCA_026167975.1. NCBI lineage: Eukaryota > Metazoa > Chordata > Lepidosauria > Squamata > Phrynosomatidae > Phrynosoma > Phrynosoma blainvillii. The sequence goes on from JANUYF010000003.1 coordinate 2,055,745, forward strand.
CTTGCCAACATCCTTCTCAAACTTTGTTGGGCTTTTTGTTTTTAATCCAGCCGCAAATGCGATACTTTGGCTTAAAGGACAGAGCAGAGAAAGAGGCAGGCAGCTCTTCCTGATCATCCCCAATGGGGCCTATAGAAGAACCACAGAATCCAAGAGCTGGAAGAGACCCCAAGGGCCGTCCAGCCCCCATTCTGCCATGCAGGAATACCAACGCTCGTTTTATTGTGGCTCTCCTTTTGTTTTTTGGGAGAGACTGTCACAGAAGGGACTCAGCTAGCCCTGCCATTCTGTACGAAGGACGTTTCCATACTGATGTCGGGATGTTGGTTTTGATCTCTGCACCTGTTCAAAGTGGTGGGGAATCTGGGAATGCCAAAAACGTGAAACAGGCTGTTTTTTGGTCCTATTTTATTTATTTGCGGTATTTATACCCCGCTCTTCAGCCACAAAGGCTCTCGGAGAGGTTTACAGATTGTTAATTGGCAGTTCTTCAGGCTCACAGTCTTAAGGACACGAGACAAACTGGGCGGCAAAGGGCTCCCTGCATCACCCCAAATCTCTGCCTTCTGCTCCGCAGGTGACTCTGGGTCTCTCTCTCTCTCTCTCTCTCCCCAAAGGCCTTTCCAGACAGCATCCTTTCAAAGGCTCTTGTTTGTTGCAGCCCTGAGGGCCAAAAGCACTCCCTGACGGCTCTCTGGCCTTCCTTGCACCTGGGCTGCCTAGAAGGGCAGCTGTGGGAAGGAATGCACTTGGCGCAGAATGCAGATGTGAGGCTGCCACAGGCCAGGCCTCCTTCAAGGCTGCGTAGCGGAAACCTTCCCACGCGGAGGCGCGCGTTCATTGCGCTATGCAACCCTTGGGCGGAATCGCAGCATTGTGCAACCAAACCAGGGCACCAAATGTCCAACTGAATGCACAGCCACATAAGTGCAATGCACAAGGCTCTCCTCTTGCACAATGGCAGCACAGGGACAACTCGTTTCCACCGCCTTGAACTGAATGCAAAGCCAGGCAGGGAGTCCTACTTGTGTGAGTGTGTACCTTACACATTGTAAACCACTTGGGGAGCGCTTAAGTGCACTGATAAGCAGTATAGGATCGTACTTGCTATCGTTACTGCTATTGGGGAGGGGGGGGTTCCAGCCAGCCACTGGCTACTACTGACCCCCCCCCCGGGGGGGGCATCCATGGCAGCTTCAAAGGCCCAATAAGCCAGGGGTAAAGCTGAGAGAGGAGCCGTGGGAAGGGACTGAGCCCCCCTCTGCTCCCTTGATTGCTTTTGGGATTGTCCGGTGATTTGCACACACGACTTGCCCCCCCCCAGGGAGGGCTTATGGGGGAATTACGTCTGTCTCAAGGCCTGCGGCTGGCTCCAGGCACCGCTTGCAATTTCACACCTGCCTGTTTACAGACAGAATTTAATTTGCTCAATTCTTCATGCCCTTTCTCTGCAGAATCAATTGAAGGAGGGAGGGGGGCTCTCAGGATTGGGGGGGGGGCTGGAAGTGTTCCTGGTTGCTGCTGATGAGCGCAAAGCGTAAGCAACCAGAAAAGACGCCGGATGCAGAGAGAGCGGTAGCACCTTTGAGACTAAAACTGGAAGGAAGAAGTTGGCAGCATGAGACTAAGAGCAGGAATTGCCCCAGTGGTTTGTGTGTTGGACTAGGACTCTGGAGACCAGGGTTCGATTTCCAGCTTGACCATGCAAACCCACTGGGTGACGACCTTGGGCAAGTCACACTCTCTCAGCATCAGAGGAAGACAATGGCTAACCTCCTCTGAACAAATCTTGCCAAGAACACACCCACACACACCCGATAGTTTGTCTTAGGGCAGTGTTTCTCCATTATTTTCTGTCACGCCCCCCCTAGGAAAGAAGAAAACATTTCGCGCCCCCCCAGCGCGATCACATGGGCGGGTTTGGCCAATCAGGATAGAGCTACTGGGGCTGTGCTGGGACAATCTCCCTCTCTCCAGCCGTAACGGGCCCCCCTTTATGGAGCCTCGCGCCCCCCCTGGGGGGCCCGCCCCACTATTTGAGAACCGCTGTCTTAGGGTCACCATAAATCAGGAACGACTTGAAAGCACACAACAACAACAATAGGCCATGGAAACCCAATGGGTGACCCACTCTCTCAGCCTCAGAGGAAAGCAAAGCCCATGCTAGGTTTGCCATAGAGCCCCCATAAGTCGGAAATGACTTGAAGGCACACAACAACAACAACAACAACAACAACACGCCTTCAGGAAAGCCGGCCAAACTGTGCAGGCCCCCCAAATGTCTGAATGCAAAGGTGAGTCACAGGACGGAAGAGAGAGGAGGTGGATCGGGAATCAATCCTGAACAGCTGTGCCCCACATCTGGCGTGAGAGAGAGACGCCGGATGCCGGAGGGCCAGTGGGAAGGAAGGGTGTCCCACACAGTCACACTTGGACTTTGGAAGAGGAAATGGGCAAAAAATAAAGTAAAATAAAGAGATTAGTTAAAAGGGTGGCATTGCAAAGAGAGAGCCAAGGGGATTAATGCTCAATAAAGTGATTGGAAGTGATTCAAAGCCACCATTGTATGAATTCTCAAAGAAGCAGAGTAAGAAAAGGGAAGGAAGCATTGGAATCCTAGGGACGCAGAGCCAGAAGGGATCCTAAAGGCCATCCAGTCCAACCCCCTGAGGAAGCCCCCCCCCAATCTGTCTCTATCTGAAAACCTCCAAAAAGGGGGAATCCCCCCCCATCTCCTTCTGAGGGACTCCTTTCCAGTCTCCAGCATCATCTCTTATTGCCAGAAAACTCTTTCCCATCTTTACTTGGCGTCTCTTTTCTTGTAACTTGAACCCACCTCTGGATCAGCAGAAAACAAGCTCACCCTGCCTTCCACATGACAGCCTTTCAGATATTTAAAGATGGCTATATCATATCACATCTCTAGGCTAAACATACCTAGAAGTAGCCCTCCTCCACCACTTATAAACCCATTTATTTCAGCATAAGTGGCATCACTGTTACAGGGACTTAAGATAGCAGATTTCCAAAGGCAGCGTCCAGGCCAGGAAGATGGTTAATGAGCAGAGGCACCGAAAGTGGAGCCCCGTTCTCCCAAAAGCTGTGGAAACCCTCTGGACAATCCAGGACAACAGGGCTACTACTCTCTCAGAGGAAGGCGAAGGCAAAGCTCCTTGGAAGGCTTCTTGCCAAGAAAACCCAGCTTACATCCTGGTTGGATTTCTGTAGCGCACTGTAGCATGTGGGGCTGGCTGGCTGCCTCTGGCTGCCTCTGGCTGTCTGGAGAGAGTTTGGAAACTTCTTCTGGCCCAAAGAGCTGTGGCCAATGGCCAACTTGGCTGCTTACAGGAACACGCAGCTCCCCTCTTGCAACAGCTCCACCGCCGGCCGGTCCTTTTCTGGGCACCAAAGTGCTAGCTGAGGTCCAGGTTATGTGAAGGACTGTGCTCTGAGATCTGCTGGGGTGGTGGCGGCGGTGGTGGTGGCGGTGGTCCCCGTTGCTGTCCCACCCGCACCCCCACCCCCTCAGAGGCACGCCTGGTGCAAACATGGGGGACAGTTGGCGTGGCTTTGCAACTCAGCCTTGAACTGAATGCATCTGCTCCGCATCAGATGAAAGTGCCCAGTTGCTTCCGCAGGGAGGGTAATAATGCATGCATCAGATGCTCCCAGGCTGCGTGGCGAAGGGGGCGGTGTGTGTCGGTGGTGGTGGTGGGGGGATGATGAAACGGGGGTCCCAGGCCAAGCGCATCAGCCTGCTCCAGGCAAGGAAGCCACAGAGGGATCTAGGAATCCAGGTGGACCACAAGTTGAACATGAGTCAACAGTGCGATGCAGCAGCTAAAAAGGCCAATGCAATTTTAGGCTGCATCAGTAGAAGTATAGCGTCTAGATCAAGAGAAGTAATAGTGCCACTCTATTCTGCTTTGGTCCGGCCTCACCTGGAATAATCCTGTGTCCAGTTCTGGGCACCACAATTCAAAAAGGATGTGGAGAAACTGGAGCGTGTCCAAAGGAGGGCAACTAAAATGGTGAAGGGTCTGGAAACCATGAATCCCTATGAGGAAGGACTTAGGGAACTGGGGATGTTTAGCCTGGAGAAGAGAAGGCTGAGAGGGGATATGATAGCCGTGTTTAAATATTTGAAGGGATGTCATATCGAGGAGGGAACAAGCTTGTTTTCTGCTGCTCCAGAGACTAGGACCTGAAACAATGGATGCCAGCTGCAAGAAAAGAGATTCCACCTCAACATTAGGAGGAACTTCCTGACAGTAAGGGCGGTTCGAGAGTGGAACACACTCCCTCGGAGAGTAATGGAGTCTCCTTCCTTGGAGGTCTTTAAGCAGAGGCTGGATGGCCATCTGTCGGGGATGCTTTGATTGGGAGTTCCTGCATGGCAGAATGGGGGTTGGACTGGATGGCCCTTGTGGTCTCTTCCAACTCTATGATTCTATGAGAGGAAGGCAAAGGGAAGCAGGGCACACGGCTGGGAACCCTCACACACTCATCTGTACACTTTCGTCCAAAATCCACCAAACAGTGATTCCTTTATTGGGCCAACCAAAAGGCACACAATACATGTTGCAAGCTTTTGAAGCTCCACTGGCTTCTTCATTGGGCAAAAGTGTTAAAAATCACAGAGGATAAAGAAAGAAGGAAAGAAAGAAAGAAGGAAGGAAGGAAGGAAGGAAGGAAGGAAGGAAGGAAGGAAGGAAGGAAGGAAGGAAGATGATGTTAGTCCTAGCCCTACACTTGGTCCAGATGTTGAGGTTGTTGTCCTCAGTTCAGATGTTATGGAAGGGTCTCCATGCAGGCGGGCCCCTCTTCCTCCTCCTCCTGGCCATGGGGATACTGGGAGATTCAGTCCAGGAAATAAACTTTAAATTCCATTAGCAAGACAAAAACCTCGTGCCTTTGAGATCCAGCCTCTCAACTCCTTTCTGAGGCCACAAGCCCCTTTGTTAGGAAGAGAACACCGAATTTCTCAGGAAGCCTCCATGCTTTTGCATAAAGAAAAGGTTTAGGTGTTGTTAAGGTAAATCATTCCAATGCAGTCCCAATTTAAAAGAAAAATAAATAAATAAAGTCCTAGTCCATTGGCTCTCTCTTTGGGATTCTCTTGGGGTGGTTAAAATGCATGACCTCCACATCCAGAAAACATTTCCAGAGGTAGCTGTGTTGGCCATATCATCCAAAATCCACAAAACAGAGATACCTTTATTGGGCCAGCCAAAACGGACATTATACATGTTGCAAGCTTTCGAAGCTCCAAGCCATTGAATGTGGGAAGCCTGTGTGCATCCTGGAGGCCCATTCCCCCACTTCCGCCGGTGTCCAGGATCCAGTCGGTGGCCTGTGTGCGGTGCCAGCCCAGTTGCACCGCCAGCACCAGTACTTCCCCAGCATTGCTCAGGGAGGCACCCTCCTCTCCTTGGACAACACATTTGCCCATGGCGTGTGAGGGCAGATGGCCATCTCCCTGGCACAGTTCCTCCCTGCAGCCATTGATAAACCTCAGGGGTGCCCTGGAAGGAGGAGGAGGAGGAGGAGGAGGAGGGTGATGGGGGTGCAGCCTCCCCCCTCCCCCCCCGGTGCCCCCCATGCCTGGTGGGTGTCCAGCCCAAGGGGATGGAGCTGCACCTGGGAAGCCTCCGCCTGCCTTTGGGCACCCAGGGAAGAAGTGCTGCCCTTGCCCTCTGGACCAGCAGCGTTGTCTGCTTCTCCAGCCCTCAAACCAGATCACTTTGGAAGCAGATGGGAAGGATGCTTGGAGCAGGAGGAGGAGGAGAGATCCAGTGGCTCTTTCCCATCATCACTCATTGGAGATGTTGCTGCTTCTCCGCATCTTAAAAACCCTTAGCCCAGGAGCAGAGGGATGACCCGTCCATCCTGTCAGGCAACTCCTGGTTCCTTCTGGCTCTCCGAAGGAGGAGGAGGGCCTGGGGGCGGTGAGAGCATCTGGCCAATCTGTTTCCCATCTTCCTCTTAGCTTCAGGCTCATTCCAAGGCGGCCTGGAGCAACTGGGCCCAGATGTTGCCTTCTGCGGTGGCCTCCTCCATCCGCCAGCTGACAACGCCTGGGAAGGGCCTGGAAGTGTGAGAGAAACCCCAGTTCCGTTCCTGGCTCCTGTGCGGACGGATGGATGGATGGACGGATGGCTCTGGGACAGGCGGCAGATGGATGGATCCCGGCAGAGGGGAGCTCGGGGGGAAGGAAGCCGGGAAGGAGGGCCAGGGTCCCTCTCTCTCGTCCCCTTCCCCACAGCCTTTCGCTTGGGGAGGTGGATGGAGAGCCCCGCCGTCCATCCTGCAGCCAGGATGCTGCACCCACTGCCTGCCCAGAAAAGGCCTGGAGGAGCAAAAAGGGCCACCCGACCTACTTCTGCCACGGCTGCGGCCCAGAAATGGGTGGAAAGCAGGACTCCTCCGGACGCCTTTGCTATTTGAGGGTGGGAAGAACATCCCCGGTTATTTGTTTCCCAGTTGAAAAAAGGCTTCCCTGACTCTCAGGAAGAACAGGACGTGGGTGCAGTCTCTCCCCCCCCCCCCCATGGACTTAAACAGGGGTGCATGTCTGGTGGCAGACCTCCTGTTCAGCCCCTTGGGTGCTGGCTAGGGGCTGAAGCCCGTCCACCTCCACCACCGCCACCAAGGTGTCTCCGCCATGGAAATGGGGGTGTCGGAAGAGCTGAGACAGCCCCCCCCCATACTCTCTTGCAGGAAATGGGCCCTCGGACGTTTCTCCCTTGCACACTTAGTGATGTGGGGCAAGCGGTGGGGAGCTGCCGGAAGGCAGAGTGGAACAAATGGTGGTGGCAGCCTCTCCGTCTTTGGGGGTCTTTGAACAGAGGCTGGGTGGGCTTCTTTGGGGAGTTAGGCGGTAGTTGTGTCTCGTTGCCCGGCAGAATGGTGTTGGAACTAGATGGCCGTCCAGCTGTATGGCTCTAGGATCCTGTGGGGCTCTGACCCCTTCCTTCCCCTCTGACCCCTTCCTTCCACAGCTCTGCTTCCATCGTCATCGCCTGACCCGGTTGATGGAAACCATCCCAGAATGCCTTGTGGGGCTTTGGCTGCTCTCCTATGAACTCCATTCCATTCCAAGAATATTTATGGAAAGTGTGGCACAACTTTGGCATTAAAGCGCTCGCGGGGGGGGGGGGGATTTCAGAAAATGGCCGTCATCCTTCTGGGCTCAATCAGCCCACTAGACTCACCCCCCAGCCACACTCACAAGCAGCCCCCTCCCACTGCCCCCCCCCATATACACCTGCAATAACATCTCTGATGCCCTCCCCTGAAGGAGGAATGGAAAGGGGAAATGACTAAGGAAAGGAAAGGAAAGGAAAGGAAAGGCTGCCCAGGAGGCGCCATGGGGATTTGGCCACAAGGGCCTTTGCGGCGGCCACTGGGGGCTTGTGGCTCTGAGCCATGAGGAAAGGAAGCAGGTGGGGGGCCCAGGCACCTGGGGGTCCTTCCAGGAGATGCCCCCTCCAAAAAAAAGAAAAGAAAAAAGCAGTCTTCCAACTGGCCTCCTTTGCTTCCCCAGGAGGGAAGGCAGACGCTGGGGGGGGGGGTGCCTTACCCACATAGAGTTTCCCCTGCATGCAGATTAAGCGGATGGACATTTCTGTCCAGATGGGGTCCAGGCTTGTGGAAATGGAGTTGCGCATGTGGAGGCACAGAATCGTAGGCTCATAGAGAAGGAGGGCCACCCAGTCCAAGCCCCTTCTTCTGGCCCATGCAGGACAATGCAACCCAAGTCCTCCCTGTGAACAAGGGCCACCCAGCGCTATGGACGTATTTTGACCGCGAGGGCTTTCCATGATGCTGCTCTCTTGGCATCTAGGGCCTAAATCCAGATCCCAGCCAGGTGACACCCGTGGATCGATGGGTCACACAAGGGTTGGCTGGATCACCCACCAGCAACTGATTCAGTGGCTCTGTGCTAGCTGACCTCTGCAACCGGATGGAGTTCACTATCTTCTCAGTCTGCAAAGGGATCTTGTAGCACCTTTGAGACCAAATGAAATAAGGAAACTGGTGGCACGAGGCTTCGTAGACTTGAGTCAACTTCCTCAGGTCCAAACATGCATCTGAAGAAGTAGGCTCAAACTTAGGAAAGCTCATGTTACCAGTTCTTTCTCTCAAAGCTGCTGCAAGATCCCTTTGCATACTAGGTCTTTGAATCCTACCATTATCTTCTCAGGAGGTCTTTCTGTACCCCAAGAAACTGTAAGGCTTCTTGGTGGTGGCATCCTAGTTATAGGATTTTCTGCCCAGGACCTTCTACTGTGAAGGCTGATGCAAGGAATGAATCCCACGTTCCTGCAATGTCCCTAATTCATTACACCGGAGTGGGATTCAGAGTGGCCCCAAAGGCAGGCTGACCTAAGTCTAAGATTATGGCCAGATCAGTAGTATAATACCCCCACCTTTCGTCAAATCAAAAAGTGACAGGTGCTCCGCCCCTTTTTGGTTCTTAGTCCCGCCTCCCTGTTTTTGGGGTGGTTCTAGGTTTTGGGGTGGTTCTAGGTTTTGGGGGTTCTAGATTTTTGGGGTTCTAGATTTTGGGGTGCCAATTTTTGGGGTGTCAATTTTTGGGGGTGCTGGTTTTTGGGGTGCCAATTTTTTGGGGTGCCAGATTTTTTGGGGTGCCAATTTTTTGGGTGCCACTTTTTTGGGGTTCAATCGGAGGTTGCCCCTGAACCCCAAAAGTTCGGCCATTTTGATTTTTTGCAAAAGTTGTTTTGGGGGGGGATGTGTGACCCCTCTACGGATTCGTCTCGGGCCCGCCGACCACTAGGAGCAGCTCCCATACCTCTCCGACCGACGGTATAGCCGCAAGCCGTGTTCGAAGATGGCAGTCGGCGGCCATTTTTTCTGCGCCGACTTTAGTTTTCGGGGTGGTTGTGACATGTCTCCGGACTCGTCTCGAGCTCCCGAAGTGAACGGTTCAGAGGTCTGTTGCGCTCTGAGCTTCAGAAAGGCGCGCCGTCCAATCTGCTACTGTTCGCCCCTCCCCTGGGGGTGTGTTTTCAAAAAAGGCGCGCTTTTGAGAGAAGCTTATTGGTCCAAGGGGCAGTGGGGTTGTCTCTGATTGGTGCAAATGTCCTACGCTTCTGAGCCCCTCCAATGGCGTTTCAGGCGAAGGGACCACCGCCCTTCGGCGCTGGGGTATATGAGGGAGTCCCTGAGATCCGCACTTCACCCCGCTACCTCGACTACCGCCTTGCTAACGCCTGCTAGTGCTTTTGGGGCTACCTACCTGCAATGGAACCGATGCCTGAGAGATCCCCTTCGGCTGCAGAGGCAGAAGGCCCCGAGGTTTCTTCCCCGGATTCTCCAGTGGCAGCGGAGAAAGCCACAGAGGCCATGCCCGAGAGGCCCCCCTCGGCTGCAGAGGCAGAAGGCATCGAGGTTTTTCCCCTGGATTCCCTTGCGGCAGCAGAAAAGGCCACAGAGGCTGTGCCTGAGAGACCCCCATCAGCTGTAAGGGAAGTGGCCATCCAGACTTCTCCGGTGGATTCTCCTATGGCTCAGCCTGAGAGGAGAGGAATTAAGAGGAGGGGGAGAGACCTTGAGACAATGATTGAAGAACTTCGCAAACTATATGAAGCAACCACAAAGCTGATAATTGAAGAAAAGATTTATGGTTCTCCTAAAAATTTGAGGAAGCATTTTGAAAGATGGTTATGTGAAGCGCATCCTGACTGCTTGAGATGTTTACAAGAGTCGTCTTCAGATGGTGGCTATAATGCTGAAATCTCCAGCGATGATGATGATGATGAAGAACTTTACATACTCCCAACGAGCAGCGAAGATGAGGAGGAGGCCATTTATGAAGAAATGAGACCCTCAAGCATGGTAAATATGATATTGAGAGAAAATAAGCAGGCTCTCTGTAATTCTCTCTCTCTGTGTGTTAACATCCTTTTTTCTTTTTGTTTTAATGATAGGGAAAAGATGAAGAAGCTGAACAGACCAGAGTGGATGGGAATTCTAATACAGAAGTCACAGAGGAGCTCTGTAAAAATTCAAAATGCTGCGTGGCGTGTTTCTGTCTAAATGCCAGCAATTCAGGAGCAGAAGAGGAAGACAAATAGACGAAAGAGCATTCTATTTAATCTGCTTTTAAAATATAAATAAAACTATCATTATTTTAAAAACTGTGTCTTGTTTTAAAAAGGGGTGGAAGGGGTTGGAATGGGTGGAGTGGCCGCCCATTTTCTTATCTGTTCAGCACATGGTGGCCGGCAGGGAGCCCAGCCCTCTGACTTCAGGAGTGGAAATTTACAAGGAGCTGCATCTGAAGGCCTTCTACTGCTGCTTGAAAAAACAGAACCATTGTTTCTTTAAACATAACATTTTAAAAAATGCTCAAGGTATAAATATTCTCACAAAATGAGCTTTTGTCAAAAGTGGTTAAATGCCATCTGTGTGTAGAACCCTTTGCTGGTAAAACAACAAAATAAAACAACAAACAGAGAGAGCTGATCCCCCCCCCCCCCCTAGGCCCCCCCCCCCCCTTGTGATGTTAAATAATGTCTGATCACCCTAAGCCATGCCAATAGAAATTTACAAGTTCCTATAAGTGACTTTCAGCTATCTATGTCTATATATATATATATATATATATATATATATATACAAGGTTCATACTTTTAGGATCTCAAATAAAAAAACATTAGCACTGGGTTTGGGGCAACACAAATACAATGAATGGATTTCACAACTGTGTGGCTCAAAAAAGCACTTTTGTAATTATGCAATCCAATGTAAATGCATAAAAAATATATGGGAAGTTTTTTCAAACATCTGGCCCCTATGAGAAATAAAAGAAGAGGGGGTCCAACTGTTTAATCCATTTTGAACAAAATGAAACATGTGGCATAAGTTTATGGATACTGGAGGTGGTAAATAATAAAAAGAAGAATTGTTTAAGGACATACATGTTAACAAAACATCCTCTGTTTTACAAGGGTTCCTATTTCACAAAGGAATAAGCTGGTTACCAAAAAGAGCATGGCATAGAGTTTTAAAATTGCATTTTGTACCATTTTAAGGCTAGGCTAGAAATGTTTGTGGGACAATTTCAATAAAAGAAAGAAAATAGTTAAGTATTTCCCTCAAAATGAGAAGAAACCTTTTAAAAATGAATTTTAAAAACCCTTTCGAATGGAGAAGGAAACCCCCCCCCCCCCTTTCTCCTTCCTCATTTGCAAAAGAATAGGCTTAACAACCAGATGGCGCTAAAGTTGGTTTAGCCTGCTCCAGCCAGCCAGGCAGGCAGGCAAAGTGCAAATGACACAAGGGCATCTAGACCGACCCTCAATGGACATGCAGGAATTCCTTATTAAATTTAAAAATTCATATTTACAATATGAAAATTAATTTTTAAAACAGGATCATATTTTTATGGGTTTATTAAAGCCTCCACAGGGAGAGGTGCAGGAGGGAGGTGTGCCCTTAGAAAAACAGTTTTATCAGTCCTAAACATATTCGGTGTTCAGAGCAAAATACGTCAATAGAACGTCACCATGTTGAGGCCGTTTTTGTTTTAAATGACCCAATCAGAATTTCTAAAAATTAGTAAAGTTTAAATGGTCCAATGGGTGAATGTTTCAAGGGAGGGGTCCTTTGAAAGAAACACCATAAAAAGGGGGTCCAAGGGCCATTCTGTCTCAGGCCTACCCCTCTGAGTGAATACTGCTTCAGGGCTCTTCAGATCGCTGGTGAGTATGATTGGATTTCTGGGAATAAGGGGGGGGGGGGGATTTCCTAGGGCCATCCCTGATGATGGCCAACATGGCTTCCAGAGGGGCTGGGGGCTGCAAAGGCCCCTCTGAGCCATGGCTTCCATAGGGCCTGAGGGCTGCTGGGGGTCCCTCCTTCCCATTGTGTGTGGCTACAGGAGAATAGATATTATTAAATGCCATTATTAATTGCAATTGTTATTTTCTATTTTAGTAAGAATTTAAATGATGGATGATGATTTTGGTTACATATCTGATCGTGAGTTAATATTTTTCCCTCTGTCCTGTCTGGGGTTTGGGTTGGAGTTATGACAAGAAAGACCCTTAAATAATTGTTTGAATTCTTTCCATTCAGAAGATATGGTGGATTTGACATCCATTTTTCAAGAGCCTGTAGCTACCCAGAATAAAATCACGAACAGCAGGCCTGCTACCCCTGGCAAAAATCTAGGTAAATGTTCTTAACTGTTCCCCAAGGGGGGCATGGGAACCTTTGGGGGAAAGGGAAGGGGGGAAGGATTTTGAGGGTGCTTGGGGTATGGTGAACATTTTTCTTTCCCTATTATTTATTTTTATTTTTTCTGTAATATTTCCAGGTCATTACAATGTGGGACGTAGAAATCCGAGTCAACAAAAATGGCAGAATTTTACTCAAGGTAAGTTTGTGTAGTCTCCCTTCCAGCATGGAAAAATGTAGTTACCATTGATGTGAGTGCTTTGCATCTGTTTGCAAATGGCGGGGGTGGGGATGGGGCTAGGAGTAGTTTTGAGAAAGGCAGGACTGTGAAATGTTGACTTAAAAGGCGGTCCGAGTGACCATTTCATGTATTTTTTTTTTTTAATGTAGATTTTTCCAGCAAAAATCAATATGACCCCTTTAACCCAGCTTTGACATCAGCCGTACCTTCGGTTAGTAACCAAGAACCCAAAAAAAGGAAGGCTTCAGCAACTATCACGAAATTAGAGCAAGCTGCAGCTTCAAATCCACCAGCCATAGCGAAAAATGCATCAACTGCCCCTAAAAGTTCGGATGGAGGCAGCTCCAGCCGTGGCAGGGATCCGCGTAAGGCTGCGCCAAGACAAGAGAATACTCCCCAGGAAGCACCATCTGGTCAAAATGGCACTTCAGCCTCGCAACTGCCCCCAGCCTCCTCTGATTCTGGGAAAAAAGCCGCTGGCACCGCTGTCAAGCCTGACTCAACAGATGATGATGATGATGAAGCAGAAAATGCTTCAGCTGATGCTAAACTTTCTCTTTTGGAATATTATCATTTAGTCATGTCTAAAATTGAGGCTTATGATGTGGAAATGAATGTTTTGAAAAAGCAGTTAGAAAAAATTAAAGATCTGATAGTGGCTAACCCTTCAAGACCGAAATATAAGCAAGAGGTAAAAACTACCATTTCAAAAATTAAAAAAATGTTTAAATCTTGCGTGTGTGCATTTTTAAGGGGAAAAGGTGGAAATGTAATGTTTGCCTCTGAGTCTGTAAGCCAATATTCTCTAAAGTCTGTGTGTTTGGAAAGAGGGAGGGGGGGAACTGAGGATTTCTCTGCATCTGCAAAAAGCCACCAGTGCACACCACATCCCGGTCCTGATGGCCTTTTGGATGGTGCAGCCCCTCAAGCCTCTCCTGATGAGTTTTCAGTGCCTTGTAGCCTTGCAAAAGGGGCTCCCGGACCTGATGGCCTTTTGGATGGTGCCGCCTCAGAGACCCCTGAAGCCTCTCCTGATGAGTTTTCTCCATTTCTGCAAGGAGAGGGAAAAAATGGACATGGTTCCAGCCCTGACTTCCCACCCTCAGAAAAACAGCAAGACTATACCTCAACAACTGCTGCTGCAGAAGAATCTGAAAAATGTGTGGGTTCTCTTCTCCATGCTTCCACGGAGGCAGCCATTATGGTGGGAGGGACTACGAATCCCAACATGCAATGGGGCTGTCCTAGTGACATCATAACCCAGGAAGATGTGTCTGCGTCCTCCTCCCCCTCCTCCTCCCCCTCCCCTTCAGAGGCAGTCTCTCCTCCCAGTCTTTCTCCACACAGCCCGGATGGCTTCAGTTCTTGGCAATGGGGGCTAGGAGGTAATAATAATAATAATAATGAGAGTAATCCAAGCCCCCCGCTCAGCCCCCCGCTCTCCCCTGGGAGCCACAGCTCTGATCAAGAGCAAGGAGAGACAGCCCCTAATCGCAACATGCAAGGGGGCTGGCCATGTGCCAACATAAGCATGGGGGCGGCCATTCTGGTGGGAGGGACTGTGAATCCCAACATGCAAAGGGGCTGTCCTAGTGACATCATGACCCTGGAAGGTGTGTCTGCGTCCTCCTCCCCCTCCTCCTCCCCCTCCCCTTCAGAGGCAGTCTCTCCCCACAGTCTTTCTCCACAGACCCCGGGGGGCTTCAGTTCTTGGCAATGGGGGGGTGGCGGTAATAATAATGAGAGTAATCCAAGCCCCCCGCTCAGCCCCCCGCTCTCCCCTGGGAGCCACAGCTCTGATCAAGAGCAAGGAGAGACAGTCCCTGCAGGCCCCCTTCACACAGGCTCTTCACACAGCAATTCCATGGCCCCCCTCCAGCAGGAACCGAGGCCCCCTGGTGTCTATGTGGAGAATGTCACAACTTGGCACCGAACAATCCCCAGATTCAATGCCAATGTTTATACACATGAATTCAGGTTTCATAACCTTGATCAGATAGCCTCATTCTCACAGGCTGTGGAAGTTTTACACGGTGCCATCCAAGACCTCCTTGACAACTTTTTGAGTAATTTGGAAGATGGAGATGTGGTTCAGATGAGGTTAGAATCACAAGTTCTGCGAAACCCTCTTTTCTCTCTTAGGAGAGGAAGAGATAACTTTAATGCTGAAGACTTCCTAAATAATATTGAAAACCTCTTGCAAAGCAACACTGAGATCTGCATAGATTCGGGTCTAAGGCTTTTTATCACTGTCATACGTGCTCCACGAGGGGGCGCACGCAGAATTCTTAAATCTATTCCATCTAGCAAAATTGTGGAGATGAAGAGGCGCTTTTTAATAGATTTCAATTGTGTAGGACAAAACTTGTGTTTTGCAGGGGGGTTATTGGGAGCTTTAGCTGTAGATGATTGCACAGATGCAGAACTGTTAGCTGATGCTAAAAAATTACATAGGGATCTGGAGTGGGCTTATAATAGGAAGGTAACCTTCTCAGATCTACCTGTACTGGAGCAGCATTTAAGAATTAATATTCATGTTATTTCATGGGGAGAAAAAGGGTGGGCTCTGTTTAAAACAGATGAGCCTAGATATTCAAAAACCTGTTTTATGTTTTTCCACGAAAATCATTTTTATGGAATTAAAAATGTAAGAGCCTTTTTTGGTTCAAAAAATTATTGCAGTCTCTGTCATGCTTTATATGATAAAAACCATAGCTGCTTGTACATGTGTGGGTCATGTAGAAGGATGGATTGTACCTATGATAATTTTGGGTTGATCCATTGTGATATTTGCAAAATACTTTGTAAATCGCAAACATGTTTGCATACCCATCTGAATCAAGCTTTGGAGCAACCGGAGCTTTGTCGCCCCCGCGAATGGTGCAGGGGGTGTCAAAGCTATGTTAGGCCAAATCATGATGGCCGGTGCCCAGGGAAGCGCTGTAGAATATGTAAAATTATCCTTGAGGGGGGAAGAGAACATCTCTGCTTTATGCAGAAGCTGCCAAGACCGGTAGTGAATAGTAGAATTGTCTTTTTTGACATGGAGGCCATGCAAGACACGGGGATCCATATTCCCAATTTTATTCATGCTCGGTCACTGATGGCTGAGACAACCCCCATTTTTAAAAGTAAAAGAAAATGGCCCCATTATAATAAGGAATGGAGCTTCAGGGGGGAAAACTGTGTTTCAGAATTCATTGAGACCTTCACAAAAAAAGCATCATTCAGGAATTCTGTTTTTATCGCGCATAACGCGAAAGCTTATGATAGCTATTTTATCGTTAGAGAGCTTATTCGGCAAAAACTCGATCCTGACCTAATTACCCAAGGAGGAAAAATCCAGGCTGTCGTGCTGAACAGTCTGAAAATCACCTTCATTGACTCTCTTAATCATTTACCAATGGCCCTAGCCAAGCTGCCATCCTGTTTGGGTTTTGAATCTGTGAAAGGTTTCTTCCCTCATTTTTTTAACACAGCTGCAAACCAAAACTATGTAGGGCCCTTACCGGCCCCCCATTTTTATGGTGTTGATACAATGAAACCTAAAGAGAAGGAGGAATTTTTAAAGTGGCACAATGAGAATTTGAACAGGCCTTTCGATTTACAGAAAGAATTGGAGTATTATTGTAAACAGGATGTTAAAATTCTGGAAGAGGCTTGTACTCGATACAGAGATGAAATAATTTCTATGACTAGAACGGAGGAGTTCATAGAAGACAAGAATGGTAACTACAAAAAACAGGTCACAGCTATAGATCCTTTTCAGAGTCTCACCTTAGCTAGTGTCTGCCTGAAAATGTACAGGTTCTGTTTTCTCAAGCCTGAAACAATTGCCATCCCTGACCCTAGGGATTACCATGGCATGGTTAAAAGGTTCTCCACTGCTTCCATTCAGTGGCTGACGTACATTGAACATACAGAAAAGATACATATCAGGCATGCCTTAAAGGGTGGGGAAGTACAGGTTGGTTCTTATTTCCTAGATGGCTATGCCTTTGTAAATAACCAAAAAATTGCCTTTGAGTATTTCGGCTGCTTTTTTCATGGGTGCAGGCAATGTTATTCCCTATCTGATCGAAATCCTCTGACAGGTTCCTCTTATGAATTTCTTTACAATGCTACTCAGAGGAAGCTTCAGTATTTGAAAAAATGTGGTTTTGAAATTAGAACTATTTGGGAACATGAGTGGATTTCTATGACCAAAACAGAAGCCACTCTTCAAAACTTTCTTACAGCAGCCAAGTTCCCAGAGCCGCTCTGCCCCAGAGATGCGCTCTATGGAGGCCGAACCAATGCCATTTGCCTCTATTACAAACCCCAGCCTGGGGAGCGGATACACTATTACGACTTTACCAGTCTATACCCTTTTGTCAATAAGACGAAACCTTACCCAATTGGGCACCCTACAATTATCTATCAGGATTTTCAAGATCTTGAAAACTATTTTGGCTTGGCTAAAGTGCGGCTGGTACCCCCTAGGAAGCTGTATTTTCCTGTTTTACCCGTAAAAATAGGAGGTAAGTTAATGTTCCCTCTCTGCCGCACCTGTGCAGAGAACAGACAATTATCCCCGTGTTCACACAGTGATGACCAGAGAGCTTTGGAAGGGGTGTGGTGCACTATAGAATTGAATTTGGCTCTCAAAACAGGCTATAAGCTGTTGAAAATGTTTGAAGTATGGCATTTTGAAGAAAGATCTGAGACGCTGTTTTCAGAGTACATTAAAATGCACCTCAAGCGGAAACAAGAAGCTTCAGGCTATCCCGATTGGTGCGTGACTGATGAAGATAAAAACAAGTACATTCAGTCTTATTATGATAAGGAGGGCATAAAACTTGATGCTGGGGAGATACGTAAGAATCCAGCCAAAAGACAGATTGCTAAACTGTTTTTAAATTCTCTATGGGGTAAGTTTGCCCAGAGGGTGAATCTCCCAAATACAGAAATTGTGAGGGATCCAAATTATCTTTTCCAACTTCTCTTTTCTGAGAAATATGAAGTATCCTCATTTGATTTTATAGATGACGAGGCGGTGTGTGTAAGTTGGAAGCAAAATAAAACCAGGATAGTGCCACCTTCTAACACCAATGTGTTCATTGCAGCTTTCACTACCAGTTTTGCTAGAGTTCAACTTTACAATCTTATTCAGAAATTAGACCGGAACTGCTTATATCATGATACAGATTCCGTCATTTTTGTGAGCCGGGAAGGGGACTGGGTTCCTGAGTTGGGGGACTACTTAGGAGATCTGACAAGCGAGGTCCCTTCAGATCAACACATTACAGAGTTCGTGGCGGCTGGGCCCAAAAGCTATGCCTACAGGCTATCAGATAATTCTGTTTGTATAAAGGTTAAAGGGATCACGCTGAATTCAGCCAACAGTGAGAAGATTACCTTTAACAGCCTGAAAGATTTGGTTTTTTCATATGTCTCAGAGAGAGCTGGACAGCCCCGTCAAGAGATAGTAGTGGAACAAAACGGAATTGTTAGGAACAAAAATCAATTTCTGATAGAAACCAAGCCCCTCAGGAAAACGCAGAGGGTTGTTTATGATAAAAGGGTCATTGTGGATGATTTCAAAACTTTACCCTACGGCTATTGAAAATATGGATACCCGCCTACAGCATCCTTTCTCAATGATTTTGTCAGGACCTAGCAATTGTGGGAAAAGCTACTTTATTAAAAATGTATTGATGCATGCTGATCATGTGCTTTCTGTCAAACCAAATAATGTTGTATGGTTCTATTCATGCTGGCAGCCTTTGTATAAGGAACTGTTGTCTAAATATCCCTTTATTCGCTTTGTGGAAGGCTTACCTCTTACTTTGGATGATGATGTTTTATTGCCTGTCAATAAAGTTAATCTGGTGATACTGGATGACTTAATGGAAAAAGCTTGTGAAAATGAATCTGTTCAGGTGGCTTTTACAAAGCTCTGTCACCATAAAAATCTAAGTATCATATATGTAGTACAAAATTTATTCTGCTCCGGGAAGCAGGGGCGAACAATCAGCCTTAATGCTAAATATATAGTGGTCTTTAAGAATCCCAGAGACAAATTGCAAATATCGATTCTGGCTCGCCAAATGTATCCTAAAAACACTGCCTTTTTTTTGGATGCTTTTAATGATGCAACCCTGAAGCCCTTCCATTTCTTATTGATAGATTTGCAAGCGGTAACTCCTGAAACACACAGATTACGAACAGGTCTTTTTCCACCTGATCTTCCGGCAGTCTATGTTCCAAAAAAGCCTTTAGGCACTTATAAAAGGCGCTAATTCCTACATAGTGGATTTTTAAGCCAGCGTCGTCAGCTGAAGCAACATCAGCATGTCTGCCAATATAAAGAAAAACTGGGCCCTCTTGAAACTTCTTATTAAAGCCGGTCCCAAGCAGAGAAGAGCCATTTTATGCGGGGCTTCTGAGAGTCTCATAGCGGCTATTGCTGAGATAGCCCTTAATACTGTGAAAGGTAACGTCCCCCTGAAGCCTGCACAGTTTAAGGTCCTGAAAAAGCGGAAGGCCTTCATCAAGCAGCTAAGCAATAAAAAGCTGTCACTAAAAAAGAAAAAGCAACTCATTGAGCAGAGCGGAGGCTTCATCGGACCCTTGCTCGGTTTTGCTATCCCTCTCCTGACCAGCCTGCTCACAAAGTAAAGATGGAATATGCTGAGAAAATGTATCTGGTTCCCAGTAAGCAATTGGAAACCCTGCGAGGAGAGCCAGAAAATATCAGAAACACGGTGGTTAGGCGCCTGGACTCGGACATGCGAGATATTCTCTTAAGGACAGACTTGTCTGAATATGAGAAGGCTAAGCTCTACACCGGTGTTCTACAGCGTTATCTGACCCTAAACCGGATTGGTGAAATGGAGAAAAATCCCATTCTCCCCGATCTTCTGCCACCACCACCACCACCATCACCACCATCACCACCAACCCCTGCTCCTCCTGAAAAAGATGCCTCCATTCAAGAGATTTTGGAAGGTGTCCACGGTCGCTATAGGAAAAATGCTGAGCTTCTGCTAAACAAATTAAGCCAGCATAAAGACATCTCTTCGTGGGATGAGCGAGGAACATTTCTGTATAGAGGAGCAGCCCTGCCTGGGTCCAATATCATCGATCTGATCAGAGGCATCACTCATTCTAACACTGTCCCTGAGAAGAGGAAACCCAAAGGATGGGATACCTTTCTGAAAGCTCTGGCAGAGCTAAATATACCCACTTCTCTTGTGGGAAATATGGATGTTAGACAAACAGTAGAGAACTTGAAAATACCCTCCTTACCACCAACGACACCCCGTTCCCGAGCAAAAAGATCATTCAAGAGACCTCCATGGTTAAAGCTGGAAACCATCCCTGAGTCCCCTTCAGCAGCCCTCGTTAAGAAACCTGAATGGCTAACTTTCTAGCCTGTGTAAATAAATAAATAAATAAATGCCACAACATTGAATCATAAATCGGTCTCTCTCTCTTTTATTGTATCAGTTTTACAATTGATTTTTACATAGGGGGAAGCATGTCTGGACATGTTGAAACAAGCTGTAAGGCTTCTGGTATAGCTGGGTTCTTCTGTCTCTGATAAACCTTATGACCATCCGATCATTTTTTAAAACATCATCAGAATACAGCTTTAAAATCTGGTCAAAAGATAATCCACTGGCCCTGCTTTCTAAAAAGAACACGCAGTGGTACCCGCAGGTCACTGCCTGGGGGTGCTGCAGCTGTTTCTGTTGGAACACCGTCTCCTCGGTCTGGTGTTCTAAAAACTCTGCAATGGTCTTAGGGAGGCGGGGATCATCGGGGGCCATGCCATAGGAATCAAAAAATTCTCCTGGACCCTCCGGTGGCAGGTGGATAGCTATCCAATGTTCTCCCGGTAAATGGTGAGGGTGGGTGTTCACCACTAGCCCGACAGGCCTTTTGGCGATGAATCTCTTTGGAAGCAGATCACTGGGGTATACGTCTAGAAAAGACTTGTTCCGATATAATAGCCGCGATATCTGTCCCGTGTTCATCTTCACATATAATCAAAGAGAATGTTTCTGCTGTGGTTGATTTCAATCACATTGTCAAACACTCCATACAGGATCATATTAATAGTATTTGGTAGGGGAATAGCAAATCGGATCTCGGCTCTGAGGTTTCCTGTTTTTATTAGAGAATAGTGGTCAGCGCAGCTCTGTCCTGGAGACAGGTCGAATCCGTACAAGGTATACCCATTCAAAAATTCATTGCGATTAATTAGAAGGGCCCGGTCTTTCATTTCTTTTCCCGTCACTTGTACTAGCTGCATGAACTCCCTGACACACTGCTCCTCGGCATAATTGGGTTGGAGGGGCTTAGATGGCACTTGGACCCCATCAACATATAGGGCCATAAAATTAACGTTGAAGTGTTTGAAATTGAAGGGGTTTCGGGTGTAGTCTCCGCTAAAAGCGGCATTGTCAACAAAGCCTATGACTATTTGCTTAGGTAGCTGGCCCAAGAAGAGGTTTTCCTGGTTGCATACGAGGCTGCCTCCGGGTATACTGAACACCTTCATACCCACACGCTCGATGGGGTACTTGGCATTAGAGGTAAGCAGCGCTTCTGCATGCCCCAAGCGGACACCCGGTGATACTTTTACCCTTTTCACAAACAGGGCGGCGTTCAAAATATGCAGTTTGTAATTCTCTTGTCTGTTGGCACTCATCAGGCAAAATGCGTCCTTGGTGCGGGTGAGTTTAATTTTCACATCCACACCATTCAGCAGCATTTTATCCTGAAAGAACAAATCGCTGTGCAGAGGCCCCATCAGTTCCCATTTGCGACTGCCAGCAGTTAGAGCCGCCCTCGCTCTAAATCCCCTGTTTCCGGCATCTGTGAGAAGAGTTTCCTCCATCAGGCCAGAGGTATCTTTATGGAAGCCCCCGGCCGTGAACTGGGTGCTCAGGGTGTCACCGCTGTAATTCAGAATCAGCTCCATCATTGCTCTGTAGGGATAGCAGTTGTTGCTCTGCGTAATGAGTCTATCCCCCAATGTGACATCAAGCTGGCTAAAAAGAGAGGCTATGGGGTAATTGACTAAGGCCACTCGAGCAGCATCATCGATATTGGAGTCATCCTCTTTCGTTATTTTACAGCTGATGTATAAAAGAGTGTTGTTTAGATCGATGTAGTCTTCGCTGTTTCCCGTGATATAAAAATCCAGAGGCGCATTGGGAGAAAGGGCCGCCAAAGGAGGGACCTCGATATACATACTGCTCTCGATGCTGGTTTGGGTTGGGGATAGTTGAAAGAGATCCAATTCGGACTTAGCACATTCTTCAGAGGTTCCGTGAATGAATGCCATCTTAAAATATATCTCTTCTATCCCTTTTCGACCCCCTTTTTTTCTTCAGCGCAGCTTTCTTCTTCTTCGCTGTCCGCCGCTTCTGAATCTTTGTTTGCCACACTACCATCCTTTTTAAAGGCATCGGAGGCCCCTGGCGATGTTGAGACGCCTTACGCTTCACTCCGCCCCTTCTTTTCAAGTAGGCTACACCAGAGCCCTCCTGGGGATGTATTTTGTTCATAACTTTTCCCACAACGTCCCCGGCAATGTTGTGCAGCGCTGTCTTAACATGAGGCTTGATAATTTCCAGACCTCTCCTCAGAAGCGGAACAGCTTTTCGAAAAAGACCGCGAAATATTCCTCCCAGCCCCGCTCCATACATCGTAGGTGCCCCTATGAAGCCCGGCAATCCCTGCCCCGCCTGAGCTCTGTAGTAGGCTCTGTAAGCATCGATGTCCCCGTAGTCTTTCAACACAACCATTTTTCTTAAAATTTAAAGATAGGCTTTCCTGGGTCGGAAGTGCAACCTCACTATCACCTTCCCAAGACGAAATGGTACATGTCTGTTCAAATCTGTCTTTATTTCAATGGTAATGGTGTGAATGTGGCTCTTACTGACGGGAATATAATGTGGCTTATCATAGATCACTGTGATGCACTCATGACTTTTTCCTCTGACCGGTATGCAGCGCAGCAGCGGCACCGAAAAATCCCCAACAATCTGATGTTCTATAATATCTGTGTACAGGTACAACGAGGTGAATCCTCCGGTAATGTCAGCTGCTCGAACTGTTGCTTTCCTGGAGTCTCTATGGGGATCATATATACCTAATATACGGCCTAGCTCCTCGGGGTGTGAAAACTGATAAACATGCGGTCCTCTAAACTGCACTGTGCCTGTCACTATATCATAATAGAGATATACATCATCTAGACGTGCCAGTATAGCAGTATTCATGGCTTTCACAATATCGGGGATGTCCTTGTAATAGCCTTTCTTCAGCTGGAACTCCCAGTTCTGTGAATCTCTGGACAACTGAAATGGCGCATTTTCCTTAAGCGTGTACCAACTGTTGGGGTACTGTATCTCTGCTAGCCCCACTTCCCATTCTCCTTGCAAATCTAGAGGTTGAGCCAGTTGTATTGTGAAATTGGAATTTGTATTATGTGGATAGGCGTCTCGACTGGCGTTACTGGGGAGGGTGATGTAAAATCCAGCACTCATTTCTCTCACTCCTTTGATTTCTGTTCAGGATCTGTGAGCTCTGAAGCAGGCACCCAGCTGTTAAATTTATCAGGCCACCCTGACCACTTTACCAAGTAGTATTTTTTCTTTTTTCTGAACCTTGTCGATATAATTTTTTCAATTTGATAGCTTCTATTCTGCAGGTCCTTCACTTTTTGTAATTCCTCAGGGTAGAAACCTCCCAACACTGCTTCACCATCATAATCTTTTAGCTGGAAAACAGGCCTCTTTCCTCTTCTGTGGACCTTGTCAACTATGAAAATTTCCTGGGAATACGTGCCTTCATAACTCTTTTCAAACCGGCCCCTACTTTTTGATACCCTCACATGATCTCCTTTTCTAAAGGCAGCTTTTTGCTCCCTCATTTGAAAATAGGGTCCATAAACTCTTTTCCAAATCTGCAGAGAGTTGGAAGAATTCACATCCTGAGGCCTCTCTTGTATAGTTCTATGAAAGCTGCTATTATAACTCTTTATGAGTGCAGGTAATATGTCAATATACTTGAAGGTGTTGTTGGCAGTAAAGTATCTCCACATTCGTGACTTTAAAGTTCTGTTGAACCTTTCCACTATCGCCGCTTTGACTTCGCTATGTGTTGAAAAATGGTGCACCCCGTGCTCCTTTAGCAAGTTTTTCACCTTTTTATTTAGAAATTCTTTCCCCGCATCTGTTTGCAAATGGTGGGGGGAACGACCTGACCCCAAAATAATCTTGAAACCTCTGTACACCTCCGAGCCTGTCTTGTCTTTCAAAGGTACAGCCCATGCATATTTTGACAAAATGTCCACCACCGTTAAAATATATTTATAACCCCTATTGTATTTTTGTAGACTTTGCATGTCCACCAGATCCGCCTGCCATTGATCATCCACATCGGAAACAACTGTTCTGTTTCTTAGGAAATGCTTTCTGGCTGGTTTATGAAGGGTATATGCTTCTTGGTCCCTTAACCACTCTTTCACATGTTTTCTTGTTACACCTTTGTGCTTGGAAGCTTCTCGAAAGAGAGCTTCCACTCCTCCAAAGCTCCCTGCTCCCCCTGGATTATAATATATCTTTTTCAATAGCTCATTCTGAGAAACCATATTGACAGGCGCACATACAGCAATAAAAGCACAATGTCAAAAACACACTATTTTATTAATTTTTTTTTTTTAAATATATTTACTCCTTGTTAACACAGAGGTCACAAGAATTGAGGAAATAAGTATATTTTACACGGTCAACTATTTTTTCAGCGTAGCGTAAATACACTTTATCTCTTTCTTTAATTAACAGCGCCACTGTGTCTGAAGGAAATTTTGAACTTAAAATACGATTTTGTATTTGAGAACCCAATATCAGGTGCTTTGTGTTTAAACTGAGGCAGTCAAGGGCAGCTGCAAGGGTGATCACTGAATTTAAAAATTTCTGCATATTCAGCTTACAACACAGAGACTTTAAAACAGAATTAATATATGCACTGTCCCACATTATGCAACAATGAGATTCTTGATTTCCTTCATCAA
The DNA here is from genome assembly GCA_026167975.1 of Phrynosoma blainvillii. Taxonomy (NCBI): domain Eukaryota; kingdom Metazoa; phylum Chordata; class Lepidosauria; order Squamata; family Phrynosomatidae; genus Phrynosoma; species Phrynosoma blainvillii. The sequence continues at coordinate 2,080,269 of JANUYF010000003.1, forward strand.
ATAAGCAGCCTAAACAACTTTCCTTTAGTCTTCCAAATTTTACATGTTGAATTATTGCGAAAAACATCACGGGAATCAGTCGGGTCATCACTCCTGCTCTTTTCTTTGGAGCCACTAGATGGTTCGGATCGACATCCAACTCGAATGCCTGACTGGTTTGTTCATGGGCTTTGCCTTCATAGACTCGGCCTTCCGTCACATAGCAGCTACAAAGTTTCCTTTCTTCGTTACAGTCACCCCATTCCTGAAAGATAAGATTACAACTAATTTGAAAACACTTTAATATAACATTTCAGATGCCTGATCCCAACCCACCCCACCACCGCCTTTCATACATACCTTTGTAACACTGACTGATTCCTCCCCAGACTCTGCACTGTGTTCGGCCTCCACACCATCCGCATTTCGGAGTTCCTCTTCTGATTCACAGACCGCTGAAAACAGCTGCTTGATCACCTCACATCTTTCAAGGGTACCACGCTTCCCCCCAAAACGGGGTTTTTTGGGTGCAGGAGCAGATGGAGCTGTGAGTACTGTCACCGGCGTCTCCATTGCAGGTAGGTAGCCCCAAAAGCACTAGCAGGCGTTAGCAAGGCGGTAGTCGAGGTAGCGGGGTGAAGTGCGGATCTCAGGGACTCCCTCATATACCCCAGCGCCGAAGGGCGGTGGTCCCTTCGCCTGAAACGCCATTGGAGGGGCTCAGAAGCGTAGGACATTTGCACCAATCAGAGACAACCCCACTGCCCCTTGGACCAATAAGCTTCTCTCAAAAGCGCGCCTTTTTTGAAAACACACCCCCAGGGGAGGGGCGAACAGTAGCAGATTGGACGGCGCGCCTTTCTGAAGCTCAGAGCGCAACAGACCTCTGAACCGTTCACTTCGGGAGCTCGAGACGAGTCCGGAGACATGTCACAACCACCCCGAAAACTAAAGTCGGCGCAGAAAAAATGGCCGCCGACTGCCATCTTCGAACACGGCTTGCGGCTATACCGTCGGTCGGAGAGGTATGGGAGCTGCTCCTAGTGGTCGGCGGGCCCGAGACGAATCCGTAGAGGGGTCACACATCCCCCCCCAAAACAACTTTTGCAAAAAATCAAAATGGCCGAACTTTTGGGGTTCAGGGGCAACCTCCGATTGAACCCCAAAAAAGTGGCACCCAAAAAATTGGCACCCCAAAAAATCTGGCACCCCAAAAAATTGGCACCCCAAAAACCAGCACCCCCAAAAATTGACACCCCAAAAATTGGCACCCCAAAATCTAGAACCCCAAAAATCTAGAACCCCCAAAACCTAGAACCACCCCAAAACCTAGAACCACCCCAAAAACAGGGAGGCGGGACTAAGAACCAAAAAGGGGCGGAGCACCTGTCACTTTTTGATTTGACGAAAGGTGGGGGTATTATACTACTCAGATCCATGGGCACTGAGCCCCGCTCACACTGCGATGCTCACCATCCGCCTTTTCCCAAATATCTCTCTCTCTCTCTCTCTCTCTCTCTCTCTCCTTTTGTGCTTAACGTACTTCAGATGTTTGCTGCAAGGGGTAAAAATCAGACAGTTTGAAAAACAAACCCGGTTCTTTGCACAGCCGTCAGTTCCCTGGAAACTGCTGGCAAGAGTAAAAAGCCAGCCTTCATTCAGAGCATCAGGGAAAAACATGTCAGCAGGAAGGGGAAAGAAGAAGGCCACTCCAATGGGGAGTGAAGGCTGCCCCTTCCCCTCCGGACCCCCAGGAAGAGAGGCAGGAAGCGAGTCGGATGCGAAGGGCAACAAGCAGCAGCCACTGGCCCCATTGTCCGCATCCTCTTTTCCCAGGACATGTCCTACTTTTCACCGGGGCTTCTGACCAGGAGGAATTCCAAATTGTCCTCCATTTTGCACATGACCATGAAGCATGAATTCATTTTACATGAGTGCTTTTAGCTTTTATTCTTTAATGTCCCATATTTCGCAGTGCCTTGTCCTCCTGAGACATCTGGTCACTCTGCCTGGTACTTCAGGCATGAAACCTGAGACCGGGAAAGACAGGGAGGGTGGGCAGAGGGTCCGAGGCGGAAATGGGCAGGAGGGCAACCCTGCAGGGGTGGCTGGTTGCTCCGGGGCAGTGAGTTTGCCCTCGGTTTTAGAGCCACTGCTCCTCCAGCTGCCTCGTCTGCCTTGTCTGGGAGCTGTTCAGCGTCTGACCACACCATCCATGTCCACCCAGACAGCCCCCGTCCAGGAGCACGAGACGCAGCCATGGATCCTCCGTTGCCACCCTTGTGGAAATGGGTCCACTGGCCACCCCTGCAGTCTGGGTACATTGGGACAGAATTTGGGTAAGTAGAGAGATCTTGGAGCACCTTTCAGATGCACTGAAATAAAGAAGTTGGCAGCATGAGCTTTCGTAGGCTTCAGTCTACTTCCTCAGATGCATGCTTTGCATCTAAAAAACTACCCCGTTGGTTAGCTGCTTCCTTTGCCCGCTGTTTAAAATCAAGGGTCTGTTCCCATTAAATTCCCACCCACTCCTTCGTCTCTCTATTAACCCCACCATTGCAAAAAAACCCAAAAAACAAAACACCAAGCCAAACAAAACCCAATCCTCGGCACTGCATGGCAGAATGGGGTTGGACTGGATGGCCCTTGCGGTCTCTTCCATCTGGTTCTATGGTGCAAAAGTGGGACAGTGAGATGCAACCTGGAACTACCAGAAGGTTCTGGGAATGGGAAGGCAGCCTCCAAGAACCGAGGCAGAACACAAGCAAAAGCAGATGCTTCCCATCAGATTATTCCCAAGGAAATGGTGGTCCATGGCACTGCACTGGGATGCCTCCCCAAATCTCTGGAGTAGCTGAGCTTCCAGCTCCAGGTGCAGCTCCAGCCCTTGTCCAATGCTGATGGCTAGGTGCTGTGTCTGTGTGTGTATTGTGTGTGTGTGGCTGTGTGTGTGGTGAAGGCGCCAACATGCATTGCAAACACACTTCCTCACCAGGGCTGGCTGGCTTTTGGGTCTCCTCTTGTGGGAGCCAGGGAAGTCCCTCTGGATTTGGGTTGCCGCTCCTCCCAAGGCTGCGTCAAACTGAGCAGGAGCTCTTGACCTCTGTTTGGTACCAACTGGCACCCCACCCCCCCGCCCCCAGTATGGCATGGAGCAGCTGTGGGAAGGGGGGCAATAAAACCCAGAGGAGAATCCCCCCACTCACCCCCCCACAGCATCCAGTGGGGCCCACCGAGGGCACCTGCCCCACACGCTCTGGAGGACTCAGCACCTGAAAGGAGTGGGTGAGCTGGGGGAGACCGTTTGACCCACCACCAGAGGAGACCCCCAAACCTCTTGCCTCCGCTGGCATCCCAGCATGCCCCAAAGGATGAGCCCCATTGGCTTCCTGACCCACTCCGCTTCCTTCCAGTCTCAGAAGAGCTTTTGTCTGCCAGGTGCCAAGCAGAACCAGAATGCAGACCAACCGGCTGACCGGCTGACCGGTTGACCGGCTGCAGGAGCATCAAAGCCCAGAGCAGAGCCTGGCTTGGCCTGGATGTAATGGCTTGCAGCTGGAGCGCTTGCTGCTCTCTTCTCTGCCTCCCTGGAGCAATATATTGACACAAGAAGGTCTGCCCAGCCCCCAGCCCCCAGCCCCCCCCCCCAATGCTTCTCCTTTGCTCCTCAGAGCCGATTCCATTCCCAAGTGCTAGACTGGCTCTCCAGGTACTTGGCATCAACCCTTTTTTCTAGTAGTTCATTACACCCTTAACAAAATGAACTTCAGCACGGAGAAATGTAAGGCACTGCATTTAGGGTGGGAAAATGAAATGCACAGATATAGGATGGGGGACACCTGGACTAACAAGACTTATACATGTGAAAGGGATCTAGGAGTCCTAATAGACCACAAGTTGAACATGAGTCAACAGTGTGATACAGCAGCTAAAAAGGCCAATGCGATTCTAGGCTGCATCAATTGAAGTATAGTGTCTTGATCAAGGGAAGTAATAGTGCCCCTCTCTTCTGCTTTGGTCAGGCCTCCCCTGGAATAATCCTGTGTCCAGTTCTGGGCACCATAATTCAAAAAGGATGTTGAAAAACTGGAACTGTGTCCAGAGGAGGGTGACTAAAATGATGAAAGGTTTGGAAACCATGAATCCCTATGAGGAACAACTTAGGGAGCTGGGGATGTTTAGCCTGGAGAAGAGAAGGCTGAGAGGTGATATGATAGCCGTGTTTAAATATTTGAAGGGATGTCATATCAAGGAGGGAGCAGCCCTTTCGGACCCCGAGTGGACGGTTGTTTAGCAACATAGCCTTAATGGACTCCACCATTCCAGCTAAGCAGGAATCCGTAGATCATTCCTGAAGCCAAGGGGTGTTTTGATGGGAGGGTGAAGGGGGGGCAGAGAGAGGGAGGGGTGTTCTGGGGAACCCAGGCCAGGTCAAGGTGGTGGTGTTGGGACCCACGGCTGGATCTGCGCAGCCGCTTTCCTAACCCTTGCGCTCCCTTTTCTCAGCTTCTGGGTCAGGACTCAGCCTGCTGCCCTTCGGAGAACCCAGGTGGGCAAAGAAAGCTAGGAGAGACTGACCCCCACCAGCTTGGGCCAGGCAGATCTCCGTGGTGCAAGCCAGGTCAGCATGGTCATCCAAGGTCAAGCCCTGGATCAGAGACGTTTTTGCCTTGGCTGGCATGGAGCAGCAGCATTTCCAGCCCAGCTGGACCATTGCCAGGGCTATCCAGACTGTTTGAAATGCAGGACAGCCTGTTAGAAATTGGCTTGGATCTTGCTGTTGTCTTATTCCTCAACATGTCTTCCCTGCTGGAAGTCCCTTTGGACCCTTTGATTCTGTGAGTCTAAGGCGGATAGCACTCTTTCCAGTTAAGAGAATAGGGCAGCTTGTTACCAAAAACGCCAGGGTCCCAGAGGGCACCTACAACCAATATTTAATTTTTTTGGGGGGGAATTTATTAGCTCAAGTGAAGCTGCTCAGAGGGCTTTGGGCGACTCCAGTAAAAGCAGGGGTCAAGCCTGTGTATATGGGTTCAGAGAAGCAGAACTCCAGAATGCCAGGTCCAACTGTAGCTTTATTTATAACAGCAAAAGGGAAACCAGCTTCTTCCACACAAGAACATACTCTGTTTCCCACAGTCGTCCATTCTCCTCATCTGTAGACTACAGCTTCCACTGCCTTTGTCCACCACCAACCATTGTTAAAACTGGACTTGCCACCTCATTTCCATACACAAAGGATTTTAAATTGACATTCTCACATACCAATGGCATACATATGTCTGTCCCTAGCTTTCCACTCCACCAAACGCATCTGAGGAAGTAGAGTTAAGTCTGTGAAAGCTCATGCTGCCAACGTCTTTCTTTCAGTAGTCTCAAAGGTGCCACAAGATCTCTCTACATATTGCTTTTACAGACTAACACGGCTATATCTTTGAATTCTACCACAAAAGCACACACTCACACACACATTCAAAACTAGTGATATGAAAGGTCATAGCAAACAGTAGTTTTGGGGACTGTAAAGGTGATACTGTTCCTGCTTCTAGAAGCAGAGGTTCCAGCTGAGGGTTTCTGTGATGCGAAATGGCTGCACAGCTGCCAGCAAATGGTGAGGAGTCAGGTGAGATACAGGCAGAGTGTCTGTCTGACCTTGGCAGTGGATGAGCAGGTATATTTATAGGCCAAAATGCATCCCATCAGGCCAATTTTCGGACTAAGATGAAGTTCCCAGGGAGAATAGAACTGGAAGTCTGTGACAATCAGCATGAATGTCCCTTGCCAAGGAGTCTCACTCCCAGCGGGAGGCCATCTTGGACTTCTGTTCATGTGTCTATCACCCACCATCCCTCCTATCAGGGAAGGGATTATGCAGATTCTGATCTTAATTGATCTATCCTGGCTAAGAACCCTTGGGTTTCCCCATGCTGAGCCAGCAGCGTCTCCACATATGGTTTTCATATGGCATGGCTAGTTTCCCTGCAATGGAGGTGCCTTCTTGCCCACCTGCCTAAACCATCCCTTTAATATCAAACTGATGCATTTCCAAATGTGGAGACTTATGCTATGCAGCTCAGACAGACCAGCTTTGTGGTTTGCACATCGGACTATGACTCTGGAGACTATGGTTCCGATCCTTACTCAGCCATGGAAACCTGTTGGGTGGCCTTGGGCGAGTCACGCTCTCTCAGCCTCAGGGCAAAGGCAACCTCCCTCTGAACACATCTTGCCAAAAAAGCCCTGTGAGAGCTTTTGCATTAGTTACCACTCACTTAATCCCCATTGATTTCAATTAGTGTGCTGTAAGGTTGGCTGCACCTGGATCCAGAGTCCCAGCATAGAAGCGTACAGTTGGAAGGGATCCCCCAGTGTCATCTAGTCTGACCCTCTGCCAGTGCAAGGATCACATTGGGGTGGTCTAAAGGAAGGACCATCCTTTGTGCAAAAGAGGTTGCCATTGCAAAGGATAGGCAGCAGATCATGTCTCTAAACGTCTGCAGCCTCAGGAGGCGAATCATTTTGCAGTCTTGGCTTGTTCAGACTGGAAAGGCTTCCGCTCAGCACCGAGGAGCCAGAATCCTCCAAATTCATCCAGCCCCCTTTACATTTCAGGATGCAGCTGGCCTCTCCCTGCCCCTCTCCATCCCCAAAGGTCAGTTCACAGGTTGTGGCCCCCCAGAAGCCCCAACACTCCCCCCCCACCTTATTCCCAGGACCAAGAGAGATGTGCAGGCTTGAAAGCGACCATTGGGCACGACTTTTATTGGGACCCAGCCAAAGGCTACTAAACTGTGCAAGCCCTTGAGATCATCTTCATTGGGGCAGGCAAAGAAAGGAAGAAAGAAAATGCAGTGAAAGAAAGCAGGGGGCGAAGGGGGGGGGGAAGGCCAGCTCCCCCAATTAGGCTGCAGGTTTTTGGCAGCCATGAAGCCTGAAGTTAGATTAAAGCATTTCCAGGCAGAAGCCTCCTCCTTCGAGACTCAGCTATTCTCCTTTGGCTTTTTGCTCTGCGTTTACAGATGTTTTTGCTGCAAAGAAAAATACAAAGGTTTTAAAAACCCCAAAACAAAGCAGGCGTGGTCCCAATCCAGAGAAGAAGGCAGGTCAAAAGTGTGGTGAAAAGCCCTGTCCGGAGGGGCTCCCAGCCTTGGGTCGCAGGCTGCAGCAGCGGAACGTGAAACCTTTCACGCTTTTGGGTCCTTCTGTGGGTCGCTCCTAGTAATAATGGTCCTGCCAGGCCTGCAAATTTCTTTTGATTTGCCAGCTGGTTTGGAAAGAGAAGTTGCTCTTTGCACATCTACAGATGCTACTGACTGGAATTCTGGACCATGTTCAGGAATCAGCGAAGAAGTTCTGCTCTGGTCAAGAACCAGTGAAGAATTTGGACTTTAGCATCCTCAGTTTCCCCATCACTCTTGGGGCGTCTGTTTATGTCCCTCATCCACAGAGAACCTCTTTCCTCTGCTTCATTTGCTCCCACTCTCTGCTGGTCTGAGAGTTATTCTGGCCTTTTCTTTTCTTTTCTTTTCTATTCTATTCTATTCTATTCTTTTCTTTTCTTTCCAGAGCCGGGAAGTGAGGGATGATGAAGTGCTGGAGAATGCCCTTGGTGCCCCAGACTCCGTGGGGAACCCTTCCTGCCCTTCTTCCTGGGCCCAGCCTCCTGCGCAAGAGACCTTTTATGGCGGATTCCCCTTTTTCTCGGCCCAGAGATGCAACCAAGCCTCCCGGGGATGATGGATGTACCGATAGCGGAGCTGTAGGAAGTGAGGAAGCAGGCCACCCGCATTAAGCAACCATTTGTAGGCTCCTGAGGAGAGGTTAAGGGCTGGGGGCACAGCTCCCTTTGGGGCGGCTCTGCGGTTGTGGCCCCGTGTCATTGTCCGCCACCATAATTAAGTTGTCCTGCCAGGCAGTGCCTGTCTGGACTGCGAGGTCCATCTGCCCCGGTCAAGGGGGGAAAGGGGTTGACTAATTCCAAGCAGCAGGAACCAGGAGCCCCGTCTGGACGGATGAAAAGCCCCTGCCACCGTCCGGTGCCTCGGCTGGGAGTCAGGGAGTCCGCCAGGCCACCGGCTCAGCCTCCGGCCGCTTCTCTTGCCCCAGAGTGGACTGTGCAGCCAGACGAAGAGCCTGCCCACGCGCCTGCCCTGTGGTGTTGCGCAGGAGCCAGGTCTGATGACAGTATGCCACGGGGAGAGCCATGAAGCAGGCGGCTGCCCTCATGGGGCCCTCCCTGCAATCCGACAAAACATCTGAATGAAGTTGCCGCAGAGAGGGTCATGACCTTGGAATGGCCCACCTTAACTAATGATTCCGCCACACTGATTCAAGAACAGATTCTGAACCACCGACGGCCCAAAATCCCCCTGGGCAGCATCTGCGAAGACCCCCCACTCCACCCCTCACTTGGTCGCAGGGAAGCTCCACAACTCCATAACCCCTCGTCCCCAGGGGCCCCTGCCCACGGCCAGATGGAGGAGGCATCCCCCCACGGCGGGCAGGTTCTGTCCTCTCCTCCAGATGCTGACCCTTGGTGCCAGCCAAATTCCTGCCAGGTGAGCGGAGTGCTGCCTCTGACCTGTCGCTGCTGGGGGTCTTTGAGGTGGCCTCCCGGAGCCTTTGGAGACCACCTCCTGATGCCCACCCCTGGTGCGCTGTGTTTGTGTTGTGTTGTGTTGTGTTGTGTGGCTAGAGGCTGAGGGCACTTTGGCTTAGGAAAACAGCAAGCAAGTGAATGGAGGAGGCTTTTCAAAATGGCCCTTGGTGTGGAGAAGGCGGGGAGCCTCCCTCCTCCCTCCCCTCCCAAATGAGGACCAGGCACAGGTTTCGGGGGGGGGGATGGATCTGGAAGTGCTGCTGGCCTTTGGGGGCCTTTTGGGGGGGGGTGGCTGAAAAAGGCTCTCCCTCCCTCCTTCCTGGCAAGTTCCCCCAAAAGTAGGGGGCAGGGAGGGGTGAGTGGGCTGCAACCCTCCCTCCTTCTGCCAAACCAAGGCTTTGTGGGGGGGGGGGGGGGGGCAGAAGCAGAGGAAGGAGGACAAAAGGAGGAGGAGGAGGGCAACCTGGCAAGAAGTGCCCCATTGGTGAGGAAGAGGAGGAGGAGGCCTTCCTGAGCCGGAGGACCCCACAAAGCCAGCCTGCCCTGCCCTGGCCGCTGCCCTGGCACCCCACTACTAGGCCAGCAGAGAAAAGGCTCTGGGTGGCGGCCAGGGTCAAAGGGGATGATGGATGGGGCAGCCCAGGGCCGGCCATCCCTCCCTGCCCAGGCCTATGTGGCATTCATTCCCCTGCAGCAGAAACAGCTGGACACAGGGAAGGAAGGAACCCAGGGTCAGGGCCAGGTCTGGGAAGCGGAGTGGCCCAGGGAGCCAGGCCATCGCCCCCAATGGCCAGTGCGCTCTCTTGCACACCTGGCGATGCTGCTGGATGGAGGTGCGCCTTGTGCAGGTGGGGATCTGTTAGGGGAGCAGGCCACAAGGCAGGTCCGGCCCTGCAGCCGCCTGGAAGGCCAGCCAGGGACACAGAGGGCCCAGTCCCCCTTCAGCCAAGGAAGGGAGGAAGGAAGGAAGGAAGGAAGGAAGGAAGGAAGGAAGGAAGGAAGGAGGGAAGACGGGTGACAGGTCCCTGCCCCGAGAGGGTTGCAGTCTGCATTTTGTGGGGCAGGAGGGCTGGAGTGTGTGGGGGGGGGGGGGGAGGATGGGGAGGCAGTGTGTATGTACCTGAGAATAAAGAGGGGGGGGGATGTGACCCAAGGGCTGCTGGAGCCAGGGTCTCCCTTGGGTCACAGGCAGGGCCTCCTCCCCCCACGAAGCCCCTCCTGGCCTCCTCTGAGTATAGTCACACACACACACATACATACACACACACCTGCCTTTGAGTGTGCAAATGGGTCAGGACTTGCAGAGGGGGAGGGCTGCCTTTTTTGGGGGCTGCCCTTTTTCTCCCCCCCCCCCCCCGTGCGGCTGGCATCAGCGGGGCCACGATCCAGGAAAATGCACCGGGGGGGGGGCGAATCCGGATCACAGCCAGATGTGTTTCTGGGGGGGTGGTAAAGGCAGACTCGCTTTCCACAAGGGGGGGGGGGGGTCAGGGCCCCTTCAGAAGACCAGGGGGGGGAGGGGAGAAAGGGGGCACCAGCCCCGGACATCCTCCCCACCCCCACCCCCAAAGCCCCCTTCCCTGAGTCAGAGCCTGGGCGCCCTGGATGGGGAGGCGGGGGGGGGGGAGAAGTCGCGTGTCAAAGGAGGCACGTGAGGACGGGCGGCAGGGCCAGAACCTGGCTCCAGGGAGAAGGTCAGTCTGCGTCCTTCCCGTGAATTGGGGATGGGGGGGTGGGTGGGAGTGGCCCTCTCCATCCTCTGGATGGGACACTGTCTGGCCTCGCATCCTGGGATGCCTGGAGCCTGATTTTGGCTGCAGAGGAATTGTGGTCCGCCTTCCAGAAGTCTCAACATACGGACACACACACACAGACACCCCTCCAAGGCAGCCCTGTTTTTCCAAGTGGGTTGTCATCATGGCCCCCTCTGAGGCTGAGAGAGTGTGACTTGAGCTGCCAGAGTCCAAACCCCCAGGCCAGGCTGGGAGCAGCAATTCCTGCAGTACAGTACTTCCAAAGTCTATCTAGATTTATCTCCCATTGGCCTGGATGATCCCAAACCTCGGAAGCCCCCCAGTCCACCCCAATTCTGGCCCTCTTGCCCATCACCACCACTCCCCCCCCCCCCACACCTGCAACAGAAACATCTGGCGGCAGGGAAGCCTGAGGCAAGCTGGCTCAGGAACCCTTTGCCACATCTGGCGGCAGGGAGTCAGTCCCCAAGGGCAGCCCAACAGCTGGAACCTGGGCCCTGAATGAAGGACCCCTCTGGAACATCTCAGGGCCCCGATTAACAGGATCGACCAGGCAACAGCTTTGGGAATCCTGTTCTGGTAGAGGGTTGGGATAGCTGACCCTTGGAGGTCCCCTTTCCACTCTCATGAGCTTATGGTTGGCCCCTTTCACCAGGCATATCCAGGAGTCGGCCATATAGCAAAGTATAGTATCATCCAAAATCCACAAAACAGGGATACCTGTATGGGGCCACATTAAAATCCACAGTATACATGTTGCAAGCTTTCAGAGCTCCACTGGCTTCTTCATCATCTATGATTTTTAACCCCTTTGATGAAGAAGCAGCCATTGGAGCTTTGAAAGCTTGCCACATGTATGATGTGCATTTTGACTGGCCCTATAAAGGCATCCCTGTTTTGTGGATTTTGGATGATACAGTAGGGTCACCACCATTGTGGAAGGAGCCCCCACCCCCAAGGCAAGTTCAGCTGGTTTTCCCATCAAATGGCTTCCTCACCCTTTCCTTTCTGTGCGTTTCTGAGAATACAAACGTCTCCGCACTACGCAGCTTTTAACACTTTGGTACCACTTCTGCAACATCCTTGGCATCCTGGGCTTTGCAGTCTGAGGAGATGCTAGAACTTTCTGGGGGAGTGCTAAATACCTTGCAGGACTACAGATCCCAGCTGGCAGCTCAAGTGGGATCGAACACCATTACTTGTCCAGTGCGGAAGAGGCCTCAACAGCCAAAACACAGCTGTGCCAGTAAGGCGCCAGCAGGGGGCACCGCAGCCCAGTGCGCATGGTGTGCGTTATGTGCGCCTACGCATGAGCATGGATGCCCAGAACAGAACCGGGCCTGGCCGGAGCATCTCCGAGGCGGTCAGCTCTCATGCAAGGACTCGGACAGGGCTGCCCACAGCAGGACGACGACCCCTTGGGTGCCAGTCTCTATAGGGTGCCCCCTAAACCGGAGTCCCTGGGAGAGTTCCTGCTGCCTTTGCATCCCCACAACAGCACCAGGCTTCTGTGCCCCTCTGGAACATAAAATCCCCCCACCTGCCTGGATTCCCTCCTTCCCTCAAGGAACCCAAAAGGCCATCTGCTCCAACCCTCTGCCATGCAGGAACCTACTCCAAGAGGTGGCCATCCCACCCAGGTTTCAAAGCTTTATTTATTTTACAAACTTCCCACAAAGTTGGAAGCCCACTGCCTTCCAAGGGAGCAGCTCTCCCCTTCGGGAGGTCCTTCCCAAAAACCCCATGGCCAGACGGACGGACGGATGGACGGACGGCTCCTTTCTTGGCAAAGTCCTTCCCACAGCCACCCTCTGCCCCTGGGAAAACTGACCAGGAGGAGACTCCACAACACCAAAAGCATTCGGTAAATACGAATCAAGAAAGCAGGTTGCATGACATTCAGAAAACAGGCAGAGGTATAATCAAATGGTATGACAGCAATATAAAAAGCTGGTTGCAAAAGCCATGTCCAATATGTATGAACACAATATGCATGGCCCGGGTTACAGAAGAAGGAACGGAAACATTATTCAGAGACTGCCAGAGGTCAAAGCTGCCTTGGCTGCACAGAACAATCCCATCCACTGACTCCATTTGTCTCTGTTTTCTGAGTGTGACTATTTTCACGAAAACTGCGTTTACAGTTGGCCCTCCGTATGTATCCACAGAATCAAGCATCCATGGCTTGAAAATATTCCAAAAATGTATAAATTTCAAAACGCAAACCTTGATTTTGCCATTTTATGTAAAGGTCACCATTTTACTACCCCACTGCATATGATGAGACTTGATGTTGGTATCCATGGGGGGTCCTGGGACCAAGCCCCAGTGGATCCCAAGGACCCACTCTATATTCGGTGGTCCTTCCTATTATTGGTGGTCCTCTCTATCCTTGCAGTTTCACTTTGGAGGATTCGGCACCCATCCGATGTGCCGCTGGACTGTCCAATCCCGAGTAGCCAAATGCCCCTGAGAAAGAGCCAGGGTCTTCCAAGAAATCACGCAGGGGAGAGGGAGAGGGTGTCCCCCACTGCCCTTTGCCCCACAGTGATGCGGCCACACAGTGACCAACTGGCCGCGCCTGATCCTTTCTCCTCCTCCTCCTCCAAAGCAGGGAGCCATTCAAGCTTCTGCCTCCCCTCTTCCAAGCAGAGAGTCCCATCATCCTCTTGCTAGAATGACGCTAGCAGTCCTTTTTATTTCTATCATGGAGCTTCCAAAAAGAAGGGAGAGGCCTTCTTCCGTTTTAAGATCAAAGAAATCTTTGGTGCCATTTTAAAAGAAAATGAAGGGTGGGCGGGTGAGGACCTGTGACGTCCCCTTGCCCTCTTGGCCAGCCACGTCGGCCCACGCCAGTCCACACCGGTGGGCACAGGAGGGGAAAGAGGAGAGGGTCTGCTCTCTCTCACACACACACACACACACGAAGGCACAATTCAAGAGTTGCAGGTGGACAATTCACAAGGACCCCCTGGGTTCCTTCCAGGCTCCTTCCACCCAGAAAGAGGGAGAGGACCCCAAATCCTGGCCACTCTCAGGGAGACCACCCAGTCCAAGCCACCTGAGGCTCCGCTCCCACAACGGTCCCTCTGCGTCCAGTGCGCCCCATCACCAAGGTCTCCAAACTGAGTCTGCCGGAAGGGACGGGGCACCCGATCCGGGTGAGACGGCGGCCGTGGGGGGTGGGAGCCCCCCGGAGCCAGTTCCCGCACTAGCGTAGAGCGGAATGACCGCATTGCCGTGGGGGGCAAACGCCGCGTTGGGGATGAGGAAGGCGAACTGCCCATCGGAGGCCGGGACCAGTTGGAAGCCGCCGTAGACCTTTGGAGTCTCCCCGGGAGCCGCTGGGTTGCCGGACGGCTTGCAAGGAGCCACGCTGCCAGCTGGAGGCGCTGGTGGTGCTGGGCCGGCGGGGATCTGGACCAGGGCTTGCCCAAAAGAGGCTCCGGGGGCCGGCGGTGCGGTGGGGTAGTTCATGGCGTTGATCTGGCTCATGCAGCTGCCCAGGTGGCTGAGGAGGCGGGTGCGAACCTCGGTGGTCACCCCCTCGCAGGTGGAGAGGAAGCGCGTCACTTCGTTCACGCATTCATTGAAGCCGGCTCGGTATTTGACCAGCACCGTGGGATCCGTATTCAGCACCGCTGCCCAGAGAGGAGGGGGAAAAGAGAGTGTGGTCAGAAAAAGAGGGGAGGGAAGGTACTCCAAAGGCCATCTAGATCAACCTCCCTATTACTTGTGCAGGAAGTTCTAGCTGAGCCCTGGCTAAAAAAGACCGTCCAAGGAGGTTGTCTGTTGGAAGCACCCCGCAGCCCAAATCCTATTGTTACTCCCGAGTAGGACAGCGCCAGTGAATCAATGCCATTTTCCTATGTGTTGGTTGAGACGCTATTTAACAATTTACTTTATCCATTAACACTTGTGACTCTTCTCCCAACAATGGGACTCAAGATGGCTATCGAGGGCAAGATATCAAAGCCATGCAAAGTTGCTAATAAAAATACTATAAAAGGAGTGTTGGCATTGGAGTCTGGTGGAGTCTCCTTCTTCAGGGGCTTTTAAATAGAGGCTGGGTGGCCATCTGTCCCAGGGAGGGCAGGAGGGGGCTGGACTGGATGCCCTCCAGGGGTCCCTTCCAACTCCAGCATTCCCTGTATTCCTACAAGGCAGGAAAAGGGGTCTGGACTGTATGGCCCCTGGGGGTCCCTTCGGACTCTATGATAACAATTCAGAGGCATCTTTGTGTCAGTCTGGAAAGGGACCTTTGAGCCTAAATTGTGCAAAAGCGCGCACACGCACACCCCCCCCCCTTTCCTGGGAGCCTTGTGTCTTCTCACGGGGGGGGGGGCTTCCTTGCCCCCCTTCCCCCTTCCTTCCTTCCTTTTCCGGGGGAGTAAGTCGGAGTGGGGGGGGGGGTATTCTGCAAATCAAGTCCAGACCCGGGGGGGGGGGGGGAAGCGGAGTTTCAGGGCCACAGGAGGAAGGAAGGAAGGAAGGAAGGAAGGAAGGAAGGAAGGAGGGAAGGAGGGAAGGAGGGAGTCTGGAAAGATCCGGGGGGGGGGTGGTGTTGCGGGGGGAGAAGGAGAAGAGAGGGACCCTCGCCCCCCCCCCCCCATTTTGTCTCACCGGCCACCTGGGCTCTCTGGAGGCTCCGCAGGTGCTTGACGGTCATCTCCAGGATGTCGGCCTTCTCCAGCTTCGAGTGGCGGGAGCTCTGCCGAAGGCAAAGGCAAAGGCAAAGGCAAAGGGGGGGGGCATCAGCCGGGGGGGGGGATCCTTGACCCACCTCCCATTCCCCCCCCCCCCCGCTGTTCCTTCTCCCAGGTGCCCCTCCCCTCCCCTCCTAAGCTCAGCCCTTGGGGGATCGTGGGGGGGGGGCGGGGGTTTCCAGGCTCGGAAGAAAGCCCCCCCCCCGGGAAGAAAGCCTCGCGGGGGTGGTGCCCCCTCCCCCCTCCCATTTTGGGCGAAGAAGGGATGGGACGGGGAGGGAGGGAGGGAGGGGGCTTCCCTTCCCGAGGAGGACCCCTGCCCTGCCCTGCCCCCTCCCTGCCCAGTCCAGTCCAGTCCAGTCGTCCAGTCCAGCGCAGTGTCCACTACTCACGTCCTTCTTGAGGGCGTCGAGGATGAGGGTCTTGAGCTGGGCCAGGCTCTCGTTGATCCGCGCCCGGCGACGCTTCTCCATGATGGGCTTCGACGACTGACCACAGAGAGAGAGAGAGAGAGAGGGGGGGGTCAGCTGGACGGAGCCGGAGGAGGGGGAGGGGGAGGGGGAGGAGGGGACCCCCCCCACACACTCCCACGGCTTACCTTCCGGTGGGGCTCGGACCCCCCTCCGTGGCCGGCGCTGGCGTTGGCGTTGGCGCGGGTCTTGTCCGAGGGGTCGGCGGGGTCGAGGGTGGCCGGAGTGGCGGCGGCGGCGGGCGGCGAGGAGGAGGAGGAGGAGGAGGAGGAGGAAGAGGAGCCCTTCTCCATCAGCAGCAGCAGCTGCTCCGCGCCGGGCATCGCGTCCGAACCGAGGGAGGGAGGAAGGAAGGAAGGAAGGAAGGAAGGAAGGAAGGAAGGAAGGAAGGAAGGAAGGAAGAGGCGTCCAGGCACGAGAGGAGGGAGGGAGGGGTGGCCGGAGGGCGTCCAGGGCTCTGTCCAGCCGACGGAGGGCGGGTCCGGGTCCGGGTCCGGGTCCGGCTCTGCCCTGCGCCCCCCTCCCCTCCCCTCCCCTCCCCCGGCCCTGTCCTCCTTGTGTCCGGCGCGAGGAGGTCCGTGCGGCGGAGGGTGGGAGGCGGCCGGAGGGCGCGGCCTTTTATGGCGGCCAGGCTCCTCCGCACGCGAGCGGCTCGTGTGAACGCCTCGCGGGGCGCTTTCCCACACCGGCTCCGGCCAATGGGAGCCCGAGGCGCGCGGAGACCCTCGTGGGCAGGACGCCCATTGGCTCAGCCCCCCCCCCCCACCCCCACCCCCTTCGGACCTCCGAGGAGACGCCCCCCCAGGGAGGGAGGGAGGGAGGGAAAGGAAAGGAGGGGGCCCTCCCAGACCCAGACCCAGACCCAGAGCCCCCCTATCTCCGCTGCAGACACGTGTCTCCCGGGGGCTCTTGGAGGGTCCAAGAGGGGCCGATGGCCAGCCTCCGGCCAAAGTGACACCCCCCCGCCCGCCCCCCAATCCCCGCTGGCCCTCACTCTCCGCCCTCCTTCCTTCCTTCCTTCCTTCCTTCCTTCCTTCCTTCCTTCCTTCCTTCCTTATCTCTTATCAGCAAAGACACCTATAAAGGGGATCTCACTCGTCCTTCGGTCGCTTTATTAATCTGAATGGACACCAAAGAAACGATTAGAGGAGGGAGAAATACAGGGATCCAGGATAAGCCGGATCTGAAGACAATTAATAGTTCGGTGGTTTTTCTTCTCTAATTGGAATACGTTTACATTTCATGAGGAGAACTAGGATTATATTGAGAGAGATCAAAACCTGCTGCGATACTGTTTTATACTTTTGAAAAGGTTTACTTATTACTTGTAAAGGCTTATCAAGACTCTGATATTGTATACACCGGAGAAGTTTTTTACCAGCTAAAAAAAGATTCTGTTGGGGGTCCTTTATGGCTCGGCCATGAAACCCACAGCAAGTCACACTCTCTCAGCCTCAGGGGAAGGCAGTGGCGGCTGTTTTTAACTAGAGGTTGGGTGACCCTCTGTTCCAGGGGCTCTTTGATTGGGTCTTCCTGCACGGCAGAAGAAGAGGGCTGGGCCGGATGACCCCTGGGGGTCCCTTCCAGCTCTGCGATGGCGGCAGGGAGACCGCTCAGGGCCTCTGAAAAGACAGGCAGCTCCATACAGGGAGATACGGCCTTTCAGGCGGCCTGGGCTGGAATGGCAGGACCACAGGGTCAGTGGTAGGGCTGGAAGAGACCCCAGGAAGGGCCATCGTCCACTCCAACCCTCTTCTTCTTCTTCTTCTTCTTCTGCCATGCAGGAACTCACAGTCAAAGTCCTCCCTGGAACCGAGGGCCATCCAGCCTCCAAAGAAGGAGACTCCGCTGCCGGACTCACTCCATGGAGGGCCCAATGGCTCTAGGCCTTGACACATCCATGGGAGGGAAGCAACGCTTTGAGCCAAAAGTGTCTCATTGTGCTTCCACAACCAGAGAGAGCCTCTCTTGTGTGTCTGTGTGTGTGTGTGTGGCCACCACAGCCTGGGCTTTTCCTGCCTTTTCCTGTGTGTTTGCAGGACCAGCCGGGTGGACGGTGCAAGGGGGGGTGGGGGTGGGGGTGGCTGGCCCTCAGGCTTTCCGGACAGGCCTCCTGGCCAGGAGTAGCCCCAGGGTCATCTCCTCACAAGCCCTGGGATTGTCGTCTGTGTGTCTGTGTGTCTGTGTGCAGAGAGTTGTGCAGGGCTTTCTCTCTCTCTCTCAGGTGTGCAATCCTGGCTTGTGGCGCAGGTACAGCAGGCAGAGGAGGAGCAGGGCTGGGAGCCTTCGGACCCCTTCCTTTTGGAAATGGGGAAGGAAGGAAGGAAGGAAGGAAGGAAGGAAGGAAGGAAGGAAGGAAGGAAGCTTGCTAGGGCTTGGAGGCTGCAGGGGAGGGGGCAAGGGGAATGGGGGTGTATGGGGGGGTGCGGATGCCTGGGGGTGGGGGCTCTGTTTCCTGACACACACACACACACACACACACACACACATGTTCACTCTCTGCTCAACCCCTCTCAGCAGTTTCTCAGCCCCCCCCCATCCCTGGCAATTGGGGTGGTGGGATGGGGTCCTTGGGAATAGCCCCCTCCTCCCAGGGCTTCCTAGACATCAGGATTGAGGGGCAAAGAATAATAATAATAATAATAATAAGAAGAAGAAGAAGAAGAAGGGGCCGTCGGGGGGGGGGGCACCTCACCTTTAGGTTGTGACTCTAATCCCATCACTCCCTGCCCTGAAACTGGCTGGACAGTCATGAGAATCTGGGGGTCACCATGGCTCTGGGACTCTCCCTCTCTCTCTCTCTCCCCATCTTTAGCCTTGTAGTCTCCTCCCCTCCAAAAAACGCAGAGGGCAAGGAAGGAACAAGTTACTTCTAAGCTGCCTCCGTCCGTCCGTCCGTCCGTCCGTCCGTCCGTCCGTCTTTGCTGCCCAGCACAGAATCATAGAATTGGAAGAGACCCCACAGGGCCATCCAGTCCAGCCTCATTCTTCCATGCAGGAAGACACTGTCAAGGCAGTCCCTGGTACAGGTGGCCATCCAGCCCCTGTTCAAAAACAGCCTTCAGGCTAATCGCATTGGCTTTTTTAGCTGTGGCATTACACTTCTGACTCATATTCACTAGGACTCCTAGATGCCTTTTGCATGGAGTCTTTCTTGTTCAGCCAGTGTCCCCCGTCCTATATCTATGCATTTCATGTAATTAATACCTGACATTACAAGGTTGCGAGTTCAATACCAGCCAGGGCTCAGGCTCGACTCAGGCCTGCATCCTTCCAAGGTCCCTAAAATGAGGACCCAGCTGTTGGGGGGCAAGGAGCTTACAGTTGTAAACCGCTCAGACACTCCATAGCGCAGTATGAAGCGGCATATAAATGAAGCTGTTTCTACATGGCTCCTGGGCCTCTACTCCATGGAAGGTCTTGAGAGGGGAGGGTCTCCCTAGAGGCCTGGGGGGGGGTTCTCTGCCCCCTAACCCTTGCCCCCATCTCTTCCCCCCTTCGCTTGAGTGACTGTCTTCCCAAGTGTTCCTTGCGTCCGGTGCCAAGAGCCATCCTTGCTTGCTCCCAGCCAAAGCTCTCTCCATCTCTTCTCTTCTCTTCCCTTCCTTCCTTCTTTCCTTTCTTCTTTGGGCATCTCCCCCCTTCTCCCCCTCCCGGTACCTGCTGCACACCTGGCAGCCCCACCTTTGGAGGCCTCACCTGAGCAGCCCTTTCAGGGACCGTGAGAAAAAAGGCAGGAAAGAAAGAGGAGACGCCTCTGGCTCACACACACACACACACACAACACACACACACACACACAACACGCACCCTTCCTCGCAGCCTGGGATCCTTTGGCCTTTTGCAAGGGTCTGAGTTGGATCTGGGCCAGGCGCTCGAAGGACGCAGGAGCACCCTTGGGAAAAGAAGGGGCCTCTGTGTGTATTGTGTGCGTGTTGTGTGTGTTGTGTGTTGTGTGTTGTGTGTGTGCGTGGAGGAATCTAGCAGAACCTTTTTAAAGGTTCTTGTATCTGGCAGGATTCAAAGACATATAGGCCTTTTAGTCTGGGAAAGGGACCTTGTGACCCTGGTCTTTTCTGGACTTCACAGATGGGACCCCCCAGTCTTTGCAGAGAATCCTAGAACCCCAAGAGTCAGAAAGGGGGACCCCAGGGGCCCTATAGTCCACCCCCTGCCATGCAGGAAGACGCAATCAAAGCGCTCCCTTCCTATCCAAGACTTTTCAGAAGCCGAGGGAAGACCGTACTTTCGCTCTTGGTAGCTTCCTATTCCGCTTGGGCTCTGTGTCTCGAGAATAGGATAGAACAGAATCCCAGAGTGGCTTTTATAGTGCTTTGAGCATTGGAAGATGAATCCTGACCTGGCCACAGAACCCACTGGGTGACCTTGGGCAAGTCACACTCTCTCAGCCATGGCAAACCCTTTCTGAAGAAACTTGCCAAGAAAACCCCATGATAGGTTCGCCTTAAGGTTGCCATAAGTGAGAAACGACTTGAAGGCACACAACAACAACAACAGCAGCAGCAGCAGCAACTTCAAACTGTTTTAAATTTGCACTTCTAACAGGACTTCTTAGTTTTAAAAAAGTGCTATAAATTGTTTAAGCAGTATTTTCTTTCAAGAAGCTGCCTGGAGACTTTTATTGTGAGAAAGGCGTGACACAAATGATGCAAAGAATAAACAAAGGGACATGTGTTGTCTGGAAGGATTTGCATCACTGTGCCTTTGTCATCTTCTGCTGCTGGCTGGCTTTAATATTGCTGTTTAATATTTAAGGCTCTGGATGGAAAGCCAACTTGTGCATTGAACTTTGAAGCTGTTGTTGATTTTTGCGGCAAGCTACCTCCAGCGCCTAGCAATACTCAGACAGTAGTCCAGTGTTTCAAAATACCTAAGATAGGGCTTTTGTTTGCAAGATTTCTTCAGAGGGGCTTGCCACCACTGCCTCCCTCTGGGGCTGAGAGAGTGTGACTGCCCAATGGGTTTCACTGTCCGAGTGGGGACTCAAACCCTAGCCTCCAGAGTCATAGTCCAGTGCTCAAACCACTGTGCCACGCTGTCTCTCAAATACGTTGTTTGCGGTTGCTGTGGTGTGCCTTCAACTCATTTCTGACTCGTGGAGCCCCATCTTGCAATTTTCTTGGCGAGATTTGCTCAGAGGGGGTTTGCCATGGCCATCCTCTGAGGCTGAGAGAGTGTGACTTGCCCAAGGTCACCCAGTGGGTTTACACAGTGTACATAATTTTGACTTTTTACAAAATAATTTAAATCTGTTTTTAACTTATTACTGCAGCTTTACTGAATTGTGTTTCTACTTTTAATGCTTTTTGAAAGCCACCTTGCCATCTTTGATATAAGGATGGACAATCATGCCAAGAAAAGCCCACAACAGAGTCCTCTTAGGGTCGCCATGAGCTGGAAACAAACTTGAAGGCACAGAACAACAAATATGTTTATTGCTAAGACTTCTACTAGTGCTACTACGGTGCTTTCTCTGTTAGCAATACTTGGCTCAGAATGCAGCTGCTGGGATTTCAACCAGACCAGGAATGGAAATTATGCGCCCCTCCTGGAGTTGTTGGGACTGCATCTCCCAGCATCCCTCTCCAAGGGCTAGGCTCGCTTGGGGCTGCTGGGAGCTGCAGTTCTTCAAGGTCTCCAATTCCCCAATCCTGGCCAAGAGACCCAGAGAGCGGATCCGATTGCCGCCAAGCCAATCCCCTCTGCCCTTCCTTTCTTCCTTCCTTCCTTCCTTCCTTCCTTCCTTCCTTCCTTCCTTCTTTTGCCCTCTGGCCGCCTGAGCTTCCCCCTTGGCAGGCTGACCAGTCCTCCCCCTTTTCCAGGACCTGTCCCACTTTTCAGCCTTCTGTCCGGGAGGAATTCCAAAATGCCCTCCATTTTCAGCATGGCTAAGAAGCATGAATTTATATTTATATGAGTGTTTGTAGCTTTTATTTGGTCATGTCCTACATTTCCTTGAATGTCCTGCATTTTTGTGGTGCATTGTCCTATTCCTTCTCCAAAGGGCATGGGCACCAGGGACAACAGGGCCCTAAGGCTCCTGGCCTCCATTGCCCTGGAGTCCAGCCAGGATGACCAGAGGTCCTCACCACAAAGGAGGACAAGGTGCTGCAAAATGTAGCACATTTAAGAAAAAATGTAGGATATTACAAAACAAAACAAAAAACCTAAAAACACTAATATAAATACAGATTCATGCTACTTAGTCCTGCTCCAAATGGAGGACGTTTTGGAAATCTTCCTGGACAGAAGGTTGGGACATAGGACATGTCCTTGAAAAGGAGGACGCCTGGTCACCCTGAGCGCATCCCTGCTTCCCTTTGGGCCAGCACTCCTGTGGCTTCTGTGGCCAGGAGAGGTGGCTTTGTCGGTCCGTGGAAGCAGAAACGGAGCATGCGGACGGCGGCTTCTACGGAGCCATTGTGCAACTGGGTTGCCTTCTTCGGTCCTGATTTAGGTAAAAGGGGGATATAAAGAGGGACGATGATTAAAAAGTCAGACCTTCCTTCCTTCCTTCCTTACTTCCCTCCTGAATGTGTTTACGGTCCGGTTGCTGCAGCTGGTGCTGCTTCCACCAACACCTTTGTTTCCTTCTTGTTTTGGCATCCACAAGCCACCTTGATGACATTTGAGAAAGAGAGAGGAAGAGGAGGGAGAAGACGTTCCAGAAGCCCCAAAGGGGCTGGGATTCCTGGATGCTGGGGCTGCATTCCCTCTCACCCTGAAGTCTCTCCTCCAGCCCCAAAATCCCTTCCCTCTTAATCCCGGAGGGATGGAGGGATGGAAGGATGGAGGGATGGAAGGATGGAGGGATGGAGGGATGGAGGGATGGAGGGATGGGCCACAGTTCCCCCATTGAGGGAGGCTGGCACATTCGCCCTCTCCTTCTGCTCATGGGCCTTTGGGAGAGCGCAGAAGGGTCAGCAAAGGTCTCCTCTGGAAGGGAGGAGGAGAAGCCTTCGCTCTGGCCAGGACTGCCAGGCAGGGAGCCATCCGTCTCCTTTGGTTTAGTATTTGTGAAACACAACTGCCGCTAGATTGATTTTAGTGGCAACACTTCCTCTAAGACTGACTCTCTCTCAATCTCAGTGTGGTCTTTGCAGCGTAGGCTTTGACTCATAGAATCACAGAAAGAGTTGGAAGAGACCCCAAGGGGCTATCCAGTCCAGCCCTTTTCTGCCATGCAGGAACACAGAATCGAAGCCCTCCTTGTGACAGACAGATGGCCATCCAGCCTCTCTTTAAATGCAGCCTCCCAAGAAGGGGACCCTACCACCCTCCAAGGCAGACTATTCTACTGTCAAACAGCTTTTACCATCAGGAAGTTCTTCCTAACGTTGAGCTGGAATCTCTTTTCCTGTAGTTTTCACATCATTGGCTCCGTGTCCTATTCTCTGGAGCAGCAGAAAACAAGTTTGCTCCCTCCTCAACATGTCATCCCTTCAGATATTGAAACGGAGCTATCATTTCACCTCTTAACCTTTTCTTCTCCAGGCTTTGCAGGGAGAAAAGGTGCTTTGGAGAAGAGCTGGCCTTCTGCTCAGGAGGTCTTGTCCTCCTTCTTGCCCAGAGCTGGAATGCCTTTTGGCTCCGGCCCTTGAGGACCCTGACAGCCGAAAACAGCCACGTTTGCTGTCGTGATAACGCTGGCTCCAAGGGGTCCTGGGGTTTCCTTGGCCAGAGTTCTTCAGAGGGGGTTTGCCACAATTGCAGGGTGACCAAACACCCTCCTTTTCCAGGACATGTCTTACATTTCAGCCTTCTTTCCAGGAGGAATCCCAAAAGGTCCTCCAATAACTTTTTCCTAGGTTTTCTCAGGCAAGGAATCCTCAGAAGTGGTTTTGCTAGTTCCTTCCTCTGGAATACAGCCTCCAGCGCCTGGTATTTGTCGGTGGTCTCCCATCTGAGTACCATCCATGACTGACTCTGCTTAGCTTCCAAGCTCAAACGGGATCTGGTGCCTTTAGAGTATTTGTTGTTGGTAGATGCCCTCCTCAGTTCCGACTCCTGGTGACCCTATGGATGAGACGACATCTCCAAGATGAATCCCTCTCTTCTTCCCCTGCAGTCTTGACCAGATCCTGCAAGCCCTTGCCCATAATAATAACCCCTTTGACTGACTCTGTCCATCTGGTCTGTGGCCTTCCTCTCTTTCTTCTCCCCTCTACCTTTCCTAGCATTACTGTTTTTTCTTCTCATGATGTGGCCAAAATACAATAGTCTCAACTTGACCATCTTTGCTCCCAAGGAGAGCCCTGGTCTGATCTGTCCAAGAACCCATTTGTTGGTCTTCTTGGCTGTCCATGGGATCCTAAGGACTCTTCTCCAGCACCACATTATCTCAAATGCATTGATTTTCTTTCTGTCTGCTTCCTTCCCTGTTCAGCTCTGGCATCCGTACATGGGGATGATGGGGAATACAGTGGCCTGGACGATTCTGACTTTAGTGCTCAGTTGTATGTCTTTGCTCTTCAGGATCTTTTCCAGTTCTTTCCTAGCTGCCCTTCCCATTCCTAGTCTTCTTCTTCTTATTTCTTGACTGCAGTCTCCATTCTGGTCAATGGTTGATCGTAGATATGGAAATTCTTTAACTCTTTCAATTTCCTCGTTGTCTAGATTGAACTTGTGTATTTCTTCTGTGGTCATTATTTTTGTTTTCTTTATGTTCAGCGTCAGACCTGCCTTTGCACTTTCATCTTTGACCTTCCTTATTAACTGTTCTAATTCGTGAATGTCTTTTGTTAATATTATGGTGTCATCCACATATCTTCAGTTGTTAATGTTCCTTCCTCCCATCTTAACTCCTCCTTTTTCTGATTCTAATTCTGCTTTTCTTATGATGTTTTCGGCATATAAGTTAAACAAGTAGCCTTGCCTGACCCCTTTCCCAATTGGGAACCTCTCCGTTTCCCCAAATTCTCTTCGGACGGTGGCCTCCTTTGTCCTTGGTCCAGATTCCTCATCAGGGCTATCAGATGTAGGGGCACCCCCATGTCTTTCAGTGCATTCCATAATAGTTTGTGATCTATACAATCAAATGCTTTGCTGTAGTCTATGAAACACTTGCTGATTCTTTTTGGAATTCTTTATCCCAAATCTAGTTGCTGCTGTGTATGTTCCTTCAAGTCTCCTATCAGCTTATGGTGACCCCATGCATTTAGGCAGGGAATCCTTGATGGTGGTTTTGCTGGTTCCTACCTCTGAAATATCACCTGCAGGTGGCCTCCCATCCAAGTGCTAACAAGGACTGACCCTGCTTAGCTTCCGAAACCAGGCAGGATCCGGTTCCTTGTGTGTGTGTGCGTGTGTGTGTGTGTGTGTGTGTCTGTGTGCCTTTGAGTCATTGCCTGTTTGTTGCCTTATGGAGGGAGACCCCATGGATCCTCCTCAGAGGCGGTTTCGCCGGTTCCTTCTTCAGGTGCTGGCCCTGAAATCTCAGGGCCTGGGGAGTCCTGTCCTGGCAGCCCTGGCATGGAGTGTCCAGTCACAGCTGCCCACTTGCCAACCCAGAGGAGGTTTCTTTCCTCCAAGGAGGCCAGTTGACCGGCCTGCCAAGCCATGTCCGGAGGCATTTGCAAAAAGGGGGCTCTGCACCTGCCTGGCTGCTTGCTTCCTCTCCCAGGCCTCCTTCCTTCCTTCCTTCCTTCCTTCCTTCCTTCCTTCCTTCCTTTCTTGAAAACTAAATGCCAAAAAGCCACCCCCTTTTCTTGCAAGATGGGACCTGCCTTTGCAGGATGGCTTCTCAGACATGGGAGCAAAGAGAGAGAAAGAGAAAGAGAGAAAAAGAGAGAGAGAGAGAAGTGGGGGAATGGGGGTTGCTGCTGCTGCTGCTGCCTTGTTTGCTTGAGGGGAAAAAAGGGGGGTCTTTTATCCTCAAGCCCCCCCCCCCCCATTCCCTGGGGCTCTTCAGATTCAGGCCTTTTTTGCTTTTCAAAAACTCCTTGAAAGCAGGAGTGACCACCTGGGCTGTTGTAACTGTCTACAGTTTTACATTACCTTTAAAACCTGTTTTTAGATGTTTTCATTCATATACATTTCTGTCCCTCTTCCATTGCCTGAAGGCCCTGGTGGGCCCAGAAGCAATAGAAAAATGCCTTAAATATAAATAAATGATTGTTTTTGAAGCATGCAGCTTAAGGAGAGGTTTAACCAGGACAGGAGAAATGCAGACACAGAGGTTAGACTAGAAAATGAGGTTTATTCAGTTGTGTAAAAGGGATGACCATATCATTTAAAAAGTCTATAAATGGCTCCTGAAACTAGAAGCAGAAGATGGCCCTGTAAAAGAGTACAGTGGGCCCTCCGTTTTCGCGGGGGATCCCTTCTGGCCCCCCCCCCCCCCCGTGAAAACGGAGGTTCGTGAATATTCAAGTCCTATGGGCTTGAATGGGGCATGTCCCTTTGGGAGCGCACCCATTGTTTTAAACGGAGGTTGCCCCTCCTTGAATATATAAAACTGCGGACATGAAGTCCGTGAGAACGGAGGGGCAAATGTGCGTGATAAGGTGGGCCAAAAATTTGGGCCATAATGTCCATAGGGATATATGGGGGGAAGTGTGGTCCAAAGAGATAAATGTTACCTACTTTGTGCAGTAATTTAAAAGAAAACCTGTTTAATCTGATGTAATCTAGATGGTATCTAGTCCCAAATAAGCTGCCGGAGGGGAAAGTCCGTGGGAAAGAAGGAGCCAGGTGGGAGGCTTCCTCAGGTTAACCGCTCGCTCAGGTGAGACCCAGGTGAGGAGCCAAAGGCACCGGAAGAGGCCTTGGGATGCTGGACTACAACTCTGGAGACCGGGGTTCGATTCCTGCTTGGCCATGGAGACAACCTTGGGCAAATCACACTCTCTCAGCCTCAGAGGAGGGCAATGGCCATCCCCCTCTGAACAAGTCTGGTCAAGAAAACCCGTGATAGGTGTGCCTGAGGTTGCCATAAGTTGGAAATATCTTCAAGGCACAACAACAACAACAACAACAACAACAACAACAACAACAGCACAGTCAAAAGCCTTTGGCCACCTGTTTCCAGTTGGTCCCCTTTTGGCCGGGTGCCCCACTTCTGTGTTTTTGCCCCACGGTCCTTCCTCTCATCCGGAGGCGTTTTGGGGCAGAGAGCGAGGAGCCAGGCTCCCTGCCAGCACCGCCGTGGGCCTTTCCATGGGCAGCGTGGCATCGTGGCAACCTGACCGCCGGCCGTTCCTCTCCTTCCGGGCATTAATGATTAATTGAGGCAGAGAGAGGGCCTTTGTGTGGTCCTTTGTGTGCCAAGAAGGAGGTACCTGCGAGGAGGAGGAGGCACAAGGACTTGGGCACAGGTAAAATCCTCAGGTAGGAGGAGGAGGAGGAGGAGGAGAGCTGGGCCAGGGCATGGGCACCTCTGGCTCTTGCTCCGGGAAAAGAAATAGTTGGGAAATGTGTCCCAGGATGCATTTAGACAGACCTTACTGGAAAGGTTGCGGCAGCTGGATTAAGCCGGCTGTGGCGACTAGGACTCTAGAGACCAGGATTTGTATCCGCTTGGCCATGGAAATCCATTGGGTGACCTCAGGCAAGTCACACTCTCTCAGCCTCAGTGGAAGGCAATGGCAAAGTCGCTCTGAACAGATCGTGCCAAGAAAACTCCATGACAGGTTTACTACCTTGGGGTCGCCATAAGTTGGAAATGACTAGAAGGCACACAACGACAAACAACCCAGGACAGACCACCAAAGGTGGAGATGGGAAGCAAGGCAGAAAGGGTCCCTAATGGCTAAGGGTCAGCCCTTGCCCGCGTCGTCCTGGTGGTCATGGTGGCATCCTCTCAACTGCTTCTGGCAGCAAAATTGCCTCAGGGCTGGCCGAACCCTTCTGCTCAAGTCTCCGTGTGGCTCTCCTTCTCCAGCTGGAAGTGATGCCCCCATGCCATGGTGCCACTCCTGGATGACCGTGGCCTGGCTGCCCAGTGAGCTGCCTCTGGAGGTCAGGGGGCGGTCAGGGGGCTTTCCTGCCCAGCTGTGCTGCCCTCCTGCCCTCAGGCCCACTGGAACAAGGGCAACCCCTCTGCCCATCTGCCTGGCCTGTGCCCCTTTCCCCAGGAGAATTAGGGGCTGCTGGGGTTCTCCCAGAGGGGCTAAAGCGCTTGGAGGCACTGGCCTTGCAGGACAGAGGCATGGCGGGGGGGGGGGGGCAAGGGGAGAGAGAGGGGGCTTTCAACCAAAGGGGATTGTTGTTAACCACCCACCCTTCAGTCGACCTTGACCCATAGTGACCCTGTGGATGAGGCATATGGAATATTCTGGCCTGGATTGTTCTGAGTTTGGTTTGTTGCTCTTGTTTTCTGTAAGAGGGGCTAATAGTGGGGACTTTCAGTTCCAAAAGATTTGCAAAGTGCTGGGGCAAAGCTAACAAGGTGTGGGAGACCCGCACTCGGAGCCTGCTTAGTTCATGCTCCTCTTCAGCTGCTGCTGTGGGAGGGACAGAGTAGCCATAGGGCCAGCTTTGGTCTGGGGAGGGTGGCCGGCAGGGTCAGATCACCCCTCTCAGCCCAGCCTACCTCCCAGGGCCACTAGGAAGGCATTTTTTCTTGGTGTGATTTTACAGAAAAGGCACCGGATCCTGTCTGATCTTGGAAGCTAAGCAGAGTCAGCCCTGGCTGGAACTTGAATGGGAGACAGCCAAGGAAGACCAGGTGCTCTCAACTGTATTTCAAAGGAAGGACTTGGCAAAACCACCTTGGAGGATTCCTTGCCTAAGAAAACCCTACAAAATTCATGGGGCCAACCATAAGTCATCAGGTGACTTGAAGGAATATTTGTTGTGGATAACTGCCATTAGGTTGACTTGTGGGGACCCCGTGGATGATGGGCCTCCAAGTCCCCCGTCCGTCCGTCCGTCTGTCCGTCCGTCCGTCCCCAGCCGCCCGGGAGGCTCAGGTCCTGCAGGCTCAGGTCCAGCAGGCTCAGCATCAGCATCTTCCATGTTGTCTTCCTCGATGGATCCTCTCCATCCTCTGCCATGGGCCTCCCTCTTGGCCTCCCACCTTCCCAAACATCTTCTCCATCTGATATGGCCAAAGTATGGCAGCCTCCGTTGAGTCCCCTTGGCTTCTAAGGAGAGTTTGGGCCTTGTTGCTCTCTGACCCATGTATTGATCTTTTTGCAGCCCAGGCTATTCTTCTCCAGTGCCAGCTCTCCAATGAGTGGACACTGCTCTCTTCCGGCCTGCTTTCTTGACCCTCCGGCCATCCCGGTGAAGCAAGGGTGGCACTGGCCTCTCTCTCTCTCTCTCTCTAGGCTTCGGCCGAGGAGCCAGGCTCCATGGGTCAAGGGGGCACTGGGCAGCAGCAAGGAGGGGGCATGGCTGGGGTGACACTGGTGGAGGACCCTCAGAGGCAACAGCAGCGCACCGTAGCTAACTCCAAAGGAGCTGATATTGTGCAGAAGGTTGTTGTTGTTGTTGTGGGCCTTTGTTTCTGACTTAAGTGACCCTAAAGTGAGCCTATCTATCATGAGGGTTTCTTGGAGAGAGGTGTTTGCCTTGGTCTTCTTCCGAGGCTGAGAGAGTATGCCTTGCCCTAAGTCACTCAGTGGCGTTCCATGGCTGGGCAGGGATTCGAACCCTCATCTCCAGAGTCGTAGCCCAATGCTCCAACCATGACACCATGCTTAGGGAGAACTTCTGGATGGTAATTGCTGTTTGACGGTGGAAGACGCTGCATTGGAAAGCGGCTGAGGAGCAGAGGCTGGGTGGCCATCAGTCACACAGAGGACTTGGACTCAGGTGTCTTCTTGCATGGCACAAGGGGGCTGGACTGGATGGCCCTTTTGGGTCCCTTCCAGCTCCAGGATTCTATGATTCTGTGCTGGCTCTTCAGGAAACCACCTTGAAGATGATGATGATGATGATGATGATGATGATGATGATGATGATGGCGGCAATGTGAAGGTCCACAGTGAAGGCACAGTCCCCATTACCAGCCCCATTCCTCCTTCCTTCCTTCCTTCCTTCCTTCCTTCCTTCCTTCCTTCCTTCCTTCCTTCCTTTCCTTCCCTTCCTCCTCTCCTCTGTGTCTGGGTCCTAAGAGGATTCCCAAAGGTGGGGGGGGGAAGGGACCCCCCTCCAGGAGGAGGAAGAAGAAGGGGAGGGAGGGAGGGAGGCTGGGGCTGGATTCCAGGAGGCCCCAAAGAAGGGACCCCCTCCCGCTCCCCTTCCCCATTATTAATGAATGGCCTGTTTATGGGTGACCTCCTCTGGTGACCCGTGAAAGGAGGGATGGATGGATGGATGGATGGGACTCTGGGGAGACGGAGGAGGAAGGGGCTTCTGGAAGCCAAACCCTGGGCATCAGGTCGCAGGCATAGGACCAGGGACCGAGTTCAAAACCTGCCCCCAATGGGCCAGTGCAGGGGGCACAGTAAAAGAGATTAAAGAGAGCCAGCAAGACGTAGTGGTTTGAGTGTTGGACCGGGACTCTCGAGACCATTCCCAGCTTGGCCATGGAAACCTACTGGGTGACCTTGGGCAAGTCACACTCTCTCAGCCTCGGGGAAGGCAATGGCAAGACCTCCTCTGAACAAAACTTGCCAAGGAAATCCCAGGATTGGTTCAAAATCCCAGAATAGGTTCCAATTGAAGGCATGAGACACACACACACACATACACACACGAGATTAAAAACAGCAAACCCTCCCTATGCAAAGAGCCTCCTGTGCCAACCAGTGAACAGCCAGAGGCCTGTCTAAATAAAAGGGTCTTTGTTTGCGGGTGGAAGGACGGAGGGCAAGGATGGGGCCAGTTGAGCCTCCCCTGGAAGGGCAGCCTTCTGGGCAGCAGCCACCCGGAAACTCCAGAGAATTGTAGAGCTGGAAGAGACCCCAAGGGCCATCCAGTCCAATGTCATTCTGCCATGCAGGAATACACCATCAAAGCACCCCTTGCAAGAGATGGACACCCACCTTCTCAGGTGCCCTCACCAGACTGGGAGGGAGAGAAATCCCTCTCCGGAGGCTCTTAAGAGTCTAGCAATAGGCTCACCTGGGGAGATGCAGCCTTCTTTCAGGTAGCTTGGACCAAAGCCACCACAGGTCCAGAGCTCCTCCACCTCCGTCCACCAAGTTCACTCTTAGCTGCTCCAGCGGTCATCCACAGGACACTAAGATTTCAGGCAGGGCTCTTTCCCAGGCATGTGAGGAGATCTTTTGGGATCTTTTCGTGGCATGCGGTGCATGATGGCACAGCCCAGCACCAGGTGGGCACTGAGTCCATTTGGACTCCTCAGCTACACAGAGAAAGAGAAAGAGTGAGAAAGCAGCAGAAAAGAAAAGAGAGGGCTCTTCCGGGCAAGGCCTTGTCCTTGGTGGTGACCCCTTGCAACCCTCTACAGCCACCTTGCCTGTTGTTGTTGTCCCATGCCTCATGTGGAAGGCTGCATCATCTCGTACCCATCCTGTAGTAGCAAGAAGAAAGCACACCTTCCTCCAAAGAGAATGAATCACAGACTCTCAGGGTTGTAAGGGACCCCTCAAGGTCATCTATTCCACCCCACTGGTGACAATAATGATGCAGGGAATCTATAGTTCTAGAGAAGGCCACCTAGCCTCCGCTTAAAGACTTCCAACAAAGGAGAGCCTAGTAGCACCATCACCATCACCTTCCAAGGAGATCTGCTCCACTTTTGAAGCGCTCTTGCCACCAGGAAGCTCGACTCCTAGAGATGGAAGAGACCTCAAAGGCCATCCAGTCCAACCCCGTTCTGCCATGTAGGGATACACATGGTTCTTAGTTCTTCCTAATGTTTAGGTGGAGTCTCCGTTTTCATAATCTGACTATGGAAAGGCGACTCGGACTAAACATTAGGAACTTCAGACACGAAATGGTGGGAGTCCCTTGGGAGGCAGTTGGCTGGAGCTACTCTGATGGCCCCCGGTCTCCCTGCATGTGGAGGGTTCACACATGGCATGGCTCCATCTTGCTCAGCTGCGTCTGTCCGTACGATTATGGGTTTGGCTTGTATGAAAGCGCTCTTGCCGCAAGGCTTCCTGCAAGTGGGAAGGCAGCAAAGGGGTTGGGGACCGGGGTCCTTGCCTGATTTATAAGGAAAGGGCCTGCTTGGACTCTGAGTCTCGCGGGGAACAATCAGGGCCAAACAAGCCAGATGTGCTCAGAGAGCTTGCTGGGCTCTCTACACCTACCCACCCACTAGGCCTGTTTTCCATCTCGAAGGGTCGCCGTTCAGAAACACCGCACCAGGAGACGGTCCTGCAGCCTTGGCCAGCCCAGGAGCTTCTGCTGCAGCTTCAGCTTCTTGGAGGGCGGGAGACGTGTCTGAGAGACCCCCAGAAAGTGGCACCTTGCCTGGATGGGCTCAAAGCCTCTGGAACGCTTGACCTCAGCTGCTAATCCCGTCTCCGTTGACGCCGCTGAGGGGATCGTCTTGCCGCCCATCCCTGCTTACGGAGCAAATTGCTGAGATGTCCAAAGCTCCCTCCCAAAAGCCCAGCACCCGTCTCAGGTTCTGGACACCTGCCGTGGACAGGCGGCCAAAGTCAGAGGGAGGGCATTGAGAAGCTGGCGGCCGTTCAGGGGCAGAGAAGGGCTCCTGAAGTTGGCTCCCCACCTATGAGACCGCTCTGTAGAACACCCTTCCTTCCTTCCTTCCTTCCTTCCTTCCTTCCTTCCTTCCTTCCTGGTGCACATGCCTGCCTCCTTGCCTGCCTTCCCTCCCTCCAGGTGCACCTTCCCTCCATCCTTTCTTCCCTCTAGGTGCACCTTCCTTCCTTCCTTCCTTCCTTCCTTCCTTCCTTCCTTCCTTCCTTCCTTCCTTCCAGGTGCACATGCCTGCCTACTTGCCTGCCTTCCCTCCCTCCAGGTGCACCTTCCCTCCATCCTTTCTTCCCTCTAGGTGCACCTTCCTTCCTTCCTTCCTTCCTTCCTTCCTTGGGCTGGAGGTGGGCTGGCAGATCCTCCCAAGGGTGCCATGGGTCGGAGGGGGGAGAGGCTGCCAGGGGTAACTGGGCACCAGTCCTGATCCACTCAGTTGGGCCAATGGGCAGAGGGGGCAGGGGCAGGGGGTATGATCCACACCAGGTGACCCCCAAAGGGGTGACCCCACTGCTCTCCAAACATCTGCCTTTTGGCTGTGGCATATCCCTGCCCCATCCCTGACTCACACAGCTTTACTCATGAGTAAAGGCACATGGGACAGGGAGTTGGACGTGTGTCCTTTTGGCTCCACCCCAAGCCCCCCCCCGATGCCCCCCCACCCTGGGTGAGCCCCTGGTGTGGGATGCCACTGCATCACGTCTTACCAACTTTTAACTATGTACATATAAATACACTTAGGCTGTGCATATGAGATTGTAATGTAAAGGTATAATTTTAATTTTGTGAGTTGTTTATGTCACAGCTATTGTCATTACAAGAGCCAGGGTGGCTTCGCGGTTTGAGTGTTGGACTACAACTCTGGAGACTGGGGTTCGATCCCCCACTCTGCCATGAAACCCACTGGGTGACCTTGGGCATGTCACACTCTCTCAGCCTTATGCAAAGGCCATAGCAAACCTCTTCTGAACAAATCTTGCCCAGAAAACCCCATGCGAGCGCTGCGTTAGAGTCACCATAAGTTGGAAATGACTTGAAGGCACACAATGACACTAAATTGCCATTACATTCAGTGATATATGGGAATGGTGGTTGACAAGGAACACTAGCACCAAAACCCCAATGTTACTAAGGATTCTGTATGGTGTGGCATGGGGGGAGGAGGAGGTCAATGGGTGTGTGTGACACCAACCCTAGTGACCCACTGAGAAGGGGCACCATCCTATGGACACGGTTGCCACACACACACACACACACCCCACAAAAGAGAATGTCTAAATGAAACCCACCCTTTCCGCACAGATGCTACGCAATTCCTGCGCAGGTTCTCCGTCCTGGTCTTTGGGGTGCCAGGGGACTGGCACCAGAGTCCCTGACATGGATCTTTCTCCGGCGCCGGCAAGGGCAGGGCATCCCCTTCCTTCCACCAACACCCCCCCAGCCCCCGACCCGACCTCTGATGGCCAGAGTCAGGTAGCCAAGGAGGCCAAGAGGAGACCACTGTTGGCGCGACCTCTGCTCTCCGCCTGGTGCCACCTCCGGCCGCTGTTTCTTGAGGCCACCGCCTCACTCCTGCACCAGCCCTGCGGTGTATGGGCCCGTTCACACTACAGAAATGATAGCTCTATGATTCCACTTCATCAGCCACGGTCCTGCCCTATGGGATCCTGGCACTGGCCACTGAAGGAGGGGCACTTGAAGTTCCCAGTCAGAGAGCCCCCACAAACTACAAATCCCAAGACTCCATGGGATGAACCATAGCAGCCAGCAGACCTGGAATCCCAGCCCTATCATTGTGAAGCGTGAATGCTCCACACGCTTTGTGCTCTGCATCCTGTGTGTTGAAGGGTGATGCTGTGCGGCTTAACCAAAGCATCATATATGCAACCAGGTGCATAAAGGTCCAGTGCGCATCCATATGCAATTTACAGTTGCACATGAATGCACAATGACACAATATAGAGCAACTCTGCTTGTGCAAATGGAATTCTGCATTGGAGATAAATGCCCAGCGCCTTCTTTAGGGACCTTAGGCACGCGCCAGAGGATTTTCACCCAAAATCGTTGTGGCAGCCATGGAGTGCTTTGTGGGGAGGGCATGAGGGAATGAGCACATGCCTGCAACTCTGGAAGGAGGTCTGGGCCATTGTGTCCCTGCTTTGCAGGAAGGCGTCTGGTGTGGAGGGGTCATTATTTAACCCAAGGGGTGCCTGGCCTGTTTGCAGAAGGAACAGCCAAGGAGCCCCCAATGGCCCCTGGAAGACTGGCAGACTCCTCTGGGCAAAAGGTTTTGTGAGGAAGGTTCATGGAGGCTGTGTGTCTGTGTGTTTGTGATCTTGCTCTTTGCTATAGGGGACAAAATCTGAAGGTCCAGCCCTGCAGGGATAATAAGAGCAAGTGAGCCCCACTTTCCTTGCAGAACTTCCACGTTCGTGAAAGAAGCTGATTCTGGCTGCAAAGCACTTTGGGAGGAAATGAATAATGATTATCCATTCATTAATCAATGGTGGCATTGCCTGGAATTCTCCTTTTGATCCGCTCTTTCTGTGTGTGGTTGGCTGGCTTCTTAAGGGGTTGAAAAGGCAGTAAAGGGATCCGAATCCCTCTCTCTCGTGGCTCCACAATCCCAATCTGGAGGGATTCTGGTTCCCTCCTTGTGTAATAATAGCTAAGCATTTATAGTGGGGCATTTGCAGACACTCCTGGTGCCCTTTCTTTCCATGGGATGAGGAAAGGTCTGCTGCTTCCCAGGAAGAGATCTGTTGGAATTGCAGCTGCCCAACATCTGGTGCTGCAGAAGGGAAGTCCAGAAGCCCCGTCTCGCCTCAAGCCTCTCTCTCTCTCTCTCTCTCTGAGATTTTGGGCATCCGTGTCCACGGCTGTGAGCGCATTGAGCAAAATGTGGGTAGCCTGTTGCATCTGCGCACATCTGTCTGTATCTGCACAGGGAGTTTGTCTTCCCTGCTATTCCGCTATTGAATAGTAATTGTGGGTGCCTGGGACCCTTGCGTTTTGGGTAACAGTTTAGTCACCTTGGCTTCCAAGGAGATTCAGCTCCGGTCTCTCCTAGGACCCATTTGTTTGTCCTCCATTGTATTCACAGAACTCATCTCCAGCCCCTGCTTTTATTCCTGCCGGCTTTCTTCACCGCCCGTCCATCCGGCTCTGACCGCCAGACACAGAAACTGGACCCATGAAGTCATGCTGCAGGAGCCTGGTTTTCTGGAGGACCCCATCGACCGACCGCAGCTCCTCCATAGCTGCTGCCTTCCCAGTCTTATTAGCTTCCTTCCAGCTTCCCATCCTGTATTCAGTTTTCTCAGCCTGGCAGGCAATGACCCATTTAAGGGAAAAAAGACGGATATAAGAATTTTAAAGCAAGCGAATTGGTTTCTCAGGGAAGAAACAACAGGAAGACTCGGTTGCTTCTGCTGCAAGGAACTGACAAAATGCCCTCACCTCCCTCTCAACTTCCAAAATCTTGAAGGAGGGATGCTGTTGTTTTTAAAAAAGGTTCTTAAGGGCCCATTCACACTATGGAAATGACCCAGTGTGAAACCAGGTTATTTCTGCAACGTTCACACTGGCCCCAAATGCACCTGGCACAGGTGTGTTTTTTTTTGTTTTTTTTTTTGGGGGGGTGCTGGTGAAAAACCCACTTAACCAAACTGCATCTTTTTTTTAGGGCCAGAGTGGTCCAGATCTTTGGTAGTGCAAATGGGTATCAAATTGATCCGGATCTCTGGGATAATTCCTGGCCATGAGATGCCACTGCAAAGATCCGCATCTCCTTGGTGAAAAAAAGTATGTGTGAATGACCCCTAAGTGTATTTACTCTTGTGTGTGTGTGTGTGTCTGGGGGGATTCAAGGTCTGAAAGGAAGAGGTTGGGCATCAGGCCTCAAACCCCCCCCCCCACTGGAAGCTTAAGGGGCTGATGGGAGGTGCAGTGCATTGGTGAGGTATGGGTATCGCTGTGCTCTGCCCTCTGCCCCCCCCCCATTTCTCCAACAGGAGGCCAGACCCATTTAAAAGAGAGAGAGAGAGAGAGAGAGAGAGAGAGAGAGGAGACCCCTACCCCTAATCCCTAAATGGGGGGGGGGGAGGGAGAGATAAGGCACAAAGCCAGGCCAGGGGTCTGTGGAGATGGAGGGCCTCTACAGGTTTGGGGCTAAAGCCATAAAGATGGAAGAGGGTCTCTCTCTCTCCCCTCCCCCCCCCCCCGCCTCCCTCAGGACTCTGAAAAAGCCAAAAGGAACATGGAGGGACCAAGGAAGGGACCCAGGAAGGAAAGAAGGAAGGCTGAAGCAAGGGAAGGAGGGAGAGAGGGAAGGAGAGAAGGATAAAGCAGAGGAAGGAAGGAAGGAAGGAAGGAAGGAAGGGTCCAAGGGAGGGAAGGAGGGAGGGATAAATTAGAGAAAGAAAGGATACAAACAAGGGAAAGAAGGATAGAGCAGAGGAAGGAAGGAAGGATGCCAGCAAGGGAGGGAAAGGAGAGATAAAGCAGAGGGAGAAGGGAGGAAGGATGGATGGATGCAATGTAGGGATGAAGCAAAGGAAGGAAGGAAGGACCCTTCCTATATACCCCCCCTCGGAGCATTGCCCCCCTATGGATCCTGACCCTCTGACCCTTTCTGTCGTGCTTTCCTTCATTGCTGTGGCCAAAGGTCTTGGCGAGTGGAGCCTGGCCAAGGAGCTGAAGGGAGCAGGACTTGGGGGGGGGCTTCCTTGGGGGTCTCAGGGGGAGTTGGGCCCCAGAAGCAAATGGCAGGGTGCACCAGGGCATGTGCAGAAGGCCTCCGAGAGGGAGAGGGAGAAAGCCCTCAGTTCCTGAGCAGCTGGGGATGATGGGGCAGAGTCCCCAGCTCTGCCATTCCTCCTCCGCTACGGACACCTGGATGGAGAGCTGGAAACAGGGGGGGTCCCCAGAGGCTGAAATGGGGGGCATTCAAAGCAGGGTTGTTGTTGTTTTTGCCCTTTGGGGACTACAGATCCCAGCAGTCGCCTCAGGGGTCATGCTGCCTGAAGGATGCTGGGACTTGCAGTGTGGCTCCAGAGATCTCCCCTCTTCTCTAACTGGGAAGGTGGGGGCCATGTTTCAGGGCAAAAAGGCCTACCAGGTCTCAACAATGGGGAGGGGGCTTACAGGGCTTCTTTTCTTTCTTTCCTTCCTTCCGTTGGAGGAGGAGGCAGTGTGAATGGCTTTTGGGAGGTGGGGAGTGAGTTTGAGGAAAGCGGGGTCAAGAGGGCTGGACTGGATGCCCCTCGGGGTCCCTCTCCATCCAGGATTCTTTGCCATTTGGTCCCAGCTGCTGCCAGAAGCACGGGCCACAGCCTTTGGCAGCAACAGCAGCACTTATTTTAATTTTTATTCAGTTTTATTGTATTTATTAAAACGTTTACATCCCACCCTTTATTGTGGGATTTCAGGGTGGCATGCAGATGAAACAATAAACAATATAAAACATTTCCAGAGTAAAACAATAAAACAGCTTAAACAGGATGATAGGATATTAAACAAGGCAGCAAGTTAAAGCAGCTTAAAAAGTGCAACGCCTTTGAAACCAGGCAAATGTGCCTTTGAAGCGCCTTAAGCCCCAAAGCGATTCCTAAAAGGCCCCATCCTGCCCCCCTCCAGGACCCCGGGGCAGTCTGTCTGGGGGGGGGACAGTCCGGCCTTTCCCTTGGTAGCCAACCAAAGGATCCAAAGACCACCCCAAATGGGCAGAGTCTGAGGGTCCCTGCGGTCGGTAGGTCAGGGCAGGGAAGGATGTGGATTCTGGAGGCTGCAGCTTCCCAGGTCTTCTTTGGGGAGGATGGAGGCCCAGCAGGGACTTTGACACTTTGCCCTCTTGGCTGGCTGGCTGTCGGGGTGGTCAGTTGGTCATTTGGTTCCTTCCTCCCTTCCTTCCTTCCTTCCTTCCTTCCTTCCTTCCTTCCTTCCTTCCTTCCTTCCCCCTTGCACAAGAGAATTCCTTCAGCTTACAAACCTCTCCTGAGCCTGCGGGGGACAAAGGATGGGCAGGTGGTGACCCCTGAGATGGACGGAGGGTGTTGTGGTGCCAGCAGGAGCCACCTGGGGAAGTGCTGCCAGGTAGACCTATTGAGATTCGGAGTCTCATCATTTGAATCCAAAGCGATGGGTCCCAAAGAGAAAGAAGGAAGGAGGTTCAGCTGGAGATTAGGACAAATTTCCTGACTCCAGGAAGAGCTTGACCAAGGAGGACCAGACTCCCCTTCATTGGGGGCTGGGGCTGGAGGGCCACCTGTCGGGGTGCAAGGGGTTGGGGTTGGGGGTGGGGTGGAATAGATGGGGTGGCGGTCCCTTCCGATTCTCTCTTCAACCATCAGCAGTGGCCGCATTCACCTTTCTTACTCAGCCGGTCCGTCCTTGGAAAGGGGGGGGGGGGGGAAAGAACCCTAGAGCCTTAAAGTTGGAAGGGGTCCCTAAGGGCCACCTAGTCCAGCCTCCTCCTTGCAGGAATGTGCAACTCAAGTGCCCCTGAGAGGTGGCCCTCCAACCCCAGCTTAAAAGGCCCCAGGTGAAGGGAAGCCCATTCCACTGCTGAGCAGTTCTTACTATCTGGCACTTCCTCCGAATGCTGGAGAGAGATGGCATTAATGTGGCAGGTTTGGTTGGGGAGCAGAGTGATCCACCCAAGGATCTGCTGCTGGGATCTGAATCTCTCTTGGCTCCTCTGCCTACACAGGCCCTGACCATGGCCACCGGGAGGGGAGCCGGGGTGGCCCTTGTGGCGAGTAGGGTGGCCACGTGAGCAAGGGGACAAGACCCCTCGGCCTTTAAGAGAGGAAAGGAGGCCGGTCCCCTTTCTCATGGGGCTGCCCTCTGATCTTCAGAGTCATGGAATCATAGAATCATAGAGTTGGAAGACACCCCAAGGTAGTCTAGTCTGACCCCTTGCTGTGCAGGGACAAAATCAAAGCACCCCCACAGATGGCCAAACCTCCAAAGAAGGAGACTCTACCAAAATCTCTATTGAGGGAGTGTCTTCTCCTGTTGAACAGCTCTCACTGTCAGGAAGTTCCTCCTAATATTGAGGTGGAATCTCTTTTCCTGGAGCTTACATCCATTGTTTCGTTCCTGGTCCTATTGTCCGGAGCAGCAGAAAACAAGCTTGTTCCCTCCTCAATATGAAGACATCCCTTCAAATATTTAAAGAGGGCTATCATATCACCTCTCAGCCTTCTCTTTTCCAGGCTAAACATCCCCAGCTCCCTAATTCGTTCCTCATAGGGATTCATGGTTTCCAGACCCTTCACCATTTTAGTCGCCCTCCTCTGGACACGCTCCAGTTTTTCAAATTCCTTTTTGAATTGTGATGCCCAGAACTGGACACAGGATTATTCCAGATGGGGCCTGAACAAAGCAGAATACAGTGACACTATTACTTCCCTTAATCTAGACACTATACTTCTGTTGATTTAGGTTAAGATCACCTTGGCCTTTTTAGCTGCTGCATCACACTGTTGACTCATGTTCAGCTTACTAGGACTCCTAGATCCCTTTCACACATCGTCTGGTTAAGCCAAGTGTCCATATAAATTTAGTATACAACCCACGTTCCGCTCAGCAAAGTCCCTGCTCAAGGAGTTTGCTGCTTTCGCTCCGCCATTTGTACCGCCTCCTCCTTTGGAGGCTCTTTGTGTCTGAGCAAGGGCCTGGCAGGCCACGATCCGGGCAGCTGGCGCTCCCCTTCCAGGGCCACTGCCCTTCCTCTCCTTGCCTGGCGGAGCAGCCCCGGATCCTGCCCAGATCCTAATCTCTGGGAACAATGGAGCAGCAGTGCAGCCTCTGATATTTGCCCTGCCTGGCGCTGCATCCGTGGCCTTTATTTGCAAAGGGCTTTTATCACCCCACCAGCAGCAGCCCTGATAATAAAGTGACACGCACGCATGCATGCACGGGGCAGAAGGGCAGAAGGAGGGTCAAGTCCCCAGTCTCCTTTTCAAAAACTAACTCCGGGTCTCCCTCCCAGGAGGAGAAATTAGCCCCAAAGTTGGAGGCGGAAGTCTGCCTTTGGACAGGCCTGCTGGCACACATCAGGGCCTGCCTTGTCCTGGGCAGGAATACGGCCAGAACACTGACCTGGCTGGACATTGAAGGTGGCAATGGCAGCTCTCCCCCCTAGAAGTCTGAGGTCCCTCCTGAAATGGCTCTAGGGCCAGTACCTCCGCATGCTGGCCTTTCAGACAACTCAGGTGGCACTGAAATGCCCTCAGGTGAGATACCTCTCTCCAAAGTGTTCCAAGTACAGGGACAGAAGTGCACCAATGTATGTGTGAATACAGAACAGTGGGTCTGAGAGCAAATCAAGCTGGAACCCTCTCTAGAAGCAGAGACAACTGAACTGATGCTGTCATCAATGATTTTGACGTAGAATCCTAAAGTTGGATGGGACCCCAAGGGCCATCCAGTCCAACCCCTTCTTCTGCCATGCAGGAAGACACTATCCAAGCCCTCCCTGCCTCTGCTTAAAAACAGCCTCCAATGAAGGAGACTCCTCCACCCTCCCTCCGAGGAAGCATCATCTTCCACTGTCAAACAGCTCTCACTGTCAGGAAGTCCCTCCTAAAATGTTGAGGTGGAATCTCTTTTCCTATAGCTTGCATCTGCTGCTCTGGGTCCTAGTCTCTGGAGCAGCAGAAAACAAGTTTGCTCTATCTCCAATATGACACCCCTTCAAATACTTAAACAGGGCTATCATATCACCCCTTATCCTTCTCTTCAACAGGCTAAACCTTCCCGGCTCCCTTTCCTCAGAGGGATTCATGGTTTCCAAACCTTTCATCATTTTGGTCACCCTCCTCTGGACACGCTCCAGTTTCTCCACATCCTTTTTGAATTGTTTTGCCCAGAACTGGACACAGGATTATTCCAGATGGAGCCTGACCAAAGGAGAATACAGTGGCACTATTACTTCCCTTGATCTAGATACTATACTTCTATTGATGCAGCCTAAAATCGCATTGGCCTTTATAGCTGCAGCATCACACTGTTGACTCATGTTCAGCCTGTTGTCCGTTAAGGTTCCTAGATCCCTTTCACATGTACTGTTATCAATCCAGGTGTATGTATCATGAGACAACATGACTAATTAGAAAAGACGATCATGCTTGGCAAAGTGGAAGGTGGTAGGGAAAGAGGAAGGCTGCATGGCAGGTGGATTGGTCCCATCAAAGAAGCCCTGCCTGCTGCCCTGAGTTTGCAAGACCTTAGCAGGGCTGGGCTCTTTCTTCGTAGGCCTTGAGACAGATGCTGGAGGGGCATATTTTAGGCATGTTTTAGTTGTAGGTTCCTAGGATTCTGTTGTTCAGGTAGCAAAAGTGAGTGGAGACATGCCTCTCCTCTCCTCCTCCCCAGTAGGTTAATCCTGCAGGACAGTCCACATTGTATATGCAGATGTGAATTGTGCATGGAGATGTGCATTGCAAGTTGTGCATGCTTATGCACGCACACATGCACGTTTGAATGTGCATCGTCACAGTTCACTATCACGGCTGCCTTGCACAATCGGTGTGAAACTCTCTCTGTGTCCAGGTACTCTCCGTCTCCTCAGCGGAGGACCCCAGCTCAAGCCAGCCAACCAAAACTGCATGTGCACAATGCCTGAGATGTGGAGGCCGTGGCCAAGGG
Organism: Phrynosoma blainvillii; assembly: GCA_026167975.1. Taxonomy (NCBI): domain Eukaryota; kingdom Metazoa; phylum Chordata; class Lepidosauria; order Squamata; family Phrynosomatidae; genus Phrynosoma; species Phrynosoma blainvillii. The sequence goes on from JANUYF010000003.1 coordinate 2,122,030, forward strand.
GAATTCTTGCACATTTCTATGCACGCACGCACGCACGCACGTCCCAAAATATGCTGTTCAGCTTCCTCGGAGTTCCAGGAAATCTCAGGCCAGCAGCTCCCTTGCTTTGATTCTCTTTCTTCTTGATCCTGCCAAGTGCCTTCCTGCCTCCAAATCTGGAATCACTTTAAAGAGCGCAACAATTTGCAGAAATCCGTGGCAGCTGCCATCCATCTCTCTCTCTCTCTTTCTCTCTCTCTTTCTCTGGTCTTCCCATTGCAACACCCATCCCATCCAAGCCCTTTCCCATCCATGCCAAGGCTGCTGCTGCAGAAAGCCTTCCTCCTCCTCCTCCTCCTCCTCCGTTGCCGCCTCTGCATTTGGCATGTCAAAATTTATGGGGCACTTGGACACACATCAAAAGCACGCTCAGCCACTTACAGTAAAACCAAAGCGGACAGAACAATGAATATGGAGTAAGGTTAAAACACCTCATTACAGGAACAAATTGTTCATCTGACATCCAAATAATGGGATTTATTGCTCAGGCGGGTTGGAGCCAAATCTGTTCTCTAGCACCAGCCCCCCCCCCCCCGCACACACGCATGCACACACGCACACACACGCGGCCGCAGGGGCGAAGAAGCCACACCGCCAGTCCCAAGACTGTAGGCCCAGGAGACACACCAATGGTTCCAGTCCTAGGCTGCATCTGCACTGAAGAAATAACACAGTTTGACACCATGGCTCCATGCTATGGAATCCTTAGATGTGTAGTTTCAGGGAAGGCTAAGTATCTCACAAAATTAGAAATCCTAGGATTCCATAGCATGGAGCCATGGTAGTGAAAGTGGTGTCAAGCTGCATTAATTCTGCAGTGCAGATGCAGATGCAGATGCAGCCACAGTGCAATAGTGATTCCTGGTGGCCTTTGATCATTATGGAGGGAAGAAGGGAACACCAACCTCTCTAACATCCAAAGACATACACAAGTGTAAGATGCATTTGAGAGGAGAGCCAGTGTGTTGGAATATGATTCTGGAGACCAGGGTTTGATTTCCTGCTCAGCCATGAAACCCACTGGGTGACCTTGGGCAGGTCACACGCTCTCAGCCTCAGGGGAAGGCCATGGCAAACCTCCTCTGAACAGATCTTGCCAAGAAAACCCTATATGGCCTTAGGGTCATCACCGTAAGTCGGAAATGGCTTGAAGGCACACAGCGCACACACAAGGTGGAATTACGCTTGTGCACGGCATAAAAGGATGCTGTGCAAGCACTTGCAGAACATGTACCTTATTAGTGAACTGGGACCCTACCCAACCCCACGCACAACAAATGAGCACAAGCAGAGACATGTACAACGCACAGCGCACAGCCACGCCACGCACGCTCCACGCAAAGTGCGCCTACGCATATGCATCTCTGTTTCCGCATCAGATAATGCCCAGCTGCTTCTGCACGGGAACTTACTCGTGAGTAAAGACACCCGCAGGAGTCCGTCCGGAAGGTCTTTCTTTGGCCTCCTGCCCCAACGTCTTCCCCAGGACGGTCGCTGGGCATTTGACCACTGGAAAGACACCAAACACCCCTGTGTTTAACCGCTCTAAAGGAGAGGTTGTGTTTCCCACCCCAAAGTTTTATTAAGAAAAAAGGGAGGGGGGAAACAATTGGACAACACGAGGAGTCGGGGGGGAGACTTTGTTAATAAACCCCAACAGCTGTGGAAAGTTTGATGTGGCCGATGCGTCCAGACAGAAAATTAAGAGCCCAAGGAAGCCCTCGGCATGAGGCCTTGGCATCAGGTCAGCCTCTCTTCCCTCCCAAAACACCTCATAAAAGACACCTTGGCGGGGGGGGGGGGCAGAGACAGGGGCAGCCCCACAGCAACCTATGGGGGGGGGGTTTCTGCAGAGCGGCCGGACGATGGGAGAGAGTGGCACCAGGCCCCTGTCTGGCGAAGGGTCTGCCTCCCTTTGGGGGTGAGGGTCCCCTGGGGACAAGAGGGCAGTGAATGGGCACCATATGAGAGGGAATGCAACTGGCCTGGCTTTGTCAGGTGTGGCCAGATGTCCTCACCACCAAGGAGGACAAGATGTAAAACATTCAAGAAAAATGTAAGATGTCACTAAATAAAAAGTTAAAAACACACTTTGGTCCCCTTGTACAGCATCCGTCCATTCTCCTCCGCAGCTGCCCTGCGGCCGTCTCACACACTCACACACACACACATGCACACAGACCCTCCAAAGTCCGGCCAAATCCTGTGCCATGCTGAACTGTGTGGATATTTGTTTCTTGGTCTGTACGCCACACGCTTTGCGGAGGGAAAAAGAACCACATCCGCGCATCCGTGCATCATATAAATGTAAATTAAAGTTTCTTAGCCATGCTCCAAATGGAGGACATTTTGGAGTTCCTCCTGGACAGAAGGTTGAAATGTTGGACATGTCCTGGAAAAGGAGGACGGATGGTCTTCCTGGGGGTTTTGTGTGTGTGTGTGTATGTGACTGTGAATGTGTGTGGTTCTTTTTCCCTCTACAAGGCATGTGGCTTACAACCCAAGAAACAGAAATATCCACACCAGGGGTCAGCAACCTTTTTTGCTGGGGGGCCGGGAGGGGTGGGGAAATGGCACGAATTCACACAGCGCAGCCGTCGTGGGGCCTTCCAAAATGGCGCCTGCTGCTGTGCGCATGTGTGAGCAAGTGCAGGCATGGCGCGCCGGTGCATGCGGGGTGGGGGTGGCGGTGGCGGTGGCAGGACCGGCCAAGGGCCTGTTCCAAGGCCTCAGAGGGCCGGGTCTGGCCCACGGGCCGTAGGTTGCTGACCCCTAATCCACGCTGTTCAGCATGGCACAGGATTTGGCCGGACTTCGGAGGCTCTTTGTGTGTGTGTGTGTCACGGCCGCAGAACGGAGGGAGGAGAATGGACGGATGCTGTCCAAGGGACCAAAGCGTGTGCCGCCTTTTCCTTTCTCTCCCAGTCCCTCTGTCTCTTCCCACAAAGGGGACCCAAAGTGCCAGCAGCCGAGGGACAGAGGTCTTGGCTGACCTCAGAGGCCAAATCGCACATAATGAGAGCATAGTCACACCTGCAGAGCGTAGGTCAGCCTTCACATATAGTTATGTATTGGAAGGAAGAGCCACGCCACTCTTCTGCTCAACACCGGTGTTGCGCATCCCTCCTCCAAAATGTGGCCTACTTTGCCAGGTTGTTGTGAGGGCAACATGGAAACAGCCATTGCAAAGCAGCAAAATCCTCCGTTCTGCCCTCCGAATTGTCAGGAGGAGGAGCTGCTCTCATGGGATCACCAGACCTGGAGGCCAAGATGTGGAAAGGGATCGGCTAAAGGAAACATTGTCCAGCTCCAGAGCTTTTGCATTCTGTGCCCGTCTTTGCAAAATGGGTCTCCAGCCAGGGAAATCTTTGCATTCGATGTAGAGCTTCTTATTTGACCAACATGCGCTGAGTCCCTGCGCTTGATGCTTCTTTGTGCTCCCCCACTTGACGTTGACCCCTCTGACATCCCAAGGGAATGGGCCTGGGCCTCAGGGGTGACCCCTGAAATCTCTGATATACAGAATACCACTGACCCCCATAATCTACACAACATAAGAGTGCATAGGGAGAAATGCACCCCAACTCCATCAGCTTTGCACCATGATTTTATGCACACATGTCTACAGGCACACGCAAACCAGCAACAACAACAACAACAGAGATTTTGAGGGGAGGGGAACCCTCTAGAAGCCCCCCACCGCACTGCCTCCATTCAGCCTCCATTCCCCAACCTTCCCTGGTTGATAATTATTGGGGGATTCTACTCTCCAGACTCCTCTGGCAACCAGGAGTTAAGGAGCCCTTGGAGCAAAGAGACACACACAAGTGTGTGTGTGTGTGTGTGTGTGTGTGATGTTCAGCTTCCGAGCCCCCCTCCCTCTCCCCCTCCCCACCTTACAGCCAGCATCACAAAGTACCCCTGAGCATCCATCATCTTCCCTGTCCAAGGCCTGGAGCAGCCTCAATCCACATCCCAGGCTCTCTGGACAGAAAAGGAGGAGGAGGAGGAGGAGGGATGCAGACAGGGGAGGGTGCAACCGCTCTTCCTCCCCCCCTAATCCCCATCCCCATCCCAATAAACAAGATGTGAAAGGGCCAAAGGAGCTGCTCAAAGGCAGCCTGCCTGTCTGTAAATGATACCATCTGGGGCTTCTGGCCAACATCTCTTCCAAGGGCTGCAGGGAGGAGAAGGAGCGTCTTGCAAGCCAAGAGGGCTTCTTCTTCTTCCTTTGCACAGGAGCAGAGATGGAGGTTTCTCCTCCTTGCTTTTCGGCTCTTGTGTTCAGAAGGTACACACATTCAATTATCTGCATATGCACATACATTCAACCTAGAGTCACAATAAGGAAACTATTGAAATAGTTAAAGATACCTTGGATCAAATATTGATCAGAAAGGAGACTACAATCAAGAAATCAGAAGAAGACTAGAAATCAAGGGGAAGATCCTAAAGGGTAAAGATATACAACTGAGCACTAAAGTTAAGGTGCTCCAAGACATGCTATTCCCCAAAACTATGTATGGAAGAAAACGGATGAGAAGAAAAGCAACCCATTTTGGATAATGTGGGGCTGGAGGAGAGTGTTGAGGACGGTCAAAAGGATGAAGAAATGGGTCCTAGAGCAGATCAAGCTGGAAAACTCCCTGGAAGAAGCCAAGATGGCCAACCAAGACTGTCATATTTTGGCCACGTGTTGAGAAGGCAAAACTCACTGGAAAAACCATGATGCTGTGGAAGGTGGAGGGATGCAGAAAGAGAGGAAGGCAACATGCCAGGTGCCAGATGGATGGACTCTATTAGGGAGGTTGCGGTTATGGATTTGCAGGACCTGAGCAGAACGGCTGAGAATAGCAGGGCTTGGAGATGCCTCATCCATGAGCTGTGGTCGAATCGAGGGCAGTTAACAAACAAAATAATAATAATAATAATAATAATAATAATAATAATTTGGCCTTCTCTGCCAAAGAGTGCTGGTGCCTCATTCAACTACAAATCCCCGGATTCTCTAGGATGGAGAGATGGCAATGAAGGTGGTGTTTCTACACTGCACCGTTAGAGCACTTTGATATTCACTTTGAAGGGCCCATCTCCCTCTGGCAGGCTTCTGGGACTTGTAGTTTCATGGGAGGGTACTTAGAGTTCCCTTCCAGAGAGCCCTGCTGCCAATAGAAAGAGTGGCACCAAAGTGCTATAGTGGCGTAGTGCGGAGGAGGCCCAATGGCCAATCCACGCCTGCATTCCCCCTTCCTTGAGATTTGGGGAGTCTCGAGGGGTCGGAGGTCAAAGGGGCAGGCCGAGCGCTGGCCTCCTCTCCCCTCCGCCTCTGAGCATCTCTGCCATGATGGGGGGGGGGGCTGGTGAAAGTGATGGGGGCATTCACCCAAACCTACCCCCCAAAAAGTGGGGCTGGCCGTGTTGGGGCTGGGGATGATGATGAATCCACTCCGAACTCTGAAACCCAGAGAGGATTCCCTTGCCCACCGCCTCCTCTTTGGCCAGACCCTGTGAGACCTGTGTGGAGCCTTTTGGACTATAACTCCCAACATCCCTCAGAGATTAAGAAGGGAGAATACTGTTGCTTCCAACTCTATGACTGTATGAGATCGCTTTTTCAAACGCTGTTGCTTCAGGACCATCTGGGAGCCCAGTTGCTTTGGGAGATGTCCGGGATTCCCTTCTTCCCGGTCACTCGACTCTGGGTCCGGCCCACCAGTCACAAGGGTTCTCGCTCTTGCATCCCACCATTGGGGCTGACAGCCTGGCTGGAACTGTGTCCAGAGGAGGGCAACCAAAATGGTGGAGGGTCTGGAAGCCATGCCTTATGGGGAGAGGTTTTGGGGGCTGCTGGGTGCATTTAGCCTGGAGAAGAGACAGTGAAGAGCAAGGTGATATCATCATGGATGATGAGGCTGGATGGCCATCTGTTGGGGGTGCTTTGATTGTGAGTTCCTGCATGGCAGATTGGGGTTGGACTGGATGGCACTTGGGGTCTCTTCCGGCTCTATGATTCTCCCCAGAGCGTCACAGCAGCCGCACAACCAGACCAGTGTGACCAGATGTCATAACTGCAGAGGAGGACAAGGCCCCGCAAAATGTAGGACATTCCAGAAAATGTAGGGCATTACAAAACAAAAGTTAAAAACACTAATATAAATATAAATGCATTTCATATGGTTTATTTACAGCTGTGTTAGATATAACTGTATTTTATTATTATGTACTCAGCCATATTTCTCTGATGAACTCATCTTCGTTAAAATGCCTTGATGGCTTGGAAAATACTTCCAAAACTCTGAGCAAGGCAAAGAAAGCAAGGCTTAGAGTTGTGCTTTGCTAGCAAGAAACCCTTGACTGAATCTACATTCACATTATTCCCTTCATTTGTGCTGAAAGTAAGAAGAGAAACCGCTTTCAACATTTGCACTGTCTCTGCAAGCAGCCATTGCCTCCTTTCCCTCTCTGAAAAACGAATGCGTCCAGAACTCTGGGTGCGAGTCTTGCTGCAGCGGCTCATGGAAAAGAAGACTTCTAGGAGGATCCATCCTATCTCTCTATTTGCAAAGAGGGCAGGCTGCAAGTAAACGTGGTGCTACTCAATTGGCTTCTTAGTCATGCTCACAACGGAGGACATTTTGGAATTGTTCCAGGACAAAAGGTTTAAATGCAGGACATGTCCTGGAAATGGAGGACGCCTGGTGACCCAAGATCAGCCTGGGCCGGGAGCCAGAGAGCTGGTTGTCCAGAGGTACGGTACTTTTGGCCTGAGCCATTGGGGTCAGCCCTGTGCTTTCGTGCTCCTTGCCCTTGCGCTCCCAGCGCTTCCCCCCTCCTTTTGGCTGAGACCTTGCATTGGGGCAATGCAGCGTGAATCTCTGCATGTGGAGCTACTCCTTGACTGTGCTATGGAAAAAGCAAATAAGCAAACCCTTTGGGACGCATAACTGAATGTGCAACTCAGGTGCGAATCCAGCTCCTTGAGTGCAGACGCTGCTCCCGACAGAAATGCCCAAATGCCTCCATGGGGAACACAGGCAGACATGCGTAAGGCACTCGGAGGACTCTGGACGCAGCTTGTCTGGAGAAATCGGAGGTTCTGGGGGGGGGGGGGGGGAGATGCCCGTAAGAGAGACCGACAGATCTGTCCAGACCTCAGGACAACCTCTGAGACCTTTGGAGGGCCGCACGGTCCTTTGCCGCAGAGGAAGGGAGGCTGCTTTGGCACAGGAGGGTCGCATTTTCCAAGCCAAAGCCATGATAAATATCAAAGCATTGCCATGATGGAACAGCCTGTGTGTTTGCGCCGGAGAAGAAATAGCCATTCTGTGATGGAAACAATGCCTAGATTATTCCGGAGGACTTTGGGGGACCCAAACTGGGCCACCCCCCTCTCTGGCTCTGGCTGTGCCCTCCTTGCCGTGCCAGAAATGGACGTTGGGCCGAGAGCCAAAGGGGTGCCAATGGGTCACAGCAAGAAGCAACCCCCCCATTTGTTGTTTACTGCCTTCAAGTTGACTTTGGCCCTATGAATGAGAGACCCCCAAGTGCCCCTTCTCCTCAGCTGCCCTGCTCCTGCAGATCCATGGCCATGGCTTCTCTGAGGGCACCCATCCGTCCGTCCATCTGGAATATGGTTTTCCTCTTTCTTATTGCCCTCATTGCTGCCTTTGCCTCCACCTAAGGGGCTCCTTTGACAGACGCCTTCCGCCATGTAATAATAATCAAGAGCAACAAAAGCAGCCTCCTTTATGCAGACTTCTTCTCCCTGGGAGTAATCCCTGCAGGAGTTGCAGGAAAGAGGGTTTCGCCATTTTGCATCCCTTCCTAAAACGCTGCCGCTGACCAGCTGCTCTCCAACATGGAAAGGGTCCCCTTCCTGGGGAGTCCCCGGGAGGGAGCGCTTTGTGAAGAGCGTTTCTCAGGGTGGCCGCAGCCAAAATCCACACACCAGGAATGCGAGAGCCGTAACACGCACACATCTGGCCGGCCTCTGGAAATCTGCTCCCCAGATGTGTCCCACCAGCTCCATCAGAAGCATTGGCAAGCAAGCCAACCTCAGGACAAGTTAATGGTTCCTAGCGACTGAAGACGAGGGCGAGAACCAGATCCGGATGGTTTTTCCATTGCTTCCTCCGCTTGACGACTGGAAACAGGAAGGTATCCCCAAAAGGGAGAACGTTCCTCTGCCCCAGAGCAAGGGCCCTCCAGCGGGAACAATGTGCCGGGTTCGATTTCTCTCCCTGCAGCCCAGGACTTGGCCATGGGGGCAGCCTCCGGCCCACCAGCAGCGAACGCATCAACCCTCAGGGGCCTGTGGGTTTCGCCAGGGCTGCCCACACTTCCCCACATCCTCCCACACCCTCCATCCTCCATCCTCCATCCTCCATCCTCCGCTGCTGCTGCTGCTGCTGCCAAGTTTCGCTAGAGATCATGGAAAGTAATGGCATGCATCTGTTGCCAGAAGTGGCAGGCGATGGCATGCATTTGCTGAAGGAGGTGGTGTGTGATGGCACACGTTGCTGAAGGGGATGATGAGTAGAATCATAGAACGATAGAGTCCCCAAGGGCCATCCAGTCCAACCCCCCCCTTGGCCATGCAGGAACTCACAGTCCAAGCATCCCTGACAGATGGCCATCCAGCCTCTGTCTAGAAACAACCTCCAAAGAAGGAGACTCCATTGAATGTAATGGCTCACGGGTGCTGAAGGAGATGGTTGCCCTCATTCACCAAACACTGCACAAGCTCTCTGGAGGGAACCATCAACAGACAGTGCAGGCAGAGGCACTAAATACTGAATCCCATTGTGGGAGAAAGGCGGGATATAAATCCTTGAAATAAATAAATAAATAAATAGCAGCTAGGAAGCGTCCTTGCCATTAGGAATGATAGAATCACAGAGGTGGAAGAGACCCCAAAAAGGCCATCCAGTCCACCCCCTTCTGCAATGCAGGAACTCAAAATCAAAGTCTCTGTTTAAAGGCAGCCTCCAAAGAAGGAGACTCCACCAAAATCTCCATTGAGGGCGTGTGTTCCACTGTCGAATAGCCCTCACTCTCAGGAAGTTCCTCTCTTAATGTTTGGAATCTCTTTTCCTGCAGCTTGCATCCGTTGAGGCTCCATTGGGTCCTATTCTCTGGAGCAGCAGAAAAGAAGCTTCCTCCATCCTCAATATGGCATTCCTTCAGGTACTTAAACAGGGCTGTCATGTCTCTTCTCCAGGCCAAACATTCCCAGCATCCCCCTGAGCCTCTCCTCCCCATAGGGCTTAATGGTTTCCAGAGGTAGAAGTTCTTCCTAATGTTGGGTGGAATCTCTTCTCCTGTAGCCTCCATCCATTGAGGCTCCATTGTGTCCTATTCTCTGGAGCAGCAGAAAACAAGCTTGTTCCCTCCTCAATATGACATCCCTTCAAATATTTAAAGAGGGCTATCATTTCAGCTCTTAACCTTCTCTTCTCCAGTCTAAACATTATAAGAAATTCTTCCTAATGTTGAGGTGGAATCTCTTTTCCTGTAGTTTGCATCCATTGAGGCTCCATTGGGTCCTATTCTCTGGAGCAGCAGAAAACAAGCTTGCTCTATCCTCAATATGGCATCCCTTCAAATATTTAAAGAGGGCTATCCTAGGAGAAAGGCGTTGGTCAAGCCGTCCGAGTGGCGGGCGGCAACAGAATCAAGGTCCAACAGGAGGCCTGAGCGATGGATTTCAGGAGCCTGGAGACAGGTGCCAGGGCAGGAATGCTGGCAGGGAAAGAGAGGAGCCTCAGGCAGACTCAGCTCTTCAGCTGGCGCTAAGCAGAGCCTGCCTCCCTGTTGCTGCTTGACCCACAGCCTGGCTGCGTCCATGTCGCCCTCCCTCCCTCCTCCTTGACTGAGGACTTAGGGCCGGCCCAGCTGTGTCCTCTGCCTCTTCAGCCGCCGGTCAGCCCTGGCTTTGTCCTGGTGGCTGAGGCTGCAGGCTGCTCTCCATCTGGAAGACTTGCCTGGGCCCCTTCTTTAGCCTCCTCCTCAGACCCTTCCTTCTTTCCTTCCTTCCTTCCTTCCTTCCTTCCTTCCTTCCTTCCTTCCTTCCTTCCTCCAGGTCCCAGTCCTGGCCCAGGACAATGGTCAGTGATGGCACGCATTTCATAGAAGCACAGAACCACAGAGTTGGAAGAGAAGACCACAAAGGCCATGCAGCCCACCCAACCTCCTGCCATGCAGGAACACACAAGCAAAATAAAGCACAAAACATTGACAAAGATGGTGAGCAATGGCATGCATTTGCTAAAGAAGATGGCAAACGACAACAACGCGGTTGTGCTTCACCTGGCAGCCTGCTACACAACTGGTGGGAACACCTTGAATATGAGGAGGAAGGTGCTCAGGGGAGAGGGTTTCTTGCACACACACACACACACACACACACACTATTTTGAACCATGCAACTCTCACCCCCCCCTCCCCATTGCTTCCCATTATTGGTGCTGGGGACAAAAGTGATCTGTATCTCAAGGAAGAGACACATTAGCCTCCCATCTCTGCTTTCTGAGATTTGGGGAGGGAGAGGTGAGGTGTGTGTCTATGTGTGTGAATTTGTTGTTGTTCGCTGTCCTCAGGTCAATCCCAACTCATAGCCACTCTGCGGATGAGAGGTCCTTCCTGCCCTGCTCAGGTCTTGCAGGTTCGTGCCCTGTGACCTCTGTGACCGAGTCCATCCATCTGGCATGCAGCCTTCCTCTCCGACTACTTCCCTCCACCTTCCCAAGCATTACGGGCTTTTCTAGTGAAAATATATTTCCTATGACAACATTTCCAAAGCACAACGGCCTCAATTTAACCATATTGGCCTCCAGGGAGAGTTCAGGTTTGATCTGTTCAAGGACCCATTTCTTTGTCTTTTTGGCCGTCCGTCCGTCCGTCCGTCCGTCCATCCGTCCATCCGTGGCATCCTCTCCTCCAGCACCACGTCTCAAAGGAATTGATTTTCTTTTGATCAGCTTTCTTCACTGTCCAGCTCTCACATCTGCGTATGGTGATGAGGAATACTATGGCTTGGATGAATCCCACAGAAGAAACTGGAGACAGAAGCAGGGAATCATAGAAGAGACCCCAAAGACCATCCAGTCCAACCCCCTTCAGCCACGCAGGAACTCACAATCAAAGCCTCAAGATGCTCAAAAGATGTTGCTTTTTAAAGTGAAGAAGCCACTGGCAAACTCAAACAAAACTCAGCATCTTTTGATCACCTTGAGGTGTGCCTCCAGTTCTGTTTGGATGCTCCTGGTCCCCGCTTTCTGCTTCTTCAGCCTCTGGAGCAGTTGGGCATCTGGTTCCCAGTGTCCAGGATGGTAGCCGTGCCCTTCAAGGCCTCCCAAAAAGTGCAGGTCTTTGCAGGAAGCATAAGCCGGGCTCCTGCCCTGGGTTTTGGGGCAAATCCATCCCTGACGTTTCTGCCATCCTGTGGGGTGATGGCTGGCAGGGGCCAAGGGCTGGCATCTTGGTCGAAATCCCCAAGGGAGGGATAGTGGTGGTGGTGGTGGTGGTCCTCCTTGTTGCTTTGAACCCCAGAAAGGTGTGTGTGTGTGTGTGTGTTTGGCCAGGGGCTGTGCCCTCCCTGCTGACCCTTTGCAGAGGAGACCCCTGGGCGGCCGCAGCGGCTGCAGGGGCAAGGAGTTCTTTCACAGCCCAGGCCCACAATGGCTGGCGGCCGGAGGGAGGGAGGGAGGGAGGCCTTCCTTAAATGCCCCCCAGCTCTGCTCTGCAATTGCCCCAGGGCCATTGGGAGGCAAATGGGGGGCCCTTGCCTTGGCCTAGGCCTGGGCTCATTAGCTCAAAGGAGAAGGGAAAAACCCTTTCATCCCCAAGACAACAATGCCTTTTTCTTTCCCAGGGGAAAGTAGAAGCCCCCTTGGCCAAAGGCTAGCCACCAATAGCCACCTCCATGGCCAATACACATTTCTGGCTGCCATAGAAAGGGAGGGGGGCATTTTATTTAAGCCCCTATAAAACCATTAGTAACTTGCCCACCATTCACTCCCCCACCCCCCAAAAAAGCATTTATCCTTGTTCCCAGGGCTGGGGAGTTTACGGGAGCAGAAAAGGAAAAGGAAAAGGAAAAGGAAAAGGAAAAGGAAAAGGGGCCGGGGGGGGGGGGCTTGCGAGGAAGGAAGGGGAAACGATCAGGATGGTTTAGATGGCTGACCCCTTCCTTGAGGCCTTAGGGGTCAGCAGGGAGGGCTGCCCCAATCACATTCCAGGAAACGAGGAGGCCCAAAGGGAAGGGCACCCAATGAGGAAGAGCCAGCCATAGGGCCCCCATGGGATGGCAGGGCTGGAAGGAACCCCAGAGGTCACATAGTCAACGCTCTCAGTTCAGAGGGGAAGTGCTGATGACCATTGCCCCCCTCATTCTGGGGGGAATCCATGGCAAGGAAAGCTCCCAGCCCCCATCCCTGGAGCATTTGGGGGGCACAGGGGAAGAGAGGGACCCCCTGGTGCTTTTGCAAGACCCATTGGAGTGTGATGCATGGGGTGAGTGCTTGTGATCTCTGGAGGGCCCCCTTCTTCATCTAGTTGTTGTTGCTGTTGTTGTTGTTGCAGTTTGTACAACTGCAGGGATTTCTCTGTTTCATTAATTAATTAAAATAATATTTCTCTCTCGCCCTCTGTCCAAGGATGTTAGGGTGGATGCTCTTACTGCCAGTTTATACCGTTTCTAGCAATTTGAAACAATAAGTATGGCTTAAACAGACTAAGCACATTGCAAAGGGATTTTGGGGCACTTTTGAGACCAACCAAAAAGGAGAGATTGGTAGCAGGATAAGCTTTTGCAGACTTGAGTCCAGATGCCCCTGAGGAAGGAAGGAAGGAAGGAAGGAAGGAAGGAAGGAAGGAAGGAAGGAAGGAGGCCCAAGGCTAGAGGAAAGCGCTCATGCTCCAACTCCTTTCTTTCAGTTACTCTCAAAGGCGCTGCAAGATCTCTTTGCAGACTGATTTTCCAGACTGAGATGGCTCTGTCTTTGAAGACTATACACATATTGAACGATTTAGCCCTTGTAAGGAGACATTTAAATGCTTTGTCCCATCTTCTGAGATCACCTGTGGCCAGAAGTAACATCAGCAGCAATCTCCTTACACTCCTCTGAGATTCTGTAGCCATCTGACCATCCAGAATTTGCTTTTCCTTTGAAAGGAAGGGCTGTGCATCAGTGCATTCTCCAGCGCTCCACTTGCTTTTGGACCTGAGGCTCCTGTGTCCGTGGCGTGGAGGATCCAGGCCAGGGTCCAAGGCCGGCTTTGCAGGCGCTCTCCCAGGTGCCGAACCTGCTTCCTAATCTAGTCCAGGACCTTGGAGAGCTCCCTCAAAGGATGGGCGGCTGGATTTCCTCTCCCCCCCCCCCATGAGATGGGAGCTGCCACCCGCCCCTCCTCTGGACCTTCCGGGGTCCTTGCATGGTGGCCACAGCTCCTCCTCCTGCCCCTCCGGCCTTTGCTGGCACAGTCTGGCCAGGGAGAGCGCCTCCTCTTGGACCTGACCCCAGGGACACAGCTGGCTGAGACACACACACACCCCAGCGCTTGGACACTGAACCAAGTGTGGTGGTCCTTGTGCTACTCCACCCTTCTGCTGAATACTGGCCTCATGCAACCAAAGGTGTCTCTGCCCATGTGCCTGGCCATTGAATCACAGAGAATTAGGGGTGGAAGGACCCTAAGGGCCACCCAGACCCAGACCCAGACCCTTTGGCCATGCAGGAAGACACAGCCAAAGCACCCCTGGGAGAGGCCCATCCAGTACAAGTGTGTGTGTAAGGCAGCCTCCATGTGTATACGACACCATCATTGTTCCAGCCAAGATGTCCGAAATCTCCCTCAAAGGAATTCCAGCCAACATCTTCTCCCAACTGCACCCATAGCTTCTTCATCCTTTCCCTCCTTCCTTCCTTCCTTCCTTCCTTCCTTCCTTCCTTCCTTCCTTCCTTCTATGATTCATCCTTTCCCTCCCTCCCTCCCTCCTTCCTTCCTTCCCTCCCTCCTTCCTTCCTTCCCTCCCTCCTTCCTTCCTTCCTTCCTTCTTCCCTCTTCATCAGGCCGGCCTCCACGGTGGACCCTGGCCAGGCGGAAGGGTCTCCCAGGTGCCCTCTGGATTGTCCGGAGGGATTGTGAGTGGTGAAAGGGATCAGGGCTTGTAATCTCTGGGTGAATCCCCCCATTATCCACTGGCTTAATTAACTCGGAGGGCTTTGTGAGGCCTGGGCTCCAGGAATGCCAGCCCCAAAAGGGAAGCAAACACCCTCCCCTGGCAGGGGTCAGGGTGGCCCCTCTCTGGCGTGGGCAGGGAAGGCCGGCCGGCCGACCGGCCGGACAGCAGACCCTCTCCATTCTCCTCTGGCTGTCAGCTCTGGGCTTAGCAATATGGGAGCGATTCTCGATTCTTCTTCCCGGCCTTAATCTGCAAAGATCAATGGAGACAAAAGGCTTCCCTGGCTGGAATTTGTTTGCCAAGTTTGCAGCTGTGTCAATCCCCAAAGACAAAGGAGAGGGGCTCTGTCAACAGGCCGGCCCTCAGGTAGCCAGCCTCCTGGGGTGAAGAAGGGCCAGGCAGAAGCCAAAGGCCACTCTTGTCCCCTTGGATAGAAGGACAGACAGACAGGCAGATGGACAGACAGTGGGATGGCCAGCCAAGAGTCTGGGAGGGAGGGAGGGGGTGCCCTGGCCGAGGAGGATGGACGGTTGTCCTGGGAAGGGGGCTCTTGAGCCAGTGGTCTTCTCCAAGAGGCAACAGGCCATCCACCAGAAGGAATGAACCCCAGAGAATGTGGAGGGCAGAGGGCCTCTCTGAAGTGGTCAGCGGAGCAGAATACGGACAGGAGGATGGCCCTTGCTTTGCCACCCGGGTGGCTGTGGAGTGGGCAGCTGGCCTTTCAGAAGCAGACCGAGGAGCCGAGGAGCTATGCCAGGGTTGCCTGGTCCAGATCTGTGCATTTGGGGTCAAGCATGGCTTGTGCTTGGCGGTCCTTGTGCTGCAACGGGATCCAAACTCCCAATGCGCCACTGAACGCAGAACCAAAAGCATGAAGTGCTCCTGTGGACACACACAATTAACTCCACTTCCACAACCGTGAGTGAAGGTGAATGTCTGCACCAGCCAAAAATACCCAGCTCTTTCCACAGAGGATCTTTGGCCTGGAGGAAGCCTCCTGCAGAAGCAACCCATCCTTTCAATCGGTTGCAGCTCCCACTTCAAGCTGCTGGGCATTTAAAAAGGACCATGGGGTCACAGAACGCTAGGCTTGGGAGAGACCCCAAGAAGGGCCATCCATCCATCCATCCATCCATCCATCCATCCATGGTCCTTCTGTGGCTGAGCTTTCCATGATGCCCAGTGGCCACTTCCTCTGATCTGGAAGCCTCGGGATGTCATTTGATCAGCCCTTGTAAATTAGCCATTAAACTGCTCTTTTAAAACTGTTCTAAATTACTGGGGGTTTTTCTTTCTTTCAAAAAACCCACACAACTGTTTATTCAATTGTTTGTTAACTTTTGTAGTATCAGCCATTTCAGCTCTATGTTTGTTTTAACCCTGCTGTGAGCTTCCTTGGGTCCCATGTTGGGAGAAAGGCGGGAGAGGAATAAAAGAGGTAATTAAGTTCATAATCATTAAAATAGCATTGGCTGAGACTGCATTGAGGTCTCCCCAAGAACAACACAGAGTCATAGAGTCATAGAGTTGGAAGAGAGCCCAAGGGCCATCCAGTCTAACCCCCTTCTTCTGCCATGCAGGAGCTCACAATCAAAGCACCCCCTGTGACCGATGGGCATCCAGCCTCTGTTTAAAGATGGCTTCCAAAGAAGGAGACTCCACCACCTTCCAAGACAACATCTTCCACTGTCAAAGAGCTCTTGCCGTCAGGAAGGTCTGCCTCATGTTTTGGTGGAATCTTTTCCTCTTCTTTGCATCCATTGAGGCTCCATTGGGTCCTATTCTCTGGAGCAGCAGAAAAGAAGCTTGCTCCCTCCTCAATCAATAGGACATCCCTTCAACATCTGGTAGAAAGCGCAGGCATGCGATGCGGTCACTTTTTCCCCCTTCTCTATGATATTTCTAGCATCCTTTGCCTGATGGAGAAGCCAGTGGGGCTTCTAAAGCTTGCATGGTGTGTTTGTGTGCACTTTGGCTGGCCAATAAAGATATCGCTCATTTGTGTGTTTTGTATTTTGTCGTAGTTTGCTGTATGGCCAACACAACTGTATATGTTTCCTAGATTTGAAGATACCAAACTGAGCTGCAACAGGGGAATCCTAAATGAGAGGGAACTAAGGACTTCATGAGGCTTCTGCCTCCAACAAAGGTAAACATATGCAGCCGGCCCTCTGTTTTCACAGAGGATCTGTTCCGGATCCCATAGGCTTGAATGGGGAGCACCTTATTGATTTTAACAGAGGTCGCCCCCCCCCCCGAATATGCAAAACCGTGGACTTCAAGTCCACAAGAACGGAGGGGCAATTGTATATGTATGTATGTAGGAATTGGCTGAGTTTTTCCAGATGTAGCAGTATAGCGACTTCTTGGGAAATGCAATGTTCTTAGTTCAAGACAGGGGCCTGTGGCTTCATAAGAGACAGACACCTGGATCCTGAGAGAAGTTACTTTGCTGCTGCTAATGGACTCTTAACTTTTACTGTCCTTTATCCTTTGGCCCAAGTGTCCAAGAGGGCAGCCGCCTCTGCCTGGCCGGAGACCCCTCCAAACCAACTGAACTATAACAGAAACAACAACACCTGATGCGAATGAATTTTTAACATCTTTTGCCTGCTGAGGAAGTCAGTGGACCTTCAAAAGCTTGCATGGCATGTTTTGTGCATTTTGGTTGGCCAATAAAGGTATCCCCCTTTTGCGGATTTTGTATTTTGTTTGATGTTGCATTGGAGATGTAAACCTGGCACCTTGCTCTGTCTCCACTGGTTTCCCGCTGCCCACCATGCAATTTGACCATTGTGCGCTTGGTCAAAGAATACCGTCCTCCACAATGGTCCCCAAAGTGGCTTGTGGCAGCATAGGCTGGGCTTGTGGAGATGTATAAGTGGCATACATAATGCCAGCCCATTCATTGCCTGGGAGGGCTAGAGGCTGCAAAGCCATGCCAGGCACCCTCCTATTAAGACAGCCCCACTTTTGGGCATGGCTTCACCCCAGACGCCTGACCGCCCCAGGGCTAGCCCAGGCACCCCACGGCTTTATCTGGGGGCAGTGGGTCACTCCCCTGCCATGCCTGGCTTTTAAGGGCTTTGGCAGCACTGCAGGGAGGGAAGAGTTACTTGTCCTGTCCTGTCCTGTCCTGTCCTGTCCTGTCCTGTCCAGGTGGCCCCATAAGAGAGAGCTGCAGTTAGATCACGTCTAAGCAAGCCAAGCGGGTGGTCAGGGGGGCTGCAAGAGGACCCCCACCACCACTCTCCTTCCTAAGGCCAGCCAGAGAGGCTGATCCTCTTTCTTCCCTCCTGGGTCTGGGGTCCGGGCAAGAAAAGGGTCCCTTTTTAAGGCCAGGATCCAGCGCCTCACCTACACACACTGCTGGCTTTGCGCAGGAGAGCATGCCGACGCATGGAGGGGCCTTGCGCAGAGTGACCAGAGGGAGGACAAGGCACCGCCAAATGTAGGACATACAAGAAAAATGGAGGGAATGATCAAATAAAAGCTAAAAGCACTCATATAAATGTAAAACACCTTCTTACTCAACACCTTCTTTGCTTCAGTCTTCTCAGAAAAGGCAAAGGGTGCTCAACCTGAGGATAATGGAGCAGAGGACAGAATAGGAGAATTTCGGCACAGAATAAGCAAAGAGATAGTACAGAAACATCTGGTTAATCTAGATGAATATAAGTCTCCAGGACCAGATGAATTACATCCAAGGGTATTAAAAGAACTGGCAAATGTAATATCGGAACCATTGGCAATAATCTTTGAGAATTCCTGGAAAACAGGAGAAGTCCCAGCGGACTGGAGGAGGGCAAATGTTGTCCCCATCTTCAAAAAGGGGAAAAAAGAGGATCCCAACAATTATCGTCCAGTTAGTCTGACATCAATACCCGGAAAGATTCTGGAGCAGATCATTAAACAGAGAGTCTGTGAACATCTGGAAGATAATTTCATAATCACAAAAAGTCAACATGGGTTTCAGAAAAACAGGTCATGCCAGACAAATCTGATCTCTTTTTTTGATAAAATTACCAGTTTGGTAGATGAAGGGAATGCTGTGGATATAGTATATCTTGATTTCAGTAAGGCCTTTGACAAGGTTCCCCATGACATTCTTGCAAGCAAGTTGGCAAAATGTGGGCTAGACAAAGTAACTGTTACATGGATTTGTAATTGGTTGACTGGTTGAACCCAAAGGGTGCTCAACAATGGCTCCTTTTCAACCTGGAAAGAAGTGACCAGTGGGGTGCCACAGGGCTCTGTCCTGGGCCCAGTGCTATTCAATATCTTTATTAATGACTTGGATGACGGTATTGGGGGCATAGTTATCAAATTTGCAGATGACACCAAATTAGGAGGAGTAGCTAATACCCCAGAGGACAGGATCAAAATTCAAAATGACTTGAACAGACTAGAAAGTTGGGCCTTAACTAACAAAATGAAATTCAACACAGAGAAATGTAAGGTATTGCACTTAGGGCGGAAAAACGAAAAGTACAGATATACGATGGGGGAGACCTGGCTTAAGGAGACTACGTGTGAAAGGGATCTAGGAATCCAGGTGGACCACAAGTTGAACATGAGTCAACAGTGCGATGCAGCAGCTAAAAAGGCCAATGCAATTCTAGGCTGCATCAATAGAAGTATAGTATCTAGATCAAGAGAAGTCATAGTGCCACTCTATTCTGCTTTGGTCAGGCCTCACCTGGAATACTGTGTCCAGTTCTGGGCACCACAATTCAAAAAGGATGTGGAGAAACGAGCGTGTCCAAAGGAGGGGGACCAAAAGGGCGAAGGGTCTGGAAACCATGAATCCCTATGAGGAACGACTTAGGGAGCTGGGGATGTTTGGCCTGGAGAAGAGAAGGTTAAGAGGGGATATGATTGCCGTGTTTAAATATTTGAAGGGATGTCATATTGATTGAGGATGGAGGAAGCTTGTTTTCTGCTGCTCCAGAGAATAGGAAATAGAGCAATGGATGTAAGCTCCAGGAAAAGAGATTCCACCTCAACATTAGGGGGAACGTCCTGACAGTGAGAGCTGTTTGATGAAGATTTTGGTGGAGTGTCCTCCTTTGGAGGTCTTTAAACAGAGGCTGGATGGCCATCTGTCAATGGGGGCGCTTTGATTGGGAGTTCCTGCATGGCAGAATGGGGTTGGACTGGATGGACCCTGGGGTCTCTTCCAACTCTATGATTCTATGATTCTATGATTCTATGATTCTAAATTCATTTCACATGGTTTATTTACAGCTATATTACACATACTGTGTTTTGTTATGTACCCAGTCTTATTTTTCTGATGAACTTAATCTTCATTAAAATGCCTTGTTGGCTTGCATTTTTTTTTAAAGTGTGTTAATATCTTTTTTTAAGTAATTTTTTTTAAATGCCTTGTTAGCTTGCAATATACTTACAGAATTTTGAGGAAGACAAATTATTAAAATTTTACTTTACCGTTAGCCACAAATCCTGGACTGAATCTATATTTAAGTTATTCCTCTCATTTGTCCATTGTGCTGAAATGAAGGGGGAAAACCCTTTCAACCTTTGCATTGTGTCCTCAAGCAGCCCATGGCCTAACACCATGTCTGCTGTCCTTTTCCCCTGGGAGAAACAAAGGTGCTCCGAGCTCTGGGTGCGAGTCTTGACCAGTGCTGCTCCAAGGAGAGAAGAAAAATTCAGAAGGATCCATCTGACCCCACTATTTGCTGCAAGGACAGGCTGCCCAGTAGATGAATCCATCGAAGGGAACATGTTGCTCAATGGGCTTCTTAGCCATGCTCAAAATGGAGAAGATTTTGGAATTCCTCCTGGAGAGAAGGTTGAAATGTCGGACATGTTTGGGAAAGGAGGCCATCTAGTCACTCTGGCCTTGTGTCCCTTTCTGCAAAAATTCTCCCTCCAGCTGTGGCTGCTTTTTTATTTTGCAAGGGATGCTAGAGGAGTGACAATGGCACATGGCCGGAGGGGGGTCCTGAGCCCCTCACGCTCCTCCTGGGGCCATCGTCCAAAAGCCCCCATGTCCAGGGAAGCCATTCAGCCATGGCCGCAGGAAGGTGCTCCCCCCCCAGCAGCTCCTTCAGGTGAGGAGGCTCCAGGTAGACCGGGGGGGGGGGTACCTTAGCCAGGTCCGACATCCAAAAGCAACCATGAAGAAAGAGGAACACGGGAAGCCTCCTTAGAACGGAGTCCTCTGTCTGTCACACGGCACGGTTAGAGCACTTCGATCCCACTTCAGTGGCTGTTGCTCCATCCTGTAAAATCCTGAGACGTAGTTTCAGGAGGTACTTAGAATCCTCTGCCTGAGAGCTCTAGTCCCCTGTCAAACTACAGATCTCAGGATTCTGTAGGATGCAGCGACAGCAGGTAAAGTGGTACCACAGTGCTGTAGAGATGCAGCCTGGAAGGGGCCAGAATCAGGCCCTGGACGTCCATCTAGCCTAGTACTGTCCACTCCGACTAGCAACCTTGGCTTGCCAGGCTTTGGTCCAGGAAGGGCTCTTTCCCTGCCCTCCCTGGTGTTCCCTTCTGGTGGTCCTCCATCCAAGAATTAACCAGGCTTCATCCTGCTTAGGAGCATTTGTGCCCGGCTCAGACCCTTGACCCTCAGATCCCACTATTGTCAGCTCTGACTGGCAGCCCCCCAAACCCAGAGTGGACTTACTGCCCCACTGACAATACTGCTGCTCCGCAGGCGGATGCAGTTTAGTGTCTCTTCTGAATACGGTTGCAGTATTCCTTAATACTTGTTCAAAGTCTTTGGTATTTTCCACCAGTAATATGGTGTTATCTGCATATGTAAGATTGTTGACGTTCCTTCCTCCAATCTTCACTCCTTCTTCTGAGTCTAAACCTGCTTTTCTTGTGATACTTTCTGCATATAAGTTGAACACGTAGGGCGACAGAAGCAGCCGTGCCCGACCCCCTTGCCAAATGTAGTTTGACCACCCAGTAATTTAAAAACTTGCTTGGTGGAACACCAAGTCTGCAACCTTTGCATACCTGCACTCACAATTTTACATGTTTTGTAAAGACAACTGAGCTATTTTTTCTCTGCCAAATCCTCTGGGGGTGGTGGTGAGTGGGAAGGTATGGGACTGGTTGTTGTTCAGCTTCTGCTTTGCCCAGTGTAAGATCCACTATAACACCCCCCCCCCCCCGCATTTCCCATCAAGGTTGGGGCATTCACAGCTCTTGTTCCTGTTGTTCTCCCTTCCAGCATACTTTTCGGTGCTTGCCATTGGCTACGCAAATGCATCGGCAGCGCAGCTCCTTTGCTCAGCCAGGCTGAGAGCAATTGCCAGGAGAACATGGCCTCCTCCAGCCCCATGCAACCAAAGGCGCCACACAGCCAGATCTCTTGGCCAGAGGAGGCTAAGGGCTGGGAACCCTTTCAGGCGGCTCTGCGGTGGCGCTGGGACCGTGTCATTGCCCCACATCCTTCATCGAGTTATCCCACCAGGCATCCGGAATGAACTGCTGGGCCCATCAGCCCCTGTCAGGGAGGAAAATGGGAAGACAAATTCGGAGCAGCAGGAAGTGGATGCTCTCCCGCCTGGACGGATGCAAAGTCCCCGCCACCTTCATGGGGCTTGGCTCTCTCTCTTTCTCACGCTGGGAGCCAGGGAGCCCCCCCCCCAGAAGGCTAGCAAAGCAGGCTCTTGGGCCGGTCAGTCTGGAAATGAATGACCCCAGAAAGGCAGCGCTGCTCCTGGGAAGAAGGCAAGGGAAGGAGGCCAGCTGGCCAGCCAGGAGGAAGGGAAGACAGTGAGGCCGGCATGGCCTGTCCACCTCGGAGGCTGCGTGTTGGCTGGACCTCGTCCTTTTTTCCCTTTTGACGGTGGCAAGAGGGCACCAGGCTTGGGGGGGGGGGAACGGCAGCAAAATGAGAGCAATGACCCCAGTAAGAATCTTGCTTCCCTCCATGAAGCATTCCTTCAGTCCCCAAATATCTATTCTATTCTACGATTCATCTGTGATTCAACTATCATTCGTTCGGTCCTTCCATTGACAAGCTGGAACTGTGTCCAGAGGAGGGCAGCCGAAATGGAGGAAGGTCTGGAAAGCCCCAAAGCCCTTTGAGGAGCAACCCAACAATGGACCTGGATAGGTTTAGCCTAAGGAAGAGGAGTGGCATGAGGTGGCACAGTAGCCCTCTTTAAATATTCTTTGAAGGGCTGTCATATTAAGGATGGAGGAACCTTGTTTTCTGCTGCTCCGGAGAATAGGACACAATGGAGCCTCAATGGATGGAAGCTCCAGGAAGAGAGATTCCAGCTCAACATTAGGAGGAACTTTCTGGCAGCAAGAGATGTTTGATGATGGAAGAAGACTTTGCTGCTGCTGCTGCTGCTGCTGCTGCTGCCTTGGTGTCCCATGGAGTCTCCCTCTTCGGAGGCTGCTTTTAACCAGAGGCCGGGTGGCCATCGGTCAGTCCCAGGAAGGAGGGCTTGGATGCTGTCCTCTTCCTGCAGGGCAGAAGAAAGGGGTTGGAGTGGGTGGCTTTTAGGGGCCTCTTCCAACCCCATGGTTTCCATGATTTTAACCTACAGCTTCAGTAGAGCTCTTGGAAACAGAGTTTGGCCATCCAAAGAGAAAGGACAGGCAAAGTGAAGCCAAGGGAAGGAGAACCCAGCAAACAGAAAAGGAGTTTTAGGTGTGAGTGACCAATTATCCTGGTCTCTTCTAGAACATGGCCACACAGCCCGAAAAACCCACAAAAAACTATGGATGCCGGCCATGAAAGCCTACGACTTCACATTGGAAATCTCTACGGGGAGAAACTGTTTCCAGAGACTGGAAAAACTCCGGACCAGGAAAGCACATCTACTCTGCTCACTAACTTTCCTGCTACTCAACTCACTTCATAAGAAAAACCAATAAATCACCTTCAATGTGGTCTCCCTGTTCACCAAAGTCCCCATAATGGACACCATGACACTCATCCGACAAATTTTTAACAATACCTATTCAAAACAGAACTCCTCCCTACCCAGGGTCTCACAGTATATATATACCCACTCTCTTCCATTCCAGCATTCTCTGTAAGACAATGCCAGCCACAGATGCTGGCGAAACGTCAGAAAGAAACTCTTCTAGAACATGGCCATACAGCCCGAAAAACCCACAAAAAACTATCCTGGTCTCACTCTCTGCAGGGCTGGACATTTGGGGACTGAAGGCAAATTTAATTAAAGCTGGGGGGGGACGAGTAGAATTCCTATTGTGGAGGCAATGGCTTCCTTGCCCCCCTTCCCTGAAGCTACACCTCTCTGGCACCTCCTTGCAGTTCCCCAATGGCCGCACGCCTTGTCCAAAGGGCAAACTATCCATCGCCACGTCCAGCAGCTACGCATGGAGGCCAAGAGGCCCAGGAACATGGGGAACGGCCCTTTTAACTGAGTCATACAGTGTGGGAGCATCCTAACCTTTTCCTATGCCTTCCCTTCCCAAAGGCATCAGCCCAACACTGTCCATGGGGGAGAGCAGGTGGACGGAGGGTGTGTGTGTGTGTGTGTGGGGGGGACAGGACATGCTGAAATGGGCCACACTGACCTTATGGGGGAATGAGACTGCCAGATGTCGGTGCCCAAACCTGAGACCGGGGAAGGCAGACCCTGTGTTTCCATGGGTCCAGGGCCCTGGTAGTGCCATAAAGCATTGGAGCACCAACCACTGTTACCCAGAACAGGCCCTACGAATCAACAACACCAAGACTAACGGATGGGAGAAATCTGTGTATGCACATTTTAAAGGCAGTGCGATTGCCCTGAGATTCTTCCCCCTTGCCCTGAGGTTTAGAGGCAGAGCCCCGAGTTCAGAGCATGCTTTCCTGGAGATACTCCCAGTCGGAGCATCTCCTCTCAGCCTGGCAACCTGGTGAACCTCTGGATATGCTGGGCTGCATCTCCCAGAATCCCCAAAACTGAAATGTGTGCAAGTTGGGAGTTGCAAGCGCTCACATCTGGAAGGCACCAGGTTATGGAGCAGCTGTGCTAGTGTGTCCTAAGCAGGGTCCAGTCCTTTGGGAACTGGAGGTTGAGTTTTGGGACCAGATTTAAGCCTTGCAGGCAGAAGGATCCCTCCCTCCTTGACCGGCAGAGAAGCAGAGAGAAGGAGCAGAGCCTTGGCCTGCCAGGGTCAAAGCCACCCAGCGATGGGCCCCAGGTGCCATGCCACGGCTGCAGAGAAGCATAGGGTCCCACAGCCGGAAGGGACCCCTAAGGGCCACCCAGCCCAGTCGCATTCTGCGGGGAGGAAAGGCTAGGCCACAAAGGTGGGCAAAGGGCTGAGAGAATCTGTTCATTCTCGGAAGGGATTGTCCTTGCTGCACATCTGGTTAACCTTCCTTGCAACAACTGGCCCCCAAAGGAGGAGGGGGAAGGTCTGACCAAGGTGGGTTTTTTTGGGGGGTCAGCTTTTCCCCAGGAGCAAAAGGGCTCCCCGGGACCTTGGACAGGTCAGGGGTGTCTCTCCCTTCCCTGCTACCTGCTGCTTGGGACAATGCAACTGGACACACGTCTCAAGATGATGAAGGGGAATTTTCACACCCCAAAGGGCCTCCATCTTGGTCCGGGAAGCAAGAGAGAGGTTTGGCTTTCTCTGACTCTGGAACAAAGCAAGGGCTCCTTGTCTGCATTTGTGCGTGTGCGCACACACACACACACACACACACACACACACACACACACTCTTCCACCAAGACAAAGGTCCAGGCGGGACTGGGCTTCCTTCCCCCAGGGCATGAGCAAAGGAGCCATTATGCTCAGCTACTTTGGGTTGGTCAAGAGACAATCCTCACTCCTTGGAAAAGGGGGAAATGCAGAGAAATGTGGAAGGCGGGAGGGGAAAAGGAAGGCCATATTACAGATGGATTGACTCTGTCAAGGAAGACAGGGTTGCTGCCCTGAGTTTGCAAGACCCAAGCAGGATGTGGATGACCAGCAGTCTTGCAGGTCTCTCGTGTAGAGAGAGGGTCAGCATAACTGAAGGCAACTTGACATCACTCCCACAAGAACAAGAAGTGGCTTCTGAGTGAAAGCAAGGGACTCGTGCACCAATTTCACTTGCAAACAAACCGCATGGGGCCATGGAGGACTTTGCTGCCAGTCCAGAGAGACGTTGGGTGCCATGGCTGGTCACTCCAAGCTCAGTGGAGGGACTCAGTGGAGTGCATTGGTGGCTACCATGCAAGTAAGTTTGGAATTAGCAGAGCTGCGTTGGCCACCGCTAGCAGTCAGAAGCAGAAGATGGAGAAGCTCTATACTTGCAGCCAAAACTAGACCAGGAGCTGACTGTGGAACAGACCATGAACTACTAACATCAAAAACTAGAGTAAAGCTAAAGAAGAAGACAAAAGCAGTCATTACTCCAAAATATACAACAGAATTCACAAATAATGTAAGAAGGAGATTTGTGCTGTTAAGCATAATTGACTACAAAGGAAGACTGGAAAGAGAAACGGCTGAATTGGAATACATTATTCACAAACTGAACAGACCCCAGGACCCCCGACTTCCCTGGTCTCCTCATTGAGACAGAGGGTCGTGTCAAAGGTCCCCATGGGCTGGGCCAGTTGCTCTTTCCTCTGCCAATGCCTCTTCTGTCCTCAGTCCACTGGTCCTCATGCTGCCATGACTTTCTGGGTGCTCAGTGCGGATTCTCCTTGGCAGCCAAAGAGAGAAGCAGCACTGTGGCGGAGCATTTTCTCACGGACATTTCTGTGCATGGACATCACCATTCCTTTCCTTCCTTCTTGCGCTTTAATGAACACAAGGAGGTATTTAACTCCCCCCCCCTTCTCCTGAAACCCCTTTTCTTTCCCCAAGGCAGGTGCAAGCAGTTTGCAAGGAACATAAATCATCTATAATGGGAGTTCGGGAACCTCAGAACTTTATCTGGTTTTTATCAGCTCAGAAAGCCCCCTCAAAGAAACACCAAGGAGACCAAACAGAGCAATTTGCAAGTTAAGCAATCACTCCCCTCCTGCTTGGCTTCCCCCTGAAAGTGGGGCTGCTCACCTGCGGGATTTGTTTGCCTGCCCCAGAGACCCAGCCGCCTGTCTGGCTGTCTGTCCGTCTGTCCGTCTGTCTGTCCAAGGGGGTGCCCCACACCTGCTCGGCGGCCGCCGCCTGGACCTTGGGCAGCCCAGACCCCCCTCCCTTGCAGAGAGCTGGCCCATGGACAGAGATGGATTGGAGGGTCACTGGCTCAAGAGCCACACCATTCCCGCTCTTGTTGCTGATCCGCAGCAGGGGCCAATTGATTTTTCCAGAGCCACTGCACAGCAAAGCCACGGCAGTCTTCCTTGCCAAGGGAAATTTTGGGAGAAAGTCTTTGCTCCCCCAAGGCCAGCAATGGGGGGGGGGGGCGGTGGTGGCGGTGGTGGGCGATCCGCTTCCCCCTATGGATGAATGAAGTAGGGGCCAGAGGCGAGGAGGGCTGGCCAGGGCTTTACTTGCTCCGTGAGAAAAGCTTTGTCCAAGTCACCCTTCCGCTCTCCCCATTAGGCCTCCCAGCCCAATGTCTTGGTGGCAGCAATAGCAACAACGCTTCTGCGGCCCTGAATTCTGCTTAAGCAGACCTGAGCTGTCCCCAAGCGCAGGCTGAGCATTTCCATGCAAACCTCTGGCTTTATCTTCTGCCTGCTTCCAGAGAGAGGCTGGCATGTCTAGAAAGAACAAAATATCCTTCATGCCTGCATCTGGAAAGGACATCTGGAAGAAGGAGGCGAAAGGGAACCCTTCACTCCGCTGTTAGAGCCATGATGGAAACTAACTCCTAAAAGGAAGGACTGGGCAGCGGAGAATGGGTTTCTTCTACCTAAGCGGGGGCAGCGATTGCGTTGTTTGTGGGACATCTAGTGCGGCTCTTGGGATGCTCTGGACCTCCCCAAGCCCCAGCAAACGCCTCCCCCAAACTCACGATGGCTTCAGACCAAGTAAATATAGCCTGATATCTTAGCATGACTAACAAAAGGTATTTCACTGAGATACATGTGAGGTACAGCTTCTAGGCAGGAAAAAGGGAAGGCACAGATATAGAATAGGGGACACCTGGCTGGAAAGTGTGTGTGTGTGTGTGTGTGTGTGTGTTGTGTGCCTTCAAGTCGTTTCTGATTTATGGCAACCCATTTCCAACCAGGTATTTTGTTCGTTGTTAACTGCCCTCAAGTTGATCTCGACTCATGGCAACCCTATGGATAATAATAATAATAATAATAATAATGATAAATTTTTATTTATAGCCCGCCCCTCTGCGCGGCAATCGGAGCGGGGTACAGCAATATTAAAACAGAACAAAGTTAAAACATTCCCTCATCCCATAATCCCACCCTCCCATCCCCTTAAAACAGGATTAAACAACAAATCAATTAAAATACAAAATTAAATAAATTAAAACATCCAAATTAGCATAAGGAGTCAGAATAGCGAATTAAGGACTCCTCTCTCAGCTGCCAGTTATTCCGGGAAGACCTCCAAGACCCTCTGTCCTTCCCTGCTCGGCTTAAATCCTGCAAACCCTTAATTAATACCCATAGGGACCTCCTTAATAATAGAGTCCCTCCATCTGGCCTGTGGCCTTCCTCTCTTTTTTACTTCCTTCCATCTTTCCCAGCATTATTGCCTTTTCCAAAGAGTCCTCCCTTCTCATGATGTGTCCAAAGTAGGACAGTCTCAGTCTTGTCATTTTGGCTTCCTCTTCCAGGGATCTCTCTGGCTTGATCTGCTCTAGAACCCCTTTGGACCTTATCCCACGCTGCTCTCAAAAGTGGCAAGAAAGCGATATGAGCATCATTCCAGTACTATAGCGCTAGTATAAATATGGCGCTAGCGCTATAATAGCGCTATGGATCACCTCGCGCTATTGCAATGCCCGCTGAAACCGACATTCAAAAGAATGCGAATGATGCTGCATTCCGAGCGGTTTCTTGCTGGATCCTGAGCGACGTCGTGGGATCACGCGGAAAACGATAGCGCTATAGCGCCTGATTCTTAACGGATTCTGAGCGACGTCGTGGGATCACGCGGAAAACTATAGCACTATAGCGCCTGATTCTTAGCGGATTCTGAGTGACGTCGTGGGATCACGCGGGAAGATATAGCGCTATAGCGCCTGATTCTTAGTGGATTCTTGCTGCTTTTGGCCCCGTGGGATAAGGTCCTTTGTTTGTCCTTTTGGCTGTCCTCCATGGGATCCTCAGCACTCTTCTCCAGAAACACATTCTCTCAAATGCATTGACTTTCTTCCTATCCTCTTTCCTAACTGTCCAGCTCTCACATGCAACCATGGTAATAGGGAATACAATGGCTTCTATGATTCTGACTTTTGTGCTGAGTTGTATATCTTTGCATTTTAGGGTCTTTTCTAGTTCTTTCATTGCCAACCTCCCCATTCTTTGTCTTCTCCTGATTACCAACCAGGTATACTCCATCCTATATCTGTGCCTTTCCTATAATGGGGCTTTCTTGGCAAGTTTTGTTCAGAGGGTGGGTTGCCATTGCCTTCCCCTGAGGTTGAGAGAGTGTGACTTGTCCAAGGTCACCCAGTGGGTTTCATGGCCAAGCTGGGACTGAACTCCTGATCTCCAAAGTCCAACACTGAAACAGTAGATGTGAAAAAGACGTAGGAGTCTGAGTAGATCTCAAACTGAACATGAGCCAGCAGTGTGATGCAGCAGCTTCAAAAGCCAGCATAATTACGGGCTTCATCAACAGTAGTGTCTAGACCAAGGGAAGTAATAGTGCCACTCTATTCTGCTTTGGTCAGGCCTCACCTGGAATAATCCTGTGTCCAGTTCTGGGCACCACAATTCAAAAAGGATGTTGAAAAACTGGAGCGTATCCAAAGGAGGGCAACTAATGGTGAAGGCTCTGGAAACCATGAATCCCTATGAGGAACGACTTAGGGAACTGGGTATGTTTAGCCTGGAGAAGAGAAGGTTAATAGGGGATATGATAGCCCTCTTTAAATATTTGAAGGGATGCCATATTGATTGAGGATGGAGCAAGCTTGTTTTCTGCAGCTGCAGAGAATAGGACCCAATGGAGCCTCAATGGATTCAAACTGCAGGGAAAGAGATTCTACCTAAAGATTAGGAGGAACGTCTTGAGAGTAAGAGCTGTTTGAGATTGGAATAGACCTCTGGGGTTCCTTCCAGTTCTAAAAGTCTACAATTCTATGAATGAATGTGTGTACATTTGGAGTTGAGTGGCTGTTGTGTAACACTGGCTTATTAGTGAGTTGTGGCATAATGCATCGTGGATCAATGTGTGATGAACGTTGCACAGCGTTGCACATCAAATGCTCAGTGTTCATTGTGTTGGAAAATTCCAGCATTCCCCCAACCCCAACCCCAACCCCCTTTGCTGTTAGAGGAATTGGGGTTTTACAGGACAGAATTCTTACATGTAAGTAAAATCCTTATGTTTTTGACCCATTTGCTCTTCCTGTCCTTTGAAATGCATGGTCAGTGACTATTTATTATCTGGCCTTGGAAAGTCCCTAGGGTTACTGACTCCTGCCATCTCCTTCTCCTTCTCCTTCTTCTTCCTTCTGCTCCTTTTGGGATCTCTTCCTCTCCTCACCTTCAGCCATGCATGCTTCACCTTTCCATCAAAAGAGATGAGTTAAAGACTGGTGCTCTTCCTTTTGCCTGATCTTTTCACTAGCTAGGTCTCCGCATGCATATGTAAATGCAAATGCCATTAGTAAACATTTTCTTAAGTTTGTGACCTGAAACTGAGTGCCTTGTCTATTTCTGGTCAGTGTCTGTTCTCAAGGGAGCAATGTCAGATTGGGGTATGAGTATCTGTTGCTCTGCTAAAGAAGGCTAATTCCTAATTGTTTTAACTTTCGTATTTTTCCCAATCGAAGGCTAACACCCTGGGAAACTCTAACTTCCAACACTTTGTGCACCAACAGGATGCCAGGCACACTCTTTGGGTTTCTATTCCAACCCTGAAACTGCAAGAGTCCCCCCCCCCTTTCACCCCAAAATGACTTGATGCCCCTTCTGGTCACCCCAAACGGCTGCGGAGATGGCAAAGGTCAGCGGAGCTACGGAGGAGCCAGAAACCGGCCGTTGCATCTTCGGAGCATGCCCAGCCTTGCTCTGCAAACATTGGAAGAAGAGTTGTAGCTGTTTATGAACATTTTTTGGGACTAGACACCTGATGCAGAAGATCTGGCCCCTTTCACTCTAGGACACTTTGATTTTGAGTTCCTGCATGGCAGAATGGGGTTGGACTGGATGGCCCTTGTGGTCTCTCCCAACTCTCCTATGATTCTATGATACTAGCCCTGCATCAATTATTGACTCCTAGCTGACCTTTCCTCATAGTCCAAGAAGTGGACAAAGAGCTCAGTCCCAGCGCAGGTTGAACAAGGAGGTCACCTCCGTCCTTTTGAAAGACACACCGCAGTGGACTTTGCCAGGCATGGACGAAGTACAGGACGTTCTCTCCTACGGTGGAGGTAGGGCAAGGTGGACCGGATGACCTCTGGGGAGCCCCTCCTCTCTGCATACACCCCACAGATGTCTATTTTGAGGAACACAGGTGTGCAGCAGGTAAGGGGAAAGAAAGGCACTCTCATTTCCAGTTCCGGAACACAAGAGGTACAAGTGTGTGCAGTGTGTGTGTGCACACACTCACAACCAAATAACTTAAAGGGGGGAAAACCCAACAGCAGATGTTCGGCCCGTTTGATCTCAATCCTGAATAGAAACCAAAAAAAAGAGTCTGAAGTCTCTGATTATGGAAAAGCAGTTGAAGGAGGAAGAAAGAGAAAGGAAGAAAGGAAAATATTTGGGCAGGGAACTCAAGGAAGGAAGGAGAAGGAGGGCTTCTTCCCCCTTTGATCTTGGGCTAAGCCCCTGAAGTGGGGGGCCAGCCCTCTCCTTTGTGGGGGAGCCCACTCCTCTTAGTCTGATGGAAGGAAAGTCACCTCAGCCCAGACCCCCCCCTTCTCCTTTCGGACGGAGGAGCAAGATGTCCCCCGTGTGATGGAGGCCCTTCACCAGTCAAGTGGGCCTTGGCCGGCTCCAGCCAGTTCCTCCTTGTGCCTGGCCAAGAGTGCCCCCCTGGACCCCCATCTCCTCCCCCCCCCCCGCCCTGGCTATCCTCTGTGCTGGCCCAGCCCTGGTCACAGGTGGCATCCGTGGAACAAGGGGGGAGGCTGGCTGAACCCCCAAACTCCACCTCTGAGCTCCCTGGGTTGGACTGGACAGAGGCCCACAGCAGAATCTTAGACTCCAAGGGTTAGAAGGGTCCCCCTGAGGCCATCCAGTCCAGTCCCTGCTGCTCACTGCAGGATCTCCAGCTAGAGCATCCCCAGAAGCAGGGAGCTGTCCAGCCTCACAGAATAGAGAATCAATCTTGGGGTTGGAAGAGACCTCAAGGGCCATCTGTCCAGTCCAACCCAGGGTCATGTGCCACTGTCAAACAGCCCTTACTGTCAGGAAGATGCTTTGATTGAGAGTTCCTGCATGGCAAAAGGGGGTTGGACTGGATGGCCCTTGGGGTCTCTTCCAACTCTATGCTTCTATGATCCACAGGACAGGGCCTTCCTTCTTGGTGGCTGTTCCCAGGTTGTGGGTCTCCTTCCCGGCCAGCCCTGCCAGGCCACCTCTTCCTTGCCGTCCTTCGAAAGGCAGGTGAAGACCTCTCTGTCCAATTCCAATAGGTTCCAATAGGGACAAAATGGCCTTTCAGTCTCAAGAAGCATTCCCTGGCTGCATTTCCAAGTGCGGCTCAGAAAGAAATCCTAGGGAAGAAGAGGAAGTAGTAGTAGTAGTAGTGGTGGTGGTGGTGGTGGTGGTGGTGGTGGAAACATCTGCCTGAACCTCACGGCAAGGGCTGCATCTGCACTGCCGAATTAATGCATCTGACACTGTTTAGAGGCAGGCAGGCAGGTGGCCCTTGGCTGCTGGCCCCTTGTAGCCGTCCGTCCGTCCGTCCGTCCGTCCGTCCGTCCGTCAGTCCATGGATGGTCAGTCCCTGCCCCACTCCCCCCCCCCCAGAAAGGCTGCTGCCCAGCCAATATTGTGCCTCCCTCATTAGAAAGGTGTGCTGTGTGTGTGTGTGAGAGAGAGAGACAGGAAGATAAAGCGACTCCATTATCTCCTTCTCCCTGGGGCCCCATCTCCATCCCTGTAAAGAGATTTAATGGCTTCAAAGAGCAACCCTTACCAGGAGGATGCAGGATAATGGCCGTGCCCCTAAATCCCTCTCCCCACTGGGCCTGAGGGAGAGTCAATATTGACAAGATGGACAACCTCCAATCTCCAGGGCTGGCTGATTTTGCAAGGCATTCCCCTGCAGACCCCTCCTCAAGGTGGGAGGCAGAGAGCAAATAGGTGGAGAGAGAGGTCCAGGGGCCTTGCTATTCTTCGACTAGCAAAGAGGGACAGGCAGGCCCCCCTCAGTATCTGGGGGGGGGAGAGGGAGGGAATACCCTTGTCTCCCCCCACCCCAACTTCCGTCTTCCTGAAAGCCAGACACCAAGCCAAATTGAAGCACCTCAGCCGGATGGGTCCGGAGGGATTTAGGGGGTGGATCTGGCAACTGGCAGCCCTTGAAAAGTGTCCAGAAGCTGCTGCAAGTGTAAGATGCAGCTGCCAGAATTTTGTCAGATGTGTGTTTTAGTGACCATGTAACACTGGTCTTGCAAGAACAGCGCTGGCTCCTCGTTTCCTTCCAAGCTCAATTCAAAGTGGTACTGTAGTTTGGAGCCCCCTGCAATGCCCCAAATGGCTTGGGTCCAGGATACAGAATCCCAGGATCCTAGTGTTGGAAGGGACCCCAAGGATCCTACAGTCCAGCCCACTTCTTCTGCCATGCAGGAATACACAATCATCAAAGCCACCCAGCCTCTGCTTAAAAACAGCCTCCAAAGAAGGAGACCACCGCACTCCGAAACAGCAGCGACTTCCACTCTTGAACAGCTCTTACGCTCAGGAAGTTCTTCCTAATGTTGAGATGGAATCTCTTTTCCTGAAGTTTGATCCTTTGCTCTGGGTCCTTTCTCTGGAGCAGCAGAAAAGAAGCTCTCTCCATCCCCAATATGACGCCCCTCCATATAGTTTAACAGGGCTCTTATGTCCCCTCTTGACCTTCTCTTTTCCAGGCTAAACAGACCCAGATCCCTCAGCCGTTCCTCAGAGGGCTTGGGGGCTTCCAGACCTTCACCATTTTGGTTGATCTCCTTTGGACACGCTCCAGCTTCTCCACATCCTTCTTGAATTGTGGTGCCCAGAACTGGACACAGGATTATTCCAGGCAAGGGCTGACCAAAGCAGAACAGAGTGGGACTAT
Source organism: Phrynosoma blainvillii (assembly GCA_026167975.1). Classification (NCBI taxonomy): domain Eukaryota; kingdom Metazoa; phylum Chordata; class Lepidosauria; order Squamata; family Phrynosomatidae; genus Phrynosoma; species Phrynosoma blainvillii. The sequence continues at coordinate 2,155,567 of JANUYF010000003.1, forward strand.
GTCTTCCCTTGATCCAGACACTACACTCCTATGGATCATCTCCTCTTCCTCCTCCCCCTCCCACGTGAAATTACCCCAAATTTGAGCAGCAACCCTGTTGCGTGTCTCATTTGTTTGGTGACCAAGTATACAAGACTCTCTACAGCAAAACCAAAGTGGTCCAGGCCCTGTTATTTCCAATTGGAGTTGCCTGGTCAGGACTGTGCCAGGCATTGAGACCTCAGGGCCAAAACCTGGGACCTTGGGATGTTGGAGGAGGTCATCCTGGCCAGTCATAGGGACAATGTCACAAAGGGCAGCCCCTGGCGAACGCCATTAGGCAGGACTCCTTCAGCGTCAACTGTTGTTGTACAGAATACACCATGAAAATCAAAAGCACCAAGCTAGCAAATTGGGGGGGGGGGGGGAGGAATATATACACGAGACACGATTTTCAAGGCTGAGACCTCAGCGTGAGATTCCCCGGAGGATCCAGGCTCTGAGATCTGGCAACGCTTTCCCTGTGTCCATGTACAGTTGGCTGTGAAGGAGACCGATGGGAAGAGGGTCAGCGTTTGGGGTGTCTTGATGGAGGAGGGTCCTTTAGACACCAGAGACTGGAAAATGACCCACAAATGGGTCGGAGAGCAAATGACGCCCAAACTCTCCCTAGAAGCCAACTGAGGCTGTCCTACACAAGATGGCACGACTCATTGGAGAAGGTGATAATGCCTGCTAAGATGGATGGCAGTAGGACAAGAAGGAGGCTTCTTCAAGGAAGCCACAAAGGCTGCTGCCCTGAGTTTGCAAGACCTGAGCAGGGCTGAGGGTAACCAAGGGGTCTCTTAGGGGTCTCTCGCCCGGAGGGTCACCATTAGTTAAGACTGATGGCACATAACAAGAGCAACTAGAAGCACTTATCCAAACCTCCTCCCTCTGCCATTCCTGGGCTAGGGATGGGGAACGTCAGTAGCCCATTAATAGAAGCCACTCGGTCTGATGGTCCATTGCTTGACCTGTGCTCAGGAGAAGAGGCTGCTGTCAAAAATAAATACAGAGAAACTGAATGGTTCCCAGTTGGCAAAGGAGTCAGGTAAGGATGCATCCGATCCCCATATTTATTCAACCTGTATGCAGAAAGCATCATAAGCAGGTCAGGTTTAATCTCAGAAGGAGGATGAGAAGTGGAGACTGGAGGAAGGAACATCAACAACTGAAGATACACAAATGACACCATACTAATAGCAAGGACAACAAAGACCTGGATCCATAATTAAAGAAAGTCAAAAAAGAAAGTGCTAAAGTAGGCTTAACGCTGATATTAAGAAAACAAAAGTAACGCGGCGAATTCATCTTAGATGACAAGGAAAAATCAAAATAGTCAAAGAATCCCAATATCTTAGATCAAACATTGATCAGAAAGGAGGCTGCAGTCAGGAAATCAGAAGAAGATTAGGAATGGGAAGGGCAGCCATGAAAGAACGAGGGAAGGTCCTAAAATATATATAACTGGACACTAAAGTGAGGATCGTCCAAGCCATTGCATTCCCCATCCCCAGGTACAGATGTGAGAGATGGACAGAAAAGGAAGCAGACGGAAGGAAGGAAAAGCAAAACCATTTGGGATAATGTGGTGCTAGAGGAGAGTGCTGAGGATACATACCATGGACAGCCAAAAAGATAAACAAGTGGGTTGAGCTGAGGTCCATTCAAGGCAGTCAACAACAACAGCCTTTGTTAAAAGGATTTAGACAGAGGAGAAGGAATGGAGCATCTTCCTGGAGCCAGGTGCTAACTGATTAGATCTCTGGGTGGGATTTCCCCCTCTGCAGGAGCTTTGGACACAGTCCCTTTGCATGAGAAAGGCACTTAATTGGCAATTTTCAGAGTTTGTTCTGCATCCCTTTGGCCTTTCTTTGGGGAGGGGGAAGGGGGAGAGAGACTGAGACAGTGCAATCATGCAAATGTACCATCTTTTGTACCTGGGGAAATCTTCCTTGTGTTGCCACTGTGATTCCTGAGACAGATCACAATGGGTTCTTATAGCAGCTCACAAGGTGCTAGTAGAAACAGCTTTGCAAGTCCAGGGGATTAACTCATCCCTCCCCAGGGCCAGGTTTTGGAGAAAAATGGGAGCCCCATAAGTCTGAGGCTAAAGCTGGACCTTGCTGGTTGCTGTGTGTCCTGGCGTCTGGCTGGCATCCTCCGCTTGCCATGGAGGAACCGCCTAAGCCCCTCAACTCTCCATGCAGTGAGCAGCCTAAGCAAAAGTTTCTTAGGAGCAGAGAGGAGGACAGAGCGGGTAATGGTGGTCTTGCAGAGTACAAACACACACACACATACCCCAAGATCCCACCTTGAGGATGCATAGCACAAATATATGCATGCAGAATTACACGTTCCTTGTGCTAGGCAACCCTTGTGCTGAATAGCAGTGCTGCACAACTGAACCAAGACATCAAATATGCAACCAGGTGCACATCCAAATATTCAGTGCACATCAGTGTGCCATGTGTCCCCACGTGCGACGCCACAGAACTGAACATGCAAGGACGCTGCAGGTGTAGCCCCACTTCCGCAACCGTGGGTGATGACCATCGGATAGAAATGTCTAACTAAGGGTGGGCAGCACGATGTCCTGGTTCATGTGGAAAGCTGACACCACCTTGGGCAGAAAGGTAATGCTGAGGCAGAGAACAACCTTGTCCCTGTGAAAACGAAGGAAGGGTTGGTCCATCCACAGAGCTCACAATTCACTTGCACGACGAGCTGAAGTGATGGCCACCAAGAAAGTTGTTTTCCAGGACAGCAGTCTTGAGTCCGTGGTGGCCATGGGCTCAAAGGGTTCGGATGAAAGACCTGAAAGAACCAGATCAAGATTCCAAGCTGGTGTCGGCACCAAAGCAGGAGGATGTAGGTTAGCTAGGCCCTTGAGGAAGGTTTTTATCAGGGGTTCTTTGAAGAAAGAGGGTCTGCCCTGGAATTGGTAATGGCTGACAGGTAGCATTTGATAGACGTCAGCCCCAGCCCAGAATCAACCAAGGTCATCAGGAACTCCAGGACTGTCGGTATCGAGACACGGCATGGATGGAGGTCCTTGCTATCAAGGAAGTCCAAAAATTTGGCCCACTTAAGGGCATAAGACCTTTGTGTGGATGGCTTGAGAGAGGCTCGAATTACAGCCCTCACTGAGTCCTGAACGTTGTCTAGAGTTGAATCCTCCAAGCCACCAGCGGTAGGTTGTCGATGTCCGGGTGATGGACCCGTCCTTCGTGGAAAGAGAGAAGATCGGGACAGGGTTCGAGGCAGAGAAATCTCTTCCTGGATAGGTTCAAGAGCAGGGCAAACCACGGTTGTCTCGGCCACCAAGGAGTAATGAGAATGGCATTGGAAAGATCTGTCTTGATTTTGGCCACTACTCCTGTGATGAGAGGGAAGGGTGGGAAGATGTAAACCAACTTCTTCGACCATTGGAACAGGAACGCGTCCCCTCGAGAGCCTGGGGCCTTGAACCTGGAGCAGAACTGGGGGCACTGCTTGTTCAGATGAGAAGCAAAGAGATCGATCTCGGGCTCTCCCCACACCCGAAAGAGGTCGGCGACCGTCTCAGGATGGAGACGCCACTCGTGACACGAGCTGGAGGACCTGCTGAGCTGGTCCGCCAACTCGTTCTCCTCTCCGGGAAGATGGATTGTTGAAGGGTGATGCCCCTCGGGATGCATCAGTTCCAAATCCGCAGGGTGATCTTGAGGAGCGTTGGCAACCTCGTACCTCCTTGTTTGTTGATGTAATACACGACCGTGGTATTGTCCGTTGACAGGAGGACTACCTTGGTCCGGAGCAGGGGGTTGAAGGCACGAAGGGCCTTTTCCACAGCTAACATCTTGAGCTTGTTGCCGTTCCTGAAGGAGCCAATGGTCCTTGATGGTGAAGTCGAGGGTGTGGGCGCCCCGTCCCTCCATTGATGCATCTGTCATCAGAGAGATTTGTTGTTGCGGTGGGAGAAATGGCATTCCTATACAGATGTTCTCGGGATCAAGTCACCAACGCAGGGATCGGGAGACCGCTCTTGGTACCGTGAGCCACCGCGAGGGAAGATTGTGCAAGGGATCGAACACCGATAGAAACCAAGTCTGTAGAGGTCTCAGATTCTTTTCGCTGGGACAAGGCTAGATTTCTTGAAGTTGATCATGAGGCCCAGCAACTGGAGAAGCAATAGGTGAAGTCGATGTCCCTGACAAGGTGATCCCGAGACAGGATGAGTAGGAGCCAGTCGTAGAGGTACGGGAAGACTGATTTCGCCTGCTGGTGGAGATAGGCTATAATAGGCGCCATGCACTTTGTAAACACTCTCGGGGCTGTTGAGAGACCGAAGGGAAGAACCCTGTACTGGAACATCTGGAGACCTACGGTGAAGGCCAGGAACCTCCTGTGATCCTCTCGAATCCCAATGTGAAAATAGGCATCTTTGAGATCAAGGGTCGCCATCCAGTGGTCCTCCTGTAACAATGGTAGAATAGATGCAAGGGTTACCATGCGGAAGTGCCGGTATGCCATACATTTGTTCAAGTGACGCAAATCTAGGATGGGCCGGAGCCCTGAGTCCTTCTTTGGTACCGTGAAGTACAGTGGTACCTCTACTTACGAATGCTTGTTCTACCGAAAAATGCGACTTACGAAACGCGCCTCCCGAAAAAAATTGCCTCGACTTAAGAAAGCGTTCCAACTTACGAAATTGGCACGAACGAGCTGCTCTCCGAATTTCGTGGCATGCCATTGGTTAGCGAAATCTAGCAAAGCAGCACTGTATTGGCTAGCGAAAGAGGAAGTGTTTGTCTAGCGAAATTCAACTAGGCAGCACTGTTTGGGCTTGCGAAAGAGGAGAGGAAGTGTGGCTAGCGAAATTGGTGGCTTCTGAGATCCAGGAAGGTAGGGCTTGTGGCTTGTGGCTTTTTGGCTTCTGATATTTGTGGCTTCTGATCTCCAGGACTGTATTTTTGGCTTGTGATATTTTTGGCTTTTGATCTCCAGGATTGTATTTAATAACCCTGTATTATACATTTGTATTGAGTTGTAGCTTGAACCTGGGGGCCTGGAATGGATTAGGGCATTTCAATGTTAAATTTGCTTCTACTTACGAAATTTTCTACTTACGAAATGGCTGTCGGAATGAATTAATTTCGTAAGTAGAGGTACCACTGTAGTGGGAAAAGAAACAGAAGCGAAGGTTAACAGGATCTACGGGCTCTATAGTGCCCTTAGCCAAAAGAGTGCGCATTTCGTCAAGTAGGGTGTCGGAGGGGTGTCTGGAGATAAAGGCCCCGGTGACAGGGAGCTCAGTGAACTCGAGGGCACAGCCCAGGGGTCGGCAGAATTGTTGCCAGGGGGGCGCGGGGGGGAAATGGAACGGGGGCGGGTGGGCGTGCGCACGCTTGCGTACACACATGGGGAGCACCATTTTGGAACACCCCCGTGTGCGCCGTGCGAATTCGTAAGTGCGGGCACCATTTTGGACACAAAAATGGGGCCCGCGCTCATGTGCGGGGAAGCAGAGGCGGCGGCAGTGGCAGCGGTGATGGCGGTGGGACCAGCCACGGGCCGGTCCCAAGGCCTCCGCAGGCCGCACCCGGCCCGCAGGCCGTAGGTTGCCGACCCCTGGCATAACCATTGACAATGATATTAAGAACCCACGAGTCCAAAGTTATCTGAGACCAGACGTTAAAGAATGGTCTCAGTCTATCTCCAAAGGGATGGGGAACGAAGTCCGTGGCAACGCCTCGTAAGGTTTTCTTAGGCCGCTCAGCATCCTTCTTACGGTGGTATCCTTGTTGGTACCGTGGCTTTGGAGGTGGACGGTGGCCAGAGGAGGAGGAGGACTGAGACGGATGTCTCTGCCTGGATTGATCGGTCTGGAACTGTCTTTCCTGAGAATAGTAGGGCCTATTTTGTTGAGATGGAAACCAAGCCCAATGACCTCCAAACCGGCGGCACTGGGGTTGGGAGGAGGAGGACATAACCGTGCTTCCTAGCTGCCGTCTTCATCCGATAGCGGAAGTTCAGGCGTTCGTCTGTGTTCTTATTAAACAGACCCGAATCATCAAACGGCATGTCTTCGATCATATTTGTGGCATGGGGTGTGTGTGTCAGATCCGAAAACCTGAGCCATGCATATCTCCGGAGCGCCACAGAGCCAGAGATCAATTTGACCACACAATCAGCTGAATGGAGAGCCGAAATGATTTGTTGGCCGCCAATGGAATGGGCTTCGGCTTGGAGAGCTAACGCCAAAGGCCTCTTATCCTCAGGCAGCTCATCCAACAGGGGCAGCATGCATTCCATTTAGTGCTGTTGGTAAGCACCCATATAAGCTACATAATTAGCTATTTTCATATCCAACACAGCTCAGGCGTAGAATTTTTTGGCGAGGCCATTTATTTTCTTGCTATCCCTGATGTAGAAGTCTTTGGGGTGGACAGGGTTTGTGCGCCTTCTACGATCGCTGAATTGGGCTTTGGATGCTCGAACAGCCACGATGCTTGCGTTGGGGCAATTCTATAAAGATTTTCAATCTTTCGTGACGTGGATGGCACCGTGGCTGGCCGTAGCCCATGAACGTTGGGCAATCTTCTGCAGAAAGGGTAGGAAGCCTAGAGCTGGAGGTGTCGGGACTTTCCCGTGGACTCTCCCCTCAATGGCATCCAGGGCGTCCTCGTCGGTCCTGACGATCTCAGTTTCCAATGCATTCCCCATACAAACGATCAGGTCCGCAAAGGATTCCACGTCGTCCGTTGGAGAAGCTGGGAGGTGTTCAACAAGAAGAGAGATCGGTGGTCGGACTCTGGGGTCGGTGATCGCAACGGCGAGGAGCAACGAGAGCCATGAGAATGGTGAGAGCCTTGAGACTGCGGAGATGCCGAAGAGGATCGGGAGCCTCGAGGGGAGTCCGGTAATGGTCTTTGCTGGAGTGACTGATATTGAGGTGGAGGTGTGGGTGGTTCGGATGAAGCGGCCCTATGGACCTGGGCCTGAACAATGTGAGATGTCGTCGTACGGGATCGAGGGGCCTCCGGGTCTACAGGCATTAAATAGCGGTGGGAGATGGGATCGTAGACCAGATTAGGGTACGATCTGAGGAGAGGGTCATCCTCTTCTTCTTGTGCTGAGCCATCCACCTCGGCACCTAGAGCCCCACGATCCCAGTGAGTAACGGAGGACACTTGTGGTGTTAAGACTGGCAGATCCTCACAAAGTTCCCCTTCAGACTCGGAGTCGAAGACCCCCTGGGGCTCCTGGTGAAGAGTCGTCGGTACCACAGCGGCCACACCTCGAGATGAAGGAGGTTTCGGTACCAGAGGTGTCAAGGGCCTCGAAATCAGAGGTGATAGAGGCTGGGAGGTAGATGGCACAGGTTCCTTAGACCTCGAACCCTCGGATAGAGAGGGACGGGACTTTTTAGAAGCAGACTCCCTCCATCTCTCCCTTTCAGAGGAGTGTCTTCGTTTCACAGCCTTTTTGCTTCGATGTTCCTCAGGAGAGGGGCCACATTCAGGGTGTGCCTTTTGGGGCTTTTCTCGGCCCTTATCGGCATCCCCATCCTATTTGGACGTCTTCTTCCTGGGGCTGGCCTTGGTCTTTTCAGGGACCTCCACAGCCGCAGCGGGTCCAGATGTTGGAGTTGAAGCAGGTCTGAGGGGCTGCTCATAGAGAGCCGCTTTAAGCCTCTTGTCTCTGTTCCTAAGGGCCGGCAAGGTCACGGACCTACATAAGGTACAAGACTGGGGATTATGGCCCTCGCTCAAACACAGGACGCAGGAGGAACGGGGGTCCGAGCCGGGAATCTTACCCTCACATTTCTCACATTGCTTGAAAGTGCGAGAAGCCAATTCGAAATCCAAGAGCAAAGCCAGACAGTCCAAGTTTGGTCAATTAGCAAACAGACGTTGAGTAGGTGATCCAAAAGAGTAGTCTTTAACAAGCGAAGGTCAAAACACAGACAGAAGGCCGTAGTCATTAGCGAAACCAACACAGAAGCTCCTTCGAAGCTGCTAGCGCAGCGGATGAAAGGCACTGGGAAAGAGCGGGACCGCTAGGGACTTTATAGGGATGGGCAGAGCTACCGCCAAAAAGTTGCAAATAAAGTTCTGCCTAGTGAATCCAGAAGTTTCCAAAGTTGCTGCGCATGAGCAGATAAAACCCATTTGTGTGATTTGCAGAGACCACAAAGAAGAAGTCAAAATCTTGCAACAGGGTGTGTTGCACAAATTGCTTTGTTGTCACTGTTGTTGTTGTTGTTGTTGTGTGTCTTCAAGTCATTTCCAACTTATGGGGACCCTAAGGAGAATCGATCACGGAGTTTTCTTGGCAAGGTTTGTTCAGGAGAGGGTTGCCTTTGCCTTCCCCTGAGGCTGAGAGAGTGTGCCTTCTCCCAAGTCACCCAGTGGGTTTCATGGCCAAGCAGGGAATCGAAGCCCGGTCTCCAGAGTCATAGTCCAACACTCAAACCACTGCACCACACCAGCTCCCTGCTTGGACATTAATTATGCCACGCAACCTTTGTGTTGAAAGGCAACAATGTGCAAGTGAACCATGACACCAAATGCACAACTAGATGCATTAAGCGTTAGAGCAATTACACATGGATGCCTAAGGATTTAGGCATCCGTGTGCAATGACAAATGACAAATGACACCTTTGCCTTATGCACAAAGCACCCTTCCTTGCATGGGCAGCTATGCCTCTGGGACCCTGAACTGAGTGTGGATGCACCGCCTCAGACAAAAATGCCCGGCCCTTCTGCCGGGGAAACGGTGCGTGGGAAAGGATCCAAGAGGACCCCTGCCTCTCTTTGGAGAAGGGTGGCCAGAAAAGTCCCTTCGCTGTGGGTGGTGGGGCACCCGAGAGACCAAAAGAGGGGAGAAGGCCTTGGTCCCTTGTGGAAGTGGCCCCTTGTGGGAGACCCCTGGCTCTTTTGGGGGCAGGGAGGGGGCTTCTCCGAGAGCTGGAGGGAGAGGTGTGTGATTTCCGGAGGGGAATGTCCTGGGCCGCTGGAGCAAAGCATGGGCTGCATTAACACCCCTCAAAAAGCTGGGCTCCTTCCAAGACTCTGCTCTGTGATCTCACCTCCAGCCAGCCAAATATTATTTTTGGAGCCTTCCTCCAGAGCTCCAGACGCTTCCAGCGGCTGCAAGAAGGCCAAGAAGGAAAGAGTGACCGGAGGCCGGCCAGCTCAACAGGCGACTGCAGGGGGCTGAGCCAGGATGCCCCGGGGCCCACAGCGGACCCCCCTTGTCCCTCAGCCCTTGCCCCCATTGCGCAGTGGGGCAATGCCACAGGACCCCTTTCATGCCAGCCCCCTTTTCCCCAGAGGCAGCGTGGCGTAGTGGTCTGAGTGATGGACTGCAGCTCTGGTGACCAGGGTTCGGTTCCCAGCTCAGACATTGAACCCACTGGGAGACCTTGAGTGGTTCACACTCTCTCAGCTTCGGGGGGAGGCAAAGGCAAATCCCCTCAGAACAAGCCTTGCCAAGAAAACCCCATGACAGTTTGCCTTAGGGCAGGGGTAGGCAACCTTTCCCCTTTAAGGGCTGAGGGACTTCAGCTCCCAGAATTCCAGGAGCTATTGGCCAACATGGGACTATTGGCCAGCATGGCTGAGGCTTCTGGGAGCTGAAGTCCCTCGGCCCTTAAAGGGGAAAGGTTGCCTACCCCTGACTTAGGGTCTCCATGAGTTGGAAACGACTTGAAGGCAACACCAGCCCCTTTCCCCCCTTCCCTGGACATTGCGGTAGGTGCCCACCTGACCTTACTTTTGAAACACAACACCACAAAGCTCATCATGCTGAAATGGCACAAAGGCTGACCGTGTCATGATGGATGGCCACAGACTGTCCCCATAGAAAAGCAACACTTTCCACCCACATTTTTCATCCTCACGGAAATAGTTTCCATGCTCAAAAAACAAGCCAAGCCAAAACCACAACCATAGAAGGTGTGTGTGTGTGTGTTTTTAAAAATTAAGGCCTTAGTTGGCCTCCCGAGTCTTATTTTTCCAACCTCAGAGGCAGGGCTGCCCTTTCCTCCTATGCATTCCCCAGAATCTCTTTCTAAGCCGGAAATGTTCCAGTCCAGAGGATGGGATTTTGGTTTTTTAAGAAGGCTTTTTTTAAAAAGGCATGTTGAACAAATCTTCAGCTGGAAGAAGATGGTCAGAGATTGACAGAAGTGTTTGTTTAAGCATTTGGGGCAGTTGACTCTCTAAAAATATTGGTTCAGAAGAGGTTTGCCGCATTGGTCCTATGAGGCTGAGAGAGTGTGGCTTCCCCACAGTCACCTAGGGGGCTTCCATGGCTGAACGAGGAGAGGCTGAACCCCCCAAAATGGTTATGCAATCGCAGGTGCAACACCCTCCCTTCCTCCCTCCTTTCAGAAGTCTGCTACGCAACTGTGAATATGTCCAGCGGCCAAAGAAATACAAGCGCACTGCAAGGGGACTCGCATCTGCGCAGGGTGACCAGACGCCCCAGGAACCGCGGAGGAGGACAGGGCCCCGCAAAATGAACGACATTGCCAAATAAAAACTCAAAACACTCATAGAAATGGAAATTCAAGCTCCAAATGGGGGACCCTTTGGAATTCTTCCTGGGCAGAAGGTTGAAATGTAGGACATGCCCTGGGAAAGGAGGACATCCGGTCACCCTGACTGTGCTGAAATTAAGGGGGGGGAATCTTTCAGTATTTGCATTGTGTCCCCAAGCATCCCATTGCCAACACGTTTGCTGTTCTTTTCCCCTCCGAGAAAGAAACACACACCGAGCTCTGGGTGCGAGTCTTGCCTCTTGCTGCTGCTCCTAGGAAAAGAGAACTCTAGAAGGACTCATCCTATCCCCATATTTGCAGCAAGGAGAGACTGTGAAGAAGTAGACGGATTTCTGGAAGCGACGCAACAAACATGGTGTTACTCAGTGGGCTTCATAGTCATGCTCAACATGGAGGATGCTTTGGAATGCCTCCTGGACAGAAGGCTGCAAATGTAGGACATGTCCTGGAAAAGGAGGACGTGCCTGGCCACCCTGCATCTGCCGCAAATGCTGACAGGATTCCAGCCAAGGGGTGCGAACTCTCTCTCAAAGGAGAGGAGAGCCTGCCCCAGCCTCTGTCTGGAAAAACAAGGGCTGCTCCTGGGGTGCTTTTGGGTGGGCCGATTCCACTTTTATTTTTTTTATTTTTTGGGGGGGGTCTTCAGGTGTTTTTGCTTTTCATAGAATCATAGAATCATAGAGTTGGAAGAGACCCCAAGGGCCATCCAGTCCAACCCCCTTTGGCCATGCAGGAACTCCCAATCAAAGCACTCCCTGTGACAGATGGCCATCCAGCCTCTGCTTAAAGACCTCCAAGGAAGGAGACTCCACCAAAATCTCCATTGAGGGAACATTGTGCTCCACTGTCGAACAGTCCTCACTGTCAGGAAGTTTTGCTCTGAGAGAGACAGAGGCCCAGCCTCCAGGGAAGAGGGAGCTTTGGGCTTCATTCAGCTGCTGCCATCCCTCCAGCCATCAGAGCAGGGCTGGCTGGGGGTTTCCTAGAGGTGTGAAAGTGTGTGCGGACGCACCTGGGGAGGGTCAGGTGTTGCCAGGTAGGTCAGGACCCCTCCCCAGGAAGCCCCTTCCAAGGAGGACTGTGCATTGCAGCCCCAGGAAAGGCCCCCTTTAGCCCTTGTCTGCTCCATGGGGGGGGGGGGGCAGGGGCAGAAAGAAGCACTCCTGGCAGCAGCAGCCCCATGGCTCCCTGCTTGGAGGGTCAGAGGAGGGCAAGGAAGACCACCACCACCACCACCACCATCCCCCAGTCCTGGACATGGTGGGAAGGGGAAGGGGAAGGGGCTCGGTGGTGGTGGGGGGGGGAGAGAAGGCCCCTGGCCCCATGAGGGTGGGAGTAAATGCTGTTCCTCCTCCCAGCCCTGGACCCAAAAGAGGGAGAGGACCTTGGAGGACCCCATTGTCATGGAAGAGACCCCAGCCAGGGAGTCCAGGCGAAATAAGGGGCAGAAGAGGGCATCTCAGGAGGCATTGCTTTTCCTAAAAATCCCTCTTCTAAGCAACTCTTGGGGAATAGGGCATGCAGACAATGCAGACAAGGATGCTGGGAGCTGCAATCCAACAGCATCCAGCTCCCTCTTTAAAACCTGCATTTGTGTCCAGGAGACGTTTGCCAGAGGAAGGACGGCTCTGTGCTTTATTCCATCAGGAACCCAAGAGAGAGACGGCACGGGTCTAAGTGGGGAACCGGGTGCAAATCTCCGCTCAGCTGTGGGAACCCACTGGGTGACCTTGGGCAAAAGTTTCACACTCTCTCAGCCTCAGAGGAAAACCATGATGGCAAACCTCTGCTGAACCAGCATTTTTAGAGGGTCAGCACGGCCAGTCTTCCAACCAGGTGAGGCCCCATTCGCCTTCTAAAACCAGACAAAAGGCCAGGTGTGTCCTGGGGGCTCTGGTGGGATTCAGGGGGTTGGACTCTTCTCCACCTCCACCAAGCCCAGGATGACCAGATGTCCTCCTTTTCCAGGGCATGTCCTCCATTTCAGCCTTCTGTCTGGGAGGAATTGGGCATGAACTGAGTTATGTGGGGAAGGGAGACAGCACCCTGGAAGACAAAAGGACTGGAAAAAATAGTCAAACTGTTATAGAGGAAACAAGGCAAACAGTACAGGGACCCAACAGTGGGAGGCAAAAAAACGTGCTAAGGCAGCAAGTAAAGGAGACATATGGTCTTAGATGTCTCTACACTAATGCACAGAGCATGGGAAATAAGCAAGATGAACTTGAACTCCTAGCGCAACAAAGCAAATATGATATAATAGGCATCACTGAAACCTGGTGGGATGAGTCTCATGATTGGAATGTAAAAATACAGGGGTATAACCTCTTCAAGAGAAACAGGCCAAACAGGAGAGGAGGAGGAATAGCATTATATATCAGGGATATTTACACCAGTGAAGAAATCCAGGACAACAATCCTGGAAGCCAGGTGGAGAGCATTTGGATAAAAATTAAAGGGGAAAGAAACAACAGGGATGTTATTGTGGGAGTCTACTACAGACCCCCGACTCAGGCAGAAGAACTGGATGATGCCTTTCTAGAACAGATGACCACACACTCAGAAAGGAGAAATATAGTAGTGATGGGTGACTTCAACTATCCGGATATTTGCTGGAAGTCAAACTCGGCAAAATCCTTGAGGTCTAGCAAATTCCTCACTTGCCTCGAAGACAATTTCATTGTTCAAAAGGTGGAAGAGGCAACGAGGGAGTCAGCTATTTTGGATCTGATCCTAACTAACAGGGAAGACCTAGTTAATGGGGTGCAAGTGGTTGGATCCTTAGGCGGGAGTGATCATGTCCTCCTGGAGTTTATTATACAGTGGAAAGGAGAAGCCAGGCATAGTCAGACACGCATTCTAGACTTTAGGAAAGCTGATTTTACTAAACTTAGAGAAATACTGGGGGTGATCCCATGGACAGGAATACTAAAAGAGAAGGGAGTTCAAGACGGATGGGAGTTTCTCAAAAGGGAGATACTGAAGGCACAATTTCAAACCGTGCCAATGAGGAGGAAGAAAAATGGGAGGTGTCTCAAGAAACCAGGATGGATGACTAAGGAACTTGCAGCTGAACTATGTTTTAAACGGAACATGTATAAGAAATGGAAAAATGGGGAAATCACCAAAGAGGAATTCAAACAAATAGCTAGCACGTGTAGGGTTAAAGTCAGAAAAGCTAAAGCGCAGAATGAAATCAGGCTTGCTGGAGCGGTTAAGAACAATAAAAAGGGCTTTTGGGGGTATGTCAGTAGCAAAAGGAAAAAGAAGGAAATGGTAGGGCCACTGTGTGGAGAAGATGGCAAAAAGTTAACAGGGGACAGAGAAAAGGCAGAATTACTCAACACCTTCTTTGCTTCAGTCTTCTCAGAAAAGGCAAAGGGTGCTCAACTTGAGGATAATGGAGCAGAGGACAGAATAGGAGAATTTCAGCACAGAATAAGTAAAGAGATAGTACAGAAACATCTGGTTAATCTAAATGAATATAAGTCTCCAGGACCAGATGAATTACATCCAAGGGTACTAAAAGAACTGGCAAATGTAATATCAGAACCATTGGCAATAATCTTTGAGAATTCCTGGAAAACAGGAGAGGTCCCAGCGGACCGGAGGAGGGCAAATGTTGTCCCCATCTTCAAAAAGGGGAAAAAAGAGGATCCCAACAATTATCGTCCAGTTAGTCTGACATCAATACCCGGAAAGATTCTGGAGCAGATCATTAAACAGAGAGTCTGTGAACATCTGGAAGATAATTTCATAATCACAAAAAGTCAACATGGGTTTCAGAGAAACAGGTCATGCCAGACAAATCTGATCTCTTTTTTTGATAAAATTACCAGCTTGGTAGATGAAGGGAATGCTGTGGATATAGTATATCTTGATTTCAGTAAGGCCTTTGACAAAGTTCCCCATGACATTCTTGCAAGCAAGTTGGTAAAATGTGGGCTAGACAAAGTAACTGTTACATGGATTTGTAATTGGTTGACTGGTCGAACCCAAAGGGTGCTCAACAATGGCTCCTTTTCAACCTGGAAAGAAGTGACCAGTGGGGTGCCACAGGGCTCTGTCCTGGGCCCAGGGCTATTCAATATCTTTATCAATGACTTGGATGACGGTATTGGGGGCATAGTTATCAAATTTGCAGATGACACCAAATTAGGAGGAGTAGCTAATACCCCAGAGGACAGGATCAAAATTCAAAATGACTTGAGCAGACTAGAAAGTTGGGCCAAAGCTAACAAAATGAAATTCAACACAGAGAAATGTAAGGTACTGCACTTAGGGCGGAAAAACGAAAAGTACAGATATACGATGGGGGACACTTGGCTGAATGAGACTACGTGTGAAAGGGATCTAGGAATCCAGGTGGACCACAAGTTGAACATGAGTCAACAGTGCGATGCAGCAGCTAAAAAGGCCAATGCAATTTTAGGCTGCATCAGTAGAAGTATAGTGTCTAGATCAAGAGAAGTAATAGTGCCACTATATTCTGCTTTGGTCTGGCCTCACCTGGAATACTGTGTCCAGTTCTGGGCACCACAATTCAAAAAGGATGTGGAGAAACTGGAGCGTGTCCAAAGGAGGGCAACTAAAATGGTGAAGGGTCTGGAAACCAAGCCCTATGAGGAACGACTTAGGGAGCTGGGGATGTTTAGCCTGGAGAAGAGAAGGCTGAGAGGTGATATGATAGCCGTGTTTAAATATTTGAAGGGATGTCATATTGAGGAGGGAACAAGCTTGTTTTCTGCTGCTCCAGAGACTAGGACCCGAAACAATGGATGCAAGCTGCAAGAAAAGAGATTCCACCTCAACATTAGGAGGAACTTCCTAACAGTAAGGGCGGTTCGACAGTGGAACACACTCCCTCGGAGAGTAGTGGAGTCTCCTTCCTTGGAGGTCTTTAAGCAGAGGCTGGATGGCCATCTGTCGGGGATGCTTTGATTGGGAGTTCCTGCATGGCAGGGGGTTTGACTGGATGGCCCTTGTGGTCTCTTCCAACTCTATGATTCTATGATTCTATGATTCTATGACTAAGAAGCTCAGGTTTACATTTCTATCATCATTTCTAGCTTTGATGTGGCCGTGCCCTCCATTTGTCTCGGATGTCCTCCATTTTGTTGGCCCTGCCCTCTTTTGTGGTAATGACATCTGGTCATGGGAGGCGCTGTCCTCTCCTTCCTGGGAAAGGACTCCAGGACCAGGAGAAGCCACCAAGAAGGCCACGTCTCCCCGGTTCCCCCAAAATGAGCCTGTGAGGAAGGAAGGAAGGAAGGAAGGAAGGAAGGAAGGAAGGAAGGAAGGAAGGAAGGAAGGAAGGAAGGGCCCCCCTTGTGGACTTTCGGGCCAGGAGGGGCTCACAGTGGGAGACATAGTCTTTCGAAGAGCATGGGCCCCCCCCCATCCATGCAGAAGGGTCCCTTTAAAGTCCGGAGGAAGACACAGGGCATTTCTTCGCCTGTGAGGGACAAGCAGGGCTGGACTCCCTGGGATGCTCTGCCCTTTTCCTCTTTGGGCACGTCCTCCATTTGCACAAGCCGGAAAGGACAATGCCGGGCCATCTCCGTGGCCATGAGGCTTCCAGCACCTTCATGGGGATGGCCCATTGGGCCGGCGCTGCACTGGACATTGCCCTCTGTCTGCCTTGTGCTTGTGGACTTTTGGGGAAGCAAACCCCTTGAGGGACCTGGTGGTGGTGGCCGCAGCTCTTGCTTAGAGCCCTCCATTCCAGGTCCTCCTGGCAAGGGCCAGCTCCAGCCGCCAGGACCTCCTGGACATGCCAGCGTCCGGCAGGCCAAGAGTGCCCTCTGGGGGCCTTGAGGGAAACCGCCACCTCCCCTGGCACCTCAAAGACCCTCCTCCTCCCACTGGACAGACCCCTCTTTTCTGGCCAAGGCTGGCAGAGATGGCTGTTCCACCCTGAATCCATGGTGGCCCTTCTGCATTCCCAGTGGACCAAGGGATGCGCTAAAGGCACCCACCGGCAAAGAGAGGCACATCTGCATGCGCAGTGGGAACACTGGCAAAACATCTGCTCATGTCTGTGTCCAGTTATGGGCACCACAATTCAAGAAGGATGTGGACAGTCCAGAGGAGAGTGACCAAAATGGTGAAGGGTTGGAAACCATAAAGCCCTATGAGAAGAGTCATAGGGAAATGCTGGGTCTGTTTAGCCTGGAGAAGAGAAGGTTAAGAGGGGATGCGATAGCCCTCTTTGTATATTTCAAGGGATGCCATATTGAGGATATGGAGCAAGCTTCTTTTCTGCTGCTCCAGAGAATAGGACACAATGGAGCCTCAATGGATGGAAGCTACAGGAAAAGAATAATAGAAGCATAGAATCATAGAGTTGGAAGAGACCCCAAGGGCCATCCAATCCAACCCCCTTCTTCTGCCATGCAGGAACTCACAATCCAAGCACTCCCTGGGACAGATAGCCATCCAGCCTCTGTTTAAAGATGGCTTCCAAAGAAGGAGACTCCACCAAAATCTCCATTAAGGGAGCAATGTCTTCCACTGTCAAACAGCTCTTACTCTCAGGAAGTTCCTCTCTTAATGTTTGGAATCGCTTTTCCTGCAGCTTCCATCCATTGAGGCTCCATTGTGTCCTATTCTCTGGAGCAGCAGAAAACAAGTTTGCTCCATCCTCAATAGGACATCCCTTCAAATATTTAAAGAGGGCTATCATATCCCCTCTTAACTGTCCTCACTTCCTATGGGAACGCTCACTCTCTCTTTCTCAGGAAGCAAGGCTTTAAACGGAGGCTGGATGGGCTTCTTTCAGGAGTGCTTTAGTGGTGCCTTCCTTTATGGCAGAATGTGGGGTTGGACTGGATGGCCCCTGGGGGTCTACGATGCTCTTTTCACACCAACCTGGTGCTCTCCTTCCTTCCCAAACTGGGTTTGATGGTGGCTTTAAATCCCTCCCAGTCAGAACTACAGTCAGAGTGCTTTGCAAAGAGGGATGGGATGGGATGGGTTGGGTTGTCTGCCTTTTAATTTCCCCCCTTATTAAGACCAATGGATGCTTTTATGTGTTCCCACTTGTGAAGGAGAAGGGAAATATCCTGTCTATCGATTCCCAGGCGGCGGAGGAGGAGAGATGACTGATAGGGCCCACTTCCCTCGGCTGGTTCTTTGTGGGCCTTGCAAGAGCGCCAGGCAGGGAACAGGGATGCATACAGAGGCTGCGATTATGCTAACGAAGCCCTAAATTAGTGCATTACACGCCCCATTAAGCGGGCCTGTGCCAAACCTGAAAGCACCCATAAATTTTGTTCCGAGGGTCAAGAATAATGAAATGATGGATCTTCTGCCATTACTTAGTCTGGAAATGAAATTTTGACAGCTTTGTATCTGTTCCAGTTTGCTTCAATGGCGTCCTTCCATCTTCCCAAATGGCCGGCCCAGTTGCACAGAGGGGCTTTTTTTTGGGGGGGGGGGAGAGTGGGGACATGGGGGGCTTCATCTTCTCCTAAATGAGGATTCCCAAAGAAGAGCCACTCACTGACTTTTGCGGCTGTTTAAAAGGCCGGCCACCAAAATCCTCACCTTTTTGGCTGGAGACTGGACCCTCGGGCAGACCGGACAATGGGACGGACTCACTCCTCTGCCCTTGACCACTTGATACGAAGATGTCAGTCTCATCATAATTATAAAGGGATAAACAGAGGCTGAAAAGCTACCTTTTTTGGACTGCAGCTCCCAGAATCTGGGGATTTGCTCCCAAGAAATGTGGCCTCGCCGTGGGAGCCAAATCCTCCTGTTCCGGCTGCCTCCACCCCCGACCCCCAAATGGCCCAGGGTGACCAGATGTCCTCCTTTTCCAGGACATGCCCTACATTTCAACCATCTGTCCAGGAGGAATTCCAAAATGCCCTTCCTTTTGAGCACGACTAAGAAGCATGGATTTATATTTATATGGGTGCTTTCAGCCTTTTGATTTGGTCAGGCCCTACATTTTGCTTCAATGTCCTACATTTTGCAGTGCCTTGTCCTCCTTGGTGCTGAAGACTGCAAACGGCTGCCTCCCAAACCCTTCTCTGCAATATTTCATAGGTGAAACCGGGAGACACGTGGCCAAAGAAGACCAGAGCATGGTCAAGGTAGCAGACAATATTAACGGGGAAGGACTGGCAAGTGAGGAGAGGCGGCAGCAGTTTGCTTTTGCCTGAGCAAACTGGGAAGGACAAGAGCCCACCCTTCCTTTCCTTTCCTCTCCTCTCCTCTCCTCTCCTCTCCTCTCCTCTCCTCTCCTCTCCTTCCTGCTGCGTTATGTGAATGGAAACTACTTTGGTGCTTGGAGCTCAGTTTGCAGCAACTGAAGTAAGCTGAGGACAAAGGAAGGGGAGGAGAGAGAAACTGGACATTATAAAAGCAGCCAAAAAGTGGGACGATAGCAGATTAAGGGTATTTTCTAAAGGGAATTGCCATGCCAGTCCCGCTGCAAGGATGCACCAGGGAGTCGGGACCTCAGGGGCAGCACAAACTCTTTCCTCAGGTGCAATGCACCCTCTGTTTGCCCATAACTGTCCCAGATGCATTGAGAAGCACCTTCCTTTTGGGCTGGTTTTTCTTTTTAGCCCAATGCATTGGGCCCAAATCTTGTTAAGGCAACAAGGGAAGCAGAAGAGAGACTTTAAAAGATCAGAGATACAGCCTAGCCAATTTTTATCCGATATTTATTTCTTCCCAGCAGAGAAATTAAAAAGCAAAAAAGCAAATGGATTTGGGAAATGAAGAGGCTGATTTAGGCTCATAGCTCAGGGCTGAGGGTCGGATGGTGCCCAAGGGCAGGGCCGGTTCCTTTGACCAGCAAGACCCGCAGCACCATGGCCCTCAGACCGCCAAGAGCTATGGGTGGGCCATGGCCAAATGTGACCCATTAATTCGGCAGGGGAACAATGTCTTGCCCTTCCAAAAGCAAAGCGGCGGAGCCTCTCCAGATTGTGTGTTCTTCTTCATTCATAGCTTTGGCCATCTTGACCATGCTCTGAGGTTGCTTGGCCACCTGTGTCCCAGTTTTCATCTGAGAAATTTGAAATGTTGGAGGGCATGCAGGAAGCTCTGCAGCCAGGAAGGAAGGAAGGAAGGAAGGAAGGAAGGAAGGAAGGAAGGAAGGCAGGCAGGCCTTGGAGAGAGAGAATCAGAAGAGACCCCCAAGGGCCATCCGGTCCAGCCTGGAGAAGGGAAGGCTAAGAAGGGGCGCAATACCATGTTTAAATATTTGAAGGGATGGAGCAAGCTTGTTTTCTGCTGCTCCAGAGAACAGGACCCAGAGCAATGGATTCAAGCTCCAGGAAAAGAGATTCCAGCTCAACATTAGGAAGAACTTCCTGACAGTGAGAGCTATTTATTGGACAGTGGAAGACATTGCCTTGGAGATTGTGATGGAGTCTCCTTCCTTTAAACAGAGGCTGCATGGCCATCTGTCACAGGGGGTACTTTGATTGTGAGTTCCTGCATGGCAGAAGAAGAGGGTTGGGCTGGATGGCCCTTCTTGGGTCTCTTCCAACTCTGGGATTCTATGGTTCTATGACTGGTGTGAATTGGGGCCACTTTGGGATGGTCCCCTGATGCTTATTGGGCACCTTGGTGCAAGACGGGACCCTGGCAAAGCGGATCCAGTTGGATTGTATTGGACCCAATCCGGTTGGGTGCTCTTGCATCTCCACAGATCAGTAATAGGACTGATTAGCTCCTCTACTGCATACGTAAAGTTGCAGTATGTGGGGCTGATATAAGGTTCTGGCCTGTCTGTGAGAGTACTGAATGTACACATACGCATGGAAGTAAAAATGTAAATTTGTGTATCCCAATGTTCTACGTGCAAAACGCAGTCCTATGCGTGTCTGCTCACAAGTAAGCCTCATTGAGCTCAATGGGACTCATTCCCAGGCACCATTGGTCTCAATAGGGCTTACACCAAAGTAGACATGGCATCATAGAGTGGGAATGCACTCTTCCATCCCATAGAAATGAGTGCTGACTTCCAACATTGTGGTGGTTTCCTATACTCTTAAAAAGGATAAGTATTTTGCAATGGTTTTATGACCTGAATGAATGGGATAATGACCCCCAAGTGGCCTATGGGTTACGCTTAAACTCAGAGCCTTTTGCACTTATAGCGGAGGAATGGAAGCCGTTGATGCTTCGGGTCTCTCTGTACGAAACAGAAAGTCATTGCAAAAACAGAGTGAGGAAAACAAGCATGATCAATTTATAACAATTAGTCAAAATCCGGGGGCGGAAGGGGGATTATGGGAAGCAAGCCCTGTATGCGTAATAAAAATAGCCCACCTCCCTCAATCGTCTGCCGTGTTAATAATTCCCGGATCAATCCCCAACTGCAGAAACAAGAGAAACTTAAAAGAATGCCAGATCCACGTACGGAGAACAGACGAAGCACGTACGGTAAATATTCCACACGTAAATATGCCCCGTTTTAGAGGCTGGCAGCAGTGCGGATGGATGCCCAGACGCAGAATCCAGGCTCGGCACTGGATTTTGCACAGTTTAACACTAATTACCGAAGAAGGAGTCACAAAACTACCCTTTTGAGCAGAAGATACTGGAGCGGATACTCAGGCATACCTTGGTCAACAAAGCTCCTTTTTGCAAAGTCTTGTTTATGGGAGCTCAGTCCAAACCACTCTCCCTTCCTTGTCCTCTGTCTAGCTGGAAGGTTTTTTGCAGCATTGACAATCAGAGGATGGTGGAGGAAGGCCGGAGAAAGAAAGAGAGACTTTGAGTGTTGGGTTGCAGGAGTGCGTCTGCAGGAAGCAATTCTCTGGCACGGAGCATACAGAGAAGGAGGATTCAGCCCTATGGGATCCTACTGTGGCCAGGCGTGCCTCCGGACAACTGGCAAGGCGAACAGCAGCTGCCCCCAGAGTCCCTTCCTGAGCATGTGTGAAAAGCAAAACAGAGAGGAAAGGGAGCTATCCTGGCATGTTGGAAAAGCAGAGATCTAGAAGTTTTGCCACCAAAATGGAAATCATAAGAAAAATGGAGGCCCTTGGATGGAGGGGAAACATTTTACACCTGTTCTCATGGGTCAGCGTGGTTGACTTTTGGCTAGAATCACAGAAGGGTCCCAAGGGCCATTTCCTCCAACCTCTGCCATGCAGGAAATCCACCGCTGAAAGTTTCTGGAGAGAAGGCTGTCGTCCAGCGAAGAAGCACCCACCCCTTCTTTGGATGGTCTTCTCCCCCCAAAAATAGGGACCGATTGCCCTGGATTTTGGACCTGTTCTCATGGGCCATCATGGTTGCCTTCTGCTTAGAGTTATAAGAGTGTGGGGTTGGAAGGGGTCCCAAGGGCCATCTAGTCTCACCCATTGCCACAGCAAAGACATTGTCCAGCCTCTGGCACGGAGCATACAGACAAGGAGGCGCGTCCAGAGGTCTTAAGCCCAGCTTAAGATGAGGAGGGACGTGTCCGGCCATTGCAAGGAGGGCTTGGCTGGCAGGCAAAAGGACAAGCTAATGGACACCCTTGATAGAGAAAAGCCCTTTTGCCGCTGCTCCTGCCAAGGATGGAACTGTCCGTCTCTCTTTTGGGAGCCAGGCTTGTCTTCTCTCGCCCTTTCGTTCCTCTTTTGGGAGCCCACAAGGGCCGGCCTTCCCTTGCAGGCCCCGAGGTGGCCGACACGGTCCTTTGTCTCCTCGGACAAAGCCGGCTTTCTGCTCCGGTGGCTCCGAACAAGGCTCTCCATTAACTCTGGCCCTGCCTCGGCCACACGTGCAACAAAGGGCCCGACACGGCCCCCGGCCCTCCGACAAGCCGGGCAACAAAGAGCCGAGGGGTCCTCTGGCCGGAATCATGCGCTCGGTGTCAGCGCATACATTTACCTACCTCAGAGGCCATTCAGGGCCACTCAGGCGGAGGAAGGTCAACATGGACGGCGGGCCAGGGGTAGCCATGGCAGCCAGGAGGGGGGATGCGGGGGGCCTTTTGGAAGCCCCCAAAGACTGGAGGGTGCCCTGGGACCCCACAAGGGTAGAGACGGAGGCCTCAGAGCAAAGGGGGCAAAATGGGGGGGGAGAAGGCACACAGAAGGAGGACAAGCAAACACTCGGGGTTTGCAGAGAGGATTAAGATGTGGCAGGTGAAGAAGTGGTCAGCAAACGCAGCTTGTGCTGCTGGGTTTGCAAAAGCTCTCCAGGCGCCGAGGAAGGGACCCTTCAGTTTTGAGTCTTCCAAGCAAAAAGGAAGAAAAGGGGAGCGTCTGACAGAGGGTCCACAAAAGGGGCTGCCTCCTCCTCCTCCTTGTTGGGCTCATAGATCTTCATGACCTCTCCTGGCCATTTGCTCTCTCTCTCTCTCTTTCGCATCCCACGAAGGGGGACTCCGTGGCCTAAACCGTGGCCTCAGTTGCTGTGTTTGGGAAGGGGGCACAGGAGTGGGGCAGCTCTCTCTCTCTCTCTCTCTCTCTCTCCACAAAAGAAGGGCTCCACGGGTGAAGGGCTGGAGGCTTCTGCAGAATTTAGGTTTCTCCTTCCTTGCTCATTTGGTAGACCAGAGCTGTGCTTCTTAGGCAACCTGGCAGGCAAGGGAGGCTGCCCATTCTCTTCTCCCAGTGTCCCGTATTTGGGCCCCTTCCCTTTTTGGAAACTTGATGGGGACCGGGAGGAACAGGCACTTTGAATAGCATTGCATTAGAAGGGGACTTATTGTAGATCTGCTTGGCAGAAGAGTGGTTTGAGCGTTGGGGGCTGCGGAGGGTCTCCCATGGGTCAGGAGAGGCGCTGCCCATCCTATGGGGAAGACCCAGAGAGAGGACTGGGGCCGGCAGTGCTGGCCTCCATGTGGAACGTGTCCCTCAGGTGAGGCTGGCCCCAGCCATCGCCTTTCCCTTGCACACATCTGCATCCGATGCACCTCTGGAAGACACCTGCATCCCTGGCAGCTGAGTGCTGGAGGCTCTGCTTCTGCCCTAGGAAGCAGAAATGCCTGCAACCAACCCTGGCAAAGCGCTGGAGGTGGGGGGCACGCATGTCCTCGGCCAGATCTCTCTCCTGCTTTGAGTGGTGGCCGCAACTAGGACACATGGACGGAGGGGTGGCCCCTTCCTCTTGCTACCAGGGTGGTGGTCTTGACCCTGGCACGTTCCACGCATTGCCACCATCGCCATCGGAGCTGAAGCACCAGGACCCTGGGCCGAATGCGAGAAGAGGGAGTCCTGGAAGTCCTGGGATTTTTTCCAGGCATCTGTTCCTGGGGGTCTCCCCCAAGCGATGCAAGACCCTCCCCAAAATGCTGGAGATCGCAGAGCGGGGATGTCCAAAGTAATCCCAGCTTGCTTGGCGGTGTCCAGAGTGACCGGGGAGATCTGTCCAGGTTGGCTGCTTCCAGCTGCCCTGGGATCCCATTGCAAGCAAATGCAGGAGAGGAGGGGGCAGGCTGAGTTGCCCCAGTTGCCAGTCCCAATTTGGGCCAAGCGAGGGGTTGAAAGAGGGGCTGCAGGATGGTCTCCCATTTGCGGCATGCTTCTCGTGACACTGGTGGGGGGGGGGAGCCTTGGCATGCCTTCGGTCTGGGTGCTGGAGCGCCTGCTTTCCATGCCGGGGGGGGGGGGGCGGGATTCGAGCAGGTGCCAAATTCTGGGTGAAATGGAGACCTGAGCCAGGGGAGGGGGGCCGGGGGGAGCCAAGCTTAGGGGTTGTCTTAGGGAAGCCTATAAGGCTTCTCGGGAGGAGGAGGAGGAGGCAGCATTCGGAGGGGTGGTAGGTGCCTGTGGGGCGGAGGGGGGACCGCTCCTGGCCCAGGAGAACCTGAGAAGTGCGCCTGGATTAGATTGGTGCTCTTCACCTGCTGGACGTCCATCACCAGGGGCAAAGGGCATGGGGTCACGTGGGCCTCCCCCCCACAAGGCCAAATGCCACGTCGTGTCACACACACTCAGCAGCCCACGATGTGAGCAAAGGCCAGAGTCTCTTCGGCTCTCAAGCCTCACAGGGATTTCGGTGGCCCCCAGGTTTTAGGGTGGGGGTGTCCATGTGCCTTCAAGCCACCTGTTTGCTTATGGTGACCCATGGATTTTGTAGGGTTTTCCTAGGCCAGGAATCCCCAGAGGTGGTTTTGACAGTTCCTTCCTCAGGGCTGACCCTCAGACCTGGAAGACCTACTAAGGAAGATCAAAAACTAAAGTGCTAAGGCAGGCTTAATGTTGAACATCAAGAAAACAAAAATAATGACCACCGAGGACCTTCACTAGTTCAACTGAGACAACGAAGAAATAGAAATAGTAAAAGAATTCCCATCCCTGGGATCAAACATTGATAGAAATGGGGACTGAGGTCAGGAAACCAGAAGAAGACTAAGAATGGGGAGGATGGCTATGAAAGAACTAGAAAAGATCCTAAAATGCAAAGGCATACAATTCAGCACAAAAGTCAGAATCCTACAAGAAGCCATTGTATTCCCCATTATTCCCATGGATGGATGTGAGAGCTGGACAGTCAAGAAAGAGGACAGGAAGAAAACGAATGCATTTGAGAGAATGTGGGTCTGGAGAAGATGCTGAGGATCCCATGGAGAGCCAAAAGGACAAAGAAATGGGTCCTAGAGCAGATCAAGCCGGAAACCTCCCTGGAAGAAGAAGCCAAGAGGACCAAACTGAGGCTGGCATACTTTGGACACATCATGAGAAGAGAGGACTCTTTGGAAAAGGCAAAAATTCTGGGGAAGGTGATGGGAAGGAGGAAGAGAGGAAGGCCCCATTCCAGATGGAGGGACTTTATTAAAGAGATCACAAATACGAATTTGCAGGAGCTGGACAGAGCAGGAGAGGACAGTCGAGGGGCTCTGGGAGAGGTCTCATCCCGAGGGTCACTGCCATCGGTCAAGATCAACGCAAAGGCAGTTCACAACAACAACAATGGGTGCCTTCAAGTCGCCTGTCAGTTTATGGTGACCGCATGGGTTTCACAGGGTTTTCCTAGGCAAGGAATCCTCAGAGGTGGTTCTGTCAGTTCCTTCCTCTGAAATACCGCCTAAGGCTCCTGGGATTTGTTGGCAGTCTCCCATCCAAGTACTAACCAGGGCTGACCTTGCTTAGTTCCAAGGTCTGGTGCCTTCAGGGTCTTTAGGCTCTGCTATATTCTGTGTGTGTGTTGCCTGTCCAGTTATGGCCACCCCATGAATTTCATGGAGTTTTCTTCGGCCAAAAAGAGCCTAAAAGATCCCTTGGTGGTCTCCCATCCTATGCCAAAGATTTCACAGGTGCAAACCAGGACACCTGTGGCCAAGCAACACAAAAGCAACGCAAAGGACCAAGGGGGAAAGTGGAACCAGCGGATGGAAACCGGGACATTTTAAAAGAAGCCGAGAAAGTGGATTGACAGAGGATTAAAGAGGACCAGGACCGATGGGGGGGGGCATGATGATGGTCAAGTGGTCCCAAAGGAGAGGCTTGCAAGGTCTGCCTCCTTTCCGTCCAGCCTCACCGGGTCTTGGAAATGGACAGCCCTGTTTCCTTTTAATATTAATTGGAGGCCCCACTTAAGGTTTTTATTCTGGAGAGCTTAATGAAAGGGCTTTTTATGGGTAATGGCAGAGGAGAAGAGCTCTCTCTTGCCAAGATTGCTGCAAATGGACTTTAATTAACGCCTTCAGGAGGGAGAGGGAGGGGGCAGAGGCTTACACTTTCACAAACACACACGCGCACACACACAAACACACCTTTTAACCATCCTTTGAAAAGGTGGCTAAGAGCTCAGGGAATGGGGAGGAAGGAGGCAGGGCTTGCTTCGTTTGGTGGAGTCAAAGGAAACACAACAGCACAGGTTGATCCAGTCTCTTTGCGGTCGGAGAGGTAGCTTGGTCCAGATGTCCAGCCGTTGACCCCTCCTGGATCTTGGCCATCACTTTTGCAGAGAAGGCCTCTCTGGTGGGGATTTTTGGCAAGGGGAGCCAGTAGCCCACTGGCCAGGCCAAATGGGGGGCGGGCGGGTGTGCGTGACCTTTGCAATGTGGTCACTGAGTGACCACTTGGCTTTTCCAGGCCACCGAGGAGCAATTAAAGGCAAGGAGGGAGGAGGCCCTGTGTAGCGGCAGGGCCAGGTAGAGAAGCATTAAGGCCTCCTCACCCTTCACCATGATGAATGGACGCAGGGAGGAAAATGGCCTGCTGCCCATTAATCTGGGCTAATCAGTTTGAAAGCTGGCTTGCTTTATTTAGTAATTAAGTGGTTATCAGAGGAGGAGGAAGGGAGAAATGATCCATGGGCCACGGCTGCAAGCGTGCGGAGCAGCCCTCCCTCTGACCGGCGGATAATGAGATGCAGCTGGAGGGTCCCTTACACACACACACACACACACACACACACACCAAAAAATCTCTCTGTCTCTCTTTCTCTCTAGAGAGAGAGTGTGCAATCCTGGGCTTTTTAATTACGGCCATTGGCAAATGCTGAAAAATGGTCTTCAGACTCAGGGCTCAGCTAGACCCTTTGAATGGTGGTAATTGCCCCCTTGAGCGAAGCAGAGCAGGGTTTTAGGAATACAATCTCCCCCCCCCCCAATGGCCACTGAGATTAATTTACGGACTCAGAAGTTGCGGGTGTTAAAATGGTACGATGTGCCAAGCTTCTGGTCCGCAGAGACCCCCAGACCCTTTTCACATGCGCAGCTGTCAAGCCAGATTGTTGTTGCATGCCTTCAAGTCATTACTGACTTATGGTGATTTCTCTGCCAGATTTGTTCAGAGGGGTTTTGCCATTGCCATCCGCTGAGGCTGAGAGAGTGTCACTTGCCCAAGGTCACCCGGTGGGTTTTCATAGTCCAGAGTCATAGTCCAAAGCTCAAACCACTATGCCTTGTTGGCTCTCCAGCACAAACCCAGACGTCATCCATCGTACATCTGTGAGTCTGATTTTTCCTGCCTAGATTAGTACCTTACATGGAAAATCGTTCTCTCCAATCTGTTCAGTCATCTTGGGTCTTGATTCTGCCTTCTGAGGCATTCGCTACTGCAGATGTCACCCACAGATTGGATGAGTATCCCCTCTACTGCGTTGTCAGAGTCACACCGGGCCCAGGACTGAACCCGGGGGCAACCACTGGTCACTTCTCTCTAGGATGGCTCTCTGGGTTCAGCCGGCCAGCTACAAACCCACCTGACAGTTGCATTGTCTAGTCCACATTTTACCAACTTGTCTGAATATCATGGGAATCCTTGTCAAAAGCCTTACTGAAATCAAGATATACTGCATCCACAGCATTCCCCTAATCTATCAAGCCAAAAACATCAACTCTGTGTGTGTGTGTGTATACTTTTTAAAATAGGTGCAGGATCTTTAGGGGGGGCT
Source organism: Phrynosoma blainvillii (assembly GCA_026167975.1). Classification (NCBI taxonomy): domain Eukaryota; kingdom Metazoa; phylum Chordata; class Lepidosauria; order Squamata; family Phrynosomatidae; genus Phrynosoma; species Phrynosoma blainvillii. The sequence continues at coordinate 2,183,452 of JANUYF010000003.1, forward strand.
TCATGGGGGTCAAATAAGGGTTTTCTTACCCCGCAGGACCTGCCCCTTCCTCTCTTGTTCCATCTCCCGTCGTGCCCCAAAGGAGCCCCTCTCTGCCTGGCTGTGGCCTCAGTGCGCCTGCCGCCATGTGCCTCAGCCTTGGTGGCTTGCACACTTTGTGTGCGAAGGACGGAAGCGGCTGCTGCTTGGAAAAACTCACTTGGATTTTAGTGCATAAGGAAGCCTCTCAGCTGCCCCCTCCCCAGCCCCCTTTGACTTGAGTAATGCTTTGTGTGCCTGGACACCCCAGAAAGGCAGGGCAGAAGGCATGGCCACTTCCACCTGGTCCTTTGTGAGAGTGGAAGGAGCCCCCCCCCATGGCCGCCACCTCGGTTGCCCACTCGTCTCCTTCAGGCTCCCCCCAAATGCGAACAAGGGGTCCGGGGCTTTGTTGTGGGGCCAGCGCAGGGCCAGCAGAGCCTCTCCTCCCTCAATGCTGCCTTTGCCTCTTCCACAGGTGCCTTTGGTTTGCACACTGAGGGCCCTGCGTCCCCCAAAGCCAGACCCGAGGGATGCAGGAGGGTTTTTTGCTGATTCCAAAGGCTGTTTCCAGCCCACTTTCTTCAGTGGAGGAGCCAAACGGGCCCTTTTGGAGGCTGAATGGTCAGCCGAACCCACTCCTTTGGCCCCCAGGTGCTTGTGCTGGAGGTCTTTTGGCCAGCACCATCTCCTGGTCTTCCTCAGACCTGGAGGCCTTCTTATCCTTGGAGGACATCTCTCTGGACAACCCTCTCTCCTTACTGGAGGTGGGTGGGATTTTGGCCGAAGACCCCTGCGCGGGGGCGGAGGCCAGTCTTAAGGCCTTCAACTTGAAGCCTTGATTCTTCAAGGCCTCAGTGGTCATCCCTTTGCAGAGATGACAGGCCTTGGTGTTGTGGGCTTCACCCAAACAAAGCACACACTGATCGTGGCGGTTGGTGGTGGGAATCCTGGTGCTACGGTGCTTGAAAGAGGCCATTTTCCCATACAGAACCGGGGCAGGACAAAGGCTTCTCTGGGCTCAATGGGTTGAAGGTGTCCAGGTCGGTCGTTGGAGGAATATGGCTGAGGTCTTGCACAGACTCCAGGAGCTGGCCGGTCAGTCGGTCGGTCAGTCAGTCAAGAAAGGACTTCCTCCCATCAGCTGCTTTCCTTGCCGGCTGATGCTTGAGCGTAACCATGGCAGGAAGGTGGAGGGCTGTTTTGCATTTGGCTCCATCTCTTCTAGTGGCAGAGCAAACACCCGGGACCCTTCCATGGCCGGCCCCTGTTTGCACAGAGACTCACGGCCAAGTTGCACTCCATGGGGACAAAGGGGACAAGGCTATTAGTTGCCTATCCAAGGGGTGGGGGGCACGGGGGGGGGCAATCAGGCTCAAGATGTTAGATCAATATTTGCCCCAAGAAGGTGGCGGGAGCATTGGGCTGGCAAGGGTGGCTCTCTTTGCCTTTCAGCAGCTCCAGCCAAGTGGACAAAAACCCTGCAGTCAGTCCCAACAGAGGCAACGAACGGATGGGAAACCTCATCCTACATGGATTTTGAGACCCTTTCTTGGGGGTCCCTTCTTCCCATGGACGGATCCCACCCAAAGGGCCAGATGCAGCTGGTGGCCGGTCGTGAGGGACGAGGGTCTGCCGAGGGATGAGATGGCGAGTCCGTTCTGGGTTTTAGTCTGAACTTGGGAGTACCCAACGTGCCACTCCAAAATGGAAAGCTTTAAGGTTCAGACTCACCAGCCCCTTTGACCTCAGACCAGAGGCAACAGTGCGCTGTGTGTCTTCTCTGCAAAAGATGGATCCCCAGAGAGGAGGAGGCTCACTTTGGGTCAAGGCATTCATTTTGGGTCATTGTTGGGGGGCAACCCAGTGGGTTTTCAGGGAGCCACTGCATGGAGGAACAGGGATTTGAACCCGGCCGCCAGAGAGCCAGTATGGCCTAAGGGTTTGACTCTGGAGACGACAGGGGTGGGATTTCCTAATATCTGCACTGTAGAAATAACCCAGTTTGAGACCACTTTAACGGTTGTGACTCCATCCTATGGAATCCTTGGATTTGTAGTCTGGAGAGGGAGCACCGGTGCTCTTGGGCAGAGAAGGCTAAAGACCTTGTAAGACAACAATCCCAGGATTCCCTAGAATGGAGCTACAGCACGTAAAGTGGTCTCAAACTGCATTGTTATTTCCGCTGTGCAGATGAACACTGGAGACCAGGGTTCGATCCTCAGCTCACCCACCCATGGAAAAACGCTAGGTGACCTTGGGCAATAAGTCACACTCTCTCAGCCTCAGGGGAAGGCAATGGCTGGAGAACTCTTGCCAAGAAAAACCCTTGAGAGGTTGACCCAACTTGAAGCCACACAACAAAGATGAACTCAGAGGATGCCGCCTTCCTTCCAACGCCTCCCCAAACTCTCCTCACCTTTCTGCTTGCTTTTGCATCTCTATCGGGAAAACTTGAACTTGCAGCCTTGCTGCAGAGCCCATGGAAGATGTCTTTGCTGAGGGACGGACAAGGGTCCTCCTAAGGGTTCCTCTGGCCCTTACGGGGGAAAGGCATCTTGTGGGTCCGATCTGCCGGCAGCCCCAAATTGCACAGGTGTGTGAATGGGAAATGGCAACCGGCCCCTCCTTGAGGGAAGTTCGGGAAAGCGCGGCTCGCTCTCCCTTCTCCCTCTTTTCGGAGGGCTTCCTTCCCCTCTTTTCGGAGGCCGGAGGAGGCTAAGCGTCCAGCGCTGGCCCTTCTCTGGACATCTGACCCAGCTGACCGACTCCTGGTTTGGGAGAGAAAGGTCTCTCATTCAAGCGCCGTTTCTTTTAGTGCGGCAATGCGAATCATCTCACTCACGCATTGTGGGTTTGTTATTCACACTTTGGAGCCACACTGATGCGCATCTCTGTGAGTTTGTTGTTCACACGTGCAAACATTCGAATGAAGATGGAGCCGATGATGCAAATGCATTGGGAAGACGTTCAAGGCATCTTGAAGAGAGTTTTATCTGTTCACGCCAGTTATTCACACTACCAACGATGCAGATCTTTTTTTAAAACCTCAAAGAAAAGCCAGATATCAATTAAGTGGGGGTTTTGGCAGCCCCCCCCCCAAAAAAAACCCACAAACCTTAGTTGGGTGCATTTGGGATGCATATGAACAATGGAGATTTAACCCAGATTCATCCTGAATCATTTTAATGGTGTAAATCAGGGGTAGGCAACCTTTTTCCCCCTTTAAGGGCCAAGGAGGGACTTCAGCTCCCAGAAGCCTCAGCCATGTTGGCCAATAGCTCCTGGGATTCTGGGAGCTGAAGTCCCTCCTTGGCCCTTAAAGGGGAAAAAAGGGTGCCTACCCCTGGTGTAAATAACCCCTAATTCAGAGGCAGGAAAAAGAGGAAGATGGACCCAACCCTGATAGGCAAAACATGGAAAGGTGATTTTTGGGGGGTTGGAGGGGTGTGTGTGTGTGGGGGGGGCTGCACGGTTCAACAACAGCAAGGAGAAGATCCTTTTGTGAGCTATTCTCAGTGTTAGGAGAAAGACAAACTCAAAAGCCCTCCATCAATCAATCAATCAATCAATCAACGTGGCTTCTACAGATGACAAGTTTTGACAGGGAAAATGATTTCGGGAGAATGAGTCTCTTGCCTTCTGCCAGGAAGCGGTTAATGCAAATGCATGTTTTATCATCTGTTTTAAACTTTTGTATGCTTCAAAATCAGTTTGATAGTATTTCGTAGTGTTTTAATGTGTTGCTTTTAAACTGGCCGCTTGTCAAAAGTACGACAGCCTCAGTTGAGTCGCTGCAACTTCTGGGGGGGGGGTTCAGGCCTGATTTTCTCTTGGACCCATTCGTTCCTCTCTCTTTTTGGCAGTCGGTGGGTCTGCAGATCCCCCTCCGCGTCTCAGAGCCATTGGTGTTCCTCCTGTCTGCTCTCTTCACCGTCCAGCTTTCAAATCCACACACAAATCACAAATTACGTGGCTATGGATGATCTCCCCACCACCACCATTTTTATCCGCAAAAATTGGGTTCTGAAGGCACTGCTACTCTGTTTTCACCAAAAAGGGAGATAGGCTTCCATCGCTAAGGAAAGAATCCCTCTGGCCTTTTATCGGCTGCAGGCAACAAGCCCTTTTTTCATTGCAGAGCATCCAGAAACCCAAACGGAGAATGGCAATAGCCCCTCACGTGTTGTTGGACAGCAACTCCCATTGTCCCCCTAGCTATTAGGTAATGCCAATGGAGAGGGGTGCTGGGAGCCGCAGTCCACATTCCCAGCAGCAGGGCATCCATCCAAGGAGCTCTAACCCCCATTTTGATGAAATTCGATGAAATGAGACACACCTGCCCCCCCCGTCTCCCCAATTTGCTCCTCGGAGTCTTCCTTCTTCCATCGGCCGAACTGGAGCTTCGTGGGACGGATTGATGGGTGAACTTCTGGGTAATGCACTATAATTCCTTTGTTCCAACCAATCATCAGATAATTAGGGTAATTTTGTTTTAATACAGTTTCAAGTAAAGTGCAGCCAGCCAGCCTCTCCTCAATGCCCGGGTTTCAGCTAATTAAAAGAAAAATCCACTTCGCTGGCACTCAGCGGCGGCTATAAAATACCCAGCGCCTGGTGTTTTACCAAACGCGATCTGTCTTGGTTAATTAATTAAGTAGCTGAAGGATTAGCATTTCGAGAAAGGAACAAATGCGGCGCACGTCTCTCCTCGGCTTTTCTTAAGAAAAAAGAAAGGGGGAAAAGAAAAGCCAGGCCAAAGAAGGGGGGGCAGGTGACCCCTGAAGACAAGCAATGTGGGGGGGGGAATAGGGTCAAGCGAGAGAGTGTCCACTCTGCTACTGTACGGACACGGTCAGCGTTTGCCCCTCTGAGTTCGAGTTGCACCCTTGGTCCCTTCGCCACTCAAAGGAGGCTCACATGGCTGAGAAGAGTCAACACAACTCTTTTCAGAGCGTTTGTTTGAACAGGAAGGGAAGCAAAGGCCTTTGGGGTCAAGACCAGAACCCAGACCTCCCCAAAAATGAACTCAAGGGGGTAGCCGCTGTCCCGTACCGTCCAGTCCTCTTCTACCTATGGAGACCCTCTCAAAGGGAGGCCTCCAGGATGCAACACCCCTTGGTCATCCCCTGCCCTGCTCAGGTCTTGCAAAATCAGGGCGGCCATAGGGGCTTCCTCGATGGTCATGCCACCTTCTTTCACACACAATGGTAGCAACTGTGGACAGTTTTAGAAAATGGTAGGACTCCAGAAACCAGGTTTCAATCCCCGCTCAGCTGGCACATGCTCTCAGCCTCAGGGGAAGCCAATGGTAAACCTCCTCTGAGCAAATGCTGCCAAGGAAAGTCCATCATAGGGTCACCTCAGTCAGAAGCGACTCAAAGGCATGGCAGCAACCAAGGCCATGGGCTGGGGGCAATGGGGTGGGATGCTCCCTGGCCGGAGGGTCCTCTGGGGCTGAGCCGCGCGGGCAAGGGTCCAGCTGACCAGCAACAGAGGCCAGGCATGGGCTCTGCCCCGCTTGCTGACCAGTGCCCCCTTGACCCACACTGTCCCCATTCTCCAAGCAGTCAAGCCCAAAGGGAGGAAGCCTGTTTCATGCTTGGCCATACAGCTTGAGGGTCTCCCTTATCTGGAATTCAGGAATATTCCACAACTTTAAATTTAAAATAACAATAATAATAATAATAATAATAATAATAATCCCAAAACTGGCCACGCGGGTGGCTGAGAGAGTGGCACCTTTGTGAACACAAACTGTTTTGTGCACAAAATTACTAAAAATATTATGTATGAAATTACCTTCAGTCTATGCTTATAAGGTGTATCTGAAACATAAATGAATTTCATGTTTAGTCTTGGATCTCCAAGGCATCTAACTTATGTTTACCTAAACATGCCAAAATCTGGAAAAAGAATCTGAAATCCAAAACACTTCTGGTCCCAAGCATTTTCAAATAGAAAGACTCAACCTGTATTTGCCTTTTCATCTCCAAAAATCTTACCAAGCTGCAGGACAGGAGCCGCATTTGCTAAGAAGAAGAAGAAGAAGAAGGCTTGCCATTTTCCTTGCCTCGGCTGAGAAAAGGCGCTTTGACACTCGAACACAGCACCAAAACAATGCTCAAACACTGGGAGATTTTACTCACTTTGCAAAAACCAAAACAAAACACACGGAAGAAAACTCCTCTAGTTGGGCGGATTCTGACCTGTGTTTTCTCCCACAAATGCTTCACAAAAAAGATCCCAGATGAAAAATGAAACTGAGAAATGCTCTCTCTTAACCTCCAACTCGTTCCTATTGTTTACTCTGCCTTCACTTGTGACCTGCTCCCAGGGTTTTCCTGGCAAGATGTCTCCAGAGCAGGTTTGCCACTACTGCCTTCCTCTTGAGGCTGAGAGAGTGTGACTTGCCCAAGACTGCCCAGGTGATTTCCAGGGCTAAATGGAGATTTGGCCTCCCAGAGTGTCTTGGCCCAACACTCAACCATCACACGCCATGTTGGCTCCCTAATCTCAACCTAGCAGGTAGAAAAACCTCTGTAAATACTTGTTTTTGCAAGCAGGGATGGAGCAAAGCCAAGGTTTACCTCCCTTGCTAAGAGCGATGCTCTGAACTCTTCTTCCCACTGTTTTTTCAGCAAGAAAGGAATGGAAAGAGCAGACCCCAGCAACCCATGCGCCGCACAGACACAAAGAAAGACACACCACACACAGTGACACGCAAGGCTGGAGAGAGACACTTAAGTGTTCAAAACCTGTATTTATTGAGCTTCTCTTCACTGACATCTGCATTCAATAAATAAACTTCCAGGGGACAGACACATCATGCGAAATCTCAGGTCAGCTGCAGAGACTGAGAACCCAAAAGTGCAACGGGCGGCGGAAAAGAGAACAGCGTCAGGGTTGGTGGGCGACTGGCAGCTCCGGCCAAAGGTAGCCCTGGTCAGCCGGATCGGACTGGCAGCTCCGGCCAAAGGGAACTTCTCAGCTGGCCAGGACATCCCTCTGCCCTCAACGGGGCTCTCCTCCTTTGGGGGCAAGCTTCGTCCCGGCACTACTTGCGTTGTCTTCCACGTAATGCCAGCTGATGAGTGGAGAGAGGAGAGGGCAGTCGGCCAGTCCGGGTCCTCCATTTTATTGTTTTCCTCCCGGAACAGTGGCCTTGGGCTCCTCCACCAACCTGGCTCTGGGTTTCGGAGGGCAGAGGGCACAGCCGAGGCTTCCTCTCCTCTGAGCCACCTGGCCGCCAGGGCCGCCGCCACCGTGGGAAGGGCAGCCGGAGACCAAGAGACTCAAGCCACCTGTCATACGTACATCTTGGGGCCAAAGAGCAACACAGGGAGGCGGGAAGGAGAGAGACATCTGAAGCTGGCAAATGAGGAAGGGGAGAAGGGGGTCCTGAGGGCCAGAGCGGTCACCACGGGGGCCTTGCACATTTTGAAAGCAGAGAGAATGAACACTCCTCGCTACACGCATGGACACCTGAAAGGTCAAGGGGGAAACGTTTCCGGAAAGAGAGAGCACCTCACTCAAGGCAGGCAAACAACTACGGTGTCCCTAAAGAGTTCTCTGGAGGGCAGACCTCCTATCTGGGTTCAGGTTCCTCCTCCATGCCAACGCAATGTATAAAGGAATCGAGATAAGGACTGGTTCAAGGAAGGACCTTAGAGGTGTGCCAGCCTCTCTCTCGCAAGGCCACCAAACAAAGTGGAGAAGTTTTAACACAGAGAGCTTTCCCTGAAGGATCCCTAGAAGAAGAGGAACGAAGGTCTTTAAACACCTATTCTTGGAGATGTTGAAGAAAGATGGAGACCTAACATTGATTATCTGTGACCCCCCCCTTCCACTCAAGCCAACCATTTAGTCAGGCGTGGAATCATCAAGGAACTACGACTTAGCAATCATAACAAAGTGAAAATGAAATGTCTCTGATGGGTTGAATCCCACGGCCGGCCGTTCTCCCATGGCTGACAAAAACTGCAGCCAAACAAACAGTGGGAGCCACCAGCTTCAGTGCAAGAGGAAGCCAACTGGAGACATTCATCGACTGCCATTATTTCTCTGAAATGCTACAACCAAGTCCATCATTTACTCTCCAAGATGTCGTTTCTATCATTTGGAAGGACATAAGGACACTGCTTTGCACATCCAAACAAGTATTACTTAGGTGTCGTCAATTTATGTACAAAGGCTGAACTTTTATTTTATGCTCCCTGGGGGGTCTTTTTAAACATTTTATTACACAACAGAGCCCAAGTCCAGCTGAAAGTGCTTGAGGAGGAGCCTGAGGAAGCCTGATCCTCCTTCGTCTGTCTCCAGGGGAGGAAAGAAAGGAACCCAAATGATGGCCGATCTGGACGCCTCTCCAGCTCATAATTGTACAGGAAGGACGTCCAGTGTTTGGCGCCATGACTGCTTCTCTCTCATCGGTCAACCAACGGGATACAGATTCCAGGCATCCCAGTCCAGTGAATGATGGTATTGCGTTTGTGACATTTTAGGAGACCCTTCAGTAACGTGACGGGGGAGTGGGGACAGGAGGATGAGGATGAGGATGATTCCACTTGCTCAGTTTGGGGCCGTCTGCGATCCGGACTGGGGCTCTGTCCTCGCTGCAGAGGTTCTACTGAAATGGAAGACAAAAACAAACTGAATTTGCAAAGGGAGCCCAGCCCTGTTGCTGCAGCGTTTTATACAAGTCTTACAACCAGGGAGGTCCATCCGGCTGAGGCACGGACTCAACTCTCATGAGATGGAGTCCACCTGCAACAAGAGGATGAAGAGGACCAGACCCCTTGCTGCCCAGAGAAAACACCACAGCGGCCCCTTCCCCTTTTTGTCACTCCAGGCCACCCACTATCCCATCCCAAGAGACGAAGGCAGCATTCCCCTACAAGCTGCTAAGATTCTGGAAATGGGACCTGAAAGCACGAAGGCTAAGGCAGCAAGAGGGAGAAGATCTGCCCCGGAGCAATTCTGCTCTATTGAGGAGATCCAGGTTCACATCTCCCAACCAGGAGGCAGGTTACTCAGGCAGCCTCTCTCTGCCCAGCCCTCGACGGAAAGCAAAGACGGAGGATAAACAAGGCGAGCCTGGCAGGATGAGATATTCAGGGCCCCTCCCAGCCTCCTTCTCAGGATGCCTGCCATCGGAGAGGAGGGTCTGCAGCTCCCTTTGGGTCCTGGGACCCAAAGTGACACTTTGGCAACCTGCTGTTGCTGTCAAAAGCGGCCTACCTGTGTGAACCATCTACTTCTCTTCTTGATGGAGAGCTTCAATGAAGGCTTCAAGTTTCTCTTGGATCTCCCGAACTTTTTCTGGAAAGATTAAGACATCGCTGTGAGAATGGCTAAGCTCCAAGTACAGACATCCCTCCAGACAAAAATCCACCAGACAGTGATACCTTTATTGCCCAAGCAAAATGCACAATATATGCACAGTATATTATGCGTTTTGGTTGGCCAATAAAGGTATCACTGTTTGGTGGATTTTTGTTTGAATTTGCTAAATGGGCAACACAGGTGGTACCCCTGCACATCCCTCCTGGGTGAAAGAGGGCAAGGGACCTCAGAGCCAGAGAGGAAGGATGGGGAATGGCCCATCACAACAACAAAAAGAGAAAGGAAGGAAGGAAGGAAGGAAGGAAGGAAGGAAGGAAGGAAGGAAGAGGACTGACTCCAAAGCCTATGATGGGGACACCACGCATTTCACAGTGCATAAAGCTTTTGCTATTGCATAAGAGGAGGGAGAAATCTTGGGTCTCTCATTTGATGGGTTTTTAATCAAAGCTACCTAACAGCTTTATTTATACTTTTATGGCTTTACATAGACATAGAGAGTACTTTTAATGATAACTGCAGATGTTGGTAGGAGCCAGGGGCTTTCTTACTGACCACTGCAGAAGATGGCATCTTGCTCATGTACCACATTTGCTGTCCACTGCTGCTGCGACTTCGGCTCAGCTGACTTTCAGTTATTTATGTCTGTGTCGTCACACAGATGCTTGTGCTAAATGTTTATTTGTAAGTAAGGCATCATGTGACACTGTCCCCACTGGGAACTGGCATGGATTCATTCACAGGGACCCTACGATCTCCAAAGGAGGCCTTTCGCTCTCTCTCTCGGTCCAACCGCCTCCCGGCCGGCAGTCTCTATGGTGCAGCCACCTGTAGCTCCTTGAGAACATCCCCTCCGACCCCAGCGTCCTTCCGCTTGCCCACATTTCCCACCAGCGCTCTGGCCATCTGGCCATCGCTCTGGAGGGCTCCTGTGTAAGAAAGCAAGGTCCCCTTGGATAGCTTTCTGCCCAGCGCAAAGGACATGGATGCCGGATGCCAGCCAGCACCTGTTGAACAGCGGCCTTTGTGCCTGCGGGAGCTGCAGCCGGAGGCACAAAGCCCTCGTTTCCAGCTTTGCCACAGTGAAAGACGCTGGGGCGGCCTCTGCGGTGAATGGCCTTTCTCCTCCCCATTTACTCAGTGTTTACTCAAAGGATGAGCTGTTCCATGCCTCAGTTCATCCTGTCCCCTGATCTGGTCATGAATATTCCCATAATCCCCTCTCTCCAATATCCCATAAACCCAGGCTGACAATGGGAAGAAGAAATCCGCCATTCAAAGGCCTGAAGTGAACCATTGAGGCTCGTGAGGCTCTTTATCTCCACATGAAACAAAACCCACAGCCTCACTCATTTTCTTTCCATTAATCCCCTGATAACCAGCTCTAAGGAGGCTCAAAAACAGACTAATTGATCTGTAATTAGATTTTGAATACACACCAGGAACACAGAAAAGCAAATCTGATGGGGGGGGGGGGCTCTGGCTGGTAATGCCGCCTGAAGATGGGATGAAGGAAGAAGACCTTTGCCCCCTCCCCAGTTTCCAGGGGAGAGAAACGCCACAAACAGGACGGAGGGGCTGAGGAACCAATGCAAGGTTGAGGACATAAAGAGCGAAAACCATCCTATCCCCGCTTCCCCAGGCTGATATTGCCTCCTTGCTTGCTTCCAGAAACCTTGCTGGAAACCATGAATCCCTATGAGGAACGGCTTAGGGAACTGGGTCTGTTTAGCCTGGAGAAGAGATGTTTAAGAAGGGATACGATAGTCCTCTTTAAATATTTGAAGGGATGTCATATTGGGGATGGAGCAAGCTTCTTTTCTGCTGCTCCAGTGAATAGGAGCCAATGGAGCCCCAATGGATGCAAAGAAGAGGAAAAGAGATTCCACCGAAACATTAGGAGGAACTTCCTGAGAGTGAGAGCTGTTTGACAGTGGAACAGACTCCTTCCTTGGAGATTTCTGTGGAGTCTCCTTCTTTGGAGGCTGTCTTTAAAGAGAGGCTGGATGGCCATCTGTCCCAGGGGAAGCTTTGATTTTGAGTTCCTGCATGGCAGAAGAAGGGGGTTGGTCTGGATGGCCTTTTTGGGGGTCTCTTCCAACTCTATGATTCTATGACACCTCTTGGCTACTGCCATCATGGGCAACGGTTCTAGAAACTGATGGGTCCTTCGAGGAGGACTGGCAGGCTCCCTGTGGGTTTCATACCTGGCCATGGAAAATTTAGGGCACACAGCCAGACCATCCCAGAGGCACCCCAGCTAGTTCAAGGAGTGGCTTCACCCTAAGCCAAAGACCCACGTCTCTTGGCACCAGTCCAGCCTCCTCTCCTCCTCCACCACCACCCATCATCACTCATCATCACCCAGTTTCATTGCTCCACCGTGGCCATTTTGACTCTCTGCTTCCTACTTCTCCAATTTGCGGGTCTCTCTGGCTCTCCTGGCCTCTCTCTTTGAGGTCAGAGTGAAGGGAAACGTCACTCTCGCAACTTGCAGGCCTCACCACTGCCTTCAGGAACATGGAAATAACAACACCAAAGGGATCTTGCAGCATCTTTGAGACTCACTGAAAGAAAGAAGTTGGTAGCATGAGCTTTCATAGACTTGAACCTCCTTCCTCAGATGCATGCATCATGCTACCTACCGGCTTCTTTCTTTCAGTGAGTCTCAGAGGTCCTACAAGATCCCTTTGCATACTGATTTTCTAGGCTAACATGGCTATGCTTTGGAAATAATAACATGTCACTTCCAGCCACCATTTCGGCTAATTTCTGGCCTGCTTGCTTGCCTATCTATCTAGGTACCAAGGGCCAACTCAATGGTACCCAAGCCACTTGTGACCTGAGCTGGAGGCATGCCATGCAGATCCTTTTTTTAAAAACAACAACAACACTTTACATGAATGCTTCACATTTCCAAGCCAGCTTCTTCTTGATCGCAAACCTTTCTAGCCGAGGAGGAGAGCAGCAGTGAAATGTTAACTAAAGAGGGAAGCCACCCAGGCTCCTGTCAAAGAGAGCGATGCCCATCGATCACTTGCAAAGACAGAGGTATAATAAGCCTCCTCCCGCCCCCTCCGTTCCTCTAAGGCTGCAAAACCAGATGGAAGTGAAAGGACAGTCCGTGGGTCAAGAAAACACTGGGGACGGAAACGGCTGGAAAAGGCCCTTTTCTTCCGGGCGGACAAAGGCCGATGCACGTTCCTCCATCTCCATCTCCACCGTCAAGCAGGCAGAAAGACGGGACTGTCAAAAGGCCTCCCCAGGCAAACGAATCTGGAGGGGATTCTTAAACAATCAGCTCATTAGTGCAACGAGAACAGGAGGGACAAAGGGCTGCTGCCAAATGGGAAAAGCATCTGAATGGGATTTATAACAGTCCAGCAAGAGAGTCGGACCCATGAATCACCAGGAAGGCTATTATGGGCCTTTCTCTTCCTTTTGGTAACAAAGAGAGGAGCCTCCAGAAAAGCTGAAGCGGCGATAAACCTACCTGCCATCGTGTGCCTCTCACTTCCCCACCAAGGACTGAGCCGGTTTCGGCCCTAAAGAGCTCCAAGGTGTGGAAAACTGTGCCCACAGTGCGACTGGGGAACAATCCATCACTAGCTGAAGTGTCACACGTACAGATCCCGCTTGCCTCAGAGTCAGGGATCACAGCACCCAGCATCCTCTACCACTGGTCCTGCTGGCCAGGGCAGGGCCTCTAGGAGCTGAAGGGTCCCCTTGCTGCAACTGGAAAGTCGGAGCCATTAGGTTTTAACTTGCGCCAGATGTTTACATATCATTTGCAGAGAATATGGGTATCTTTTGGGGAGTTGTGGTCCTGAGGGGGGAAAACAGAAGGAAGCAAAGAAGGATGAAGGGAAATATGGAAGGGCATTGACCTCACTGGGACGATGGCTCAAGTAAGAACCATGGAGTTAGAAGGGACCTCAAGGGCCATCTAGTCCAACCCCCAACACGCAAGAATCCACAACTAACGCTGTTCCGAGAGATGACCATCCAGCCTCTATTGAAAGACCTCTAAAGGAGGAGAGCCTATTCCACGGTCAAACAGGTCTTACTTTGAAGAAGTTCCTTCTAATATTTAGGCAAAATTTCTTCTCTTGCACCGGCTCACGTACTAGTCTCTGGAGCAGCAGAAAACAAGCCGCATGCCATCCTTTCAGGTATTTAAAGATGGCTCTATCCTGTCACCTCTCAGTCTTCCTTTTTCAAAGCTAAACAGACCCAGTTCTCTAAATCATTCTGCATAAGCCTTGGTTTCCAGGCCCTTGACTATCTTGGTGCCCCTCCTCCGGACACAGTCCAGCTTACCAATATCCTTCTTGAACTGAGATGTCCAGAAATGGACGCAGGAGTCCAGGTGAATTCTGACCAAAGCAGAAAAGACTGGCATGGCTTCTTGCCTTGATCTGGGGGGCACTCTTGTTGATGCAGCCTGGAACGGCATTGGCCTTTCTGACCGCCCCATCCCACTCCTGGCTCAGGCTTAGCTTCCGGTCCATTCAGACCCCAGTTAAAGCGGAGGAGGGCAGCCAGCCGCAGGAGCAGGAACACCCAATGGACTGGGGAAGGAAGGGTGTGAGGGAAAACCCACCTCCCAACCCACTGCCCCACGTTGCTCCCGCCACCTTCATACAGAGCAAAGCCAGGAGCAGGCAATCCAGATCCGGCGCTGTGCAGGTGGACGCACCAGCCCTTGCAAAGAGGATCTTGTTGCAGCAAACAGCTCCGAGAACATACAAGTGCTGACAAAACGATGCTGCATTATGCAATATCTGCAAATCACGCCGCTGTGCAAGTCTACTTCCAACTCCTGATGGCTGTTTCTTCCAGAGGGCTAGACCACCATGGCTTCAGCGGAGAAGCCGTGGAATGAACCCCCAGAATGCAAAGCACAGGCTTGCCCTGCCATCAAGCATTAGGGAAACAATGGTTCCAGCCCTCTCGCTGCCACTGGTGGTCCCCAATATTTGGTCCTACATTTGTTTTGGATATCAGATCCCAGAAACTCCAGGCAACTTGGGCAAGAGTCAGGAATTATGGGAGCTGAAGCCCAAAACATCTGGAGGACCAAAGGTTGGGAACCATTGCCCAAACCTGGCTATCTGGGGAAGTGAGCCAACCCCAAGGCCAGGTTCAGAAAGGAACCATCTGTGGGGGATACCTAGAACCAGAACTGAATCAAAGCCTAAACTTCTCATTTTCTTACGCTGGGAATGGCAGTCAATACATCATGCCTCATTTAAATTCACAGCGCTGGTGGATGATGTTAAAAATCCCAAATGGCCGGGGACCTCCACGCCTGAAGTAGTCCTTCTCCCTATAGACATACACATGCCTGACTGAGGGCTGCTGGAGGGTCTCTCCTCTGTCTCCCACCATTAGAGGCAATGCACTGGATGAGGACCCAGGAGAGGACTTCTCAGCTGTGGCCCCCCAGAGAAGACCAGCTGGCACCAAGTTAAAGCGTGGGTTCCTACTCAAGCCTTTGGAGCCTCATTCATTTTTTCCTAAAAGTATGCGTAGTTTCAAAATGTATTTTATTCTGCAAATTGTTTAACCTATTTTTGAAGCCTGTATATTTTATTGTTCTAAATGTTAAATTGTTTTATAATGGCTTAGACTGATTTTGGTAGTGCACCACCCAAAGAACCCATGATATATAAAGAGCCGTAAGATGTTAAATAAAGCATCTGAACCTCTAAAATTAGTAACCTGTCCAAAATAAGGCACCAGTCACCAGAAACTCCTTTTTGAAGGGAAGGGAAGGGAAGGGTAAAAAGCAACCGCCTTGTGTCTCCTTCCCATGGCAAAGAAGAGACTCCCCGCCTGCCTCCGTGTCAAGAAGACCTTAGAAAGGGAAAAACTGCAGGGAAGAGAGTTTGGGAACTGCCTGCTCTGCCTCCGGCTTCTTCCAAGCCCCAAACTGCTGCCGTCAGACCAGGACAAAGGAAAAAATGAGCACCAGCTAAACTTGGTCTAGATTGGAATTCCTGAACGTCTGGCTAGTTCGAATTACGAATTACGAGCGGCTCTCCTCCGAAGCGGAAAGGCTTGGAAACACACACACACACACACACACACACACACACACACACACACACACTATTTTGATGAGAATTCAGACATCACGGAGTTAGTCTGGAAAACCAGGGTGCAAAGGGATCTTGTCGCACCTTTGAGACTAACTGAGCGAAAGAAGTTGCAGCATAAGTTTTCATAGACTTGGTCTCCTTCCTTCCTCAGTTGCATGGAGTGAACTGGTGCCCAGGAAGGACTTTTATAATCAGGCTGTACGAATCACCACAGAAATGCAAAACTTGTGGGTATAGTATACAACTATATGTAGCACCTTTGAGACGATCTGTGAAAAAGCAGTTACAGCATAAGCATGCACCTGTGGAAGTAGACCAAGACTACAAAAGCTTATGCCGCAACGTCTTTTGCTCAGTTCATCTCAAGGTGCTACAAGATCCCTTTGCGTGCCATACCAACAGGTTTTCCTTTGCTATGGCTATTCATGCAGTCTGATTATAAAGGTCCTTCCTGGACACCAGTTCACTTCACGTATCTGAGGAAGGAGACCTAAAACTACGAAAGCTCATGCTACAACTTTGTTCGTAGTCTGTTTCAAAGATGCTAGAACATCCCTTTGCATACTCTTTGGATGATTTCATCGGAGAGAAGGAAAAGTCAAAATGCCCCAAGCTTGGCATCCCGTCCCTGGCATCAGCCAGTTCTGCTACTTGCAAGCAGGACACAAAGGGACCATCTTGTTCTGCAGAGATCAAGTTAGGAAAAGGCTGGACAAAGTCATGGCTGTGACAGGGTTTTGTTTTTGGGGTTTTTTGGGGGGAGGGGGGTTAAGTGGGACTCCAAGGTGTGTTTGAGGGTGGAGTGCCTAATTCTGACCAACTGGAACTCAGCTGGGTTTAGAAACACCAGCACAGAACTTGGATTTCTTCAACAGCATTTTCAACACCTGAGCAAACTTTGCTGCCTTTTGCAAAATCTTCCAGTGGTTGCAAACAAGTGACCAAGGAGTTTCTGACACATGGATGCTATTGTTGCTGCAACGAAGAGGGCGAGTTGTGCGTCTGAGGGATGCGGCCGGATGGAGTCAGCGCCTCTCCAACCTGTCACAGATGCCACCTGCCTAAAAGTGCCAGGATAATTCTATCATTTTTAAAAACCTGTTGGACTTTTTAAAAAAATCAATATGCTTTTAAGGATGTTATAAACTGCCAACTGTAAATTGTCAGGCTGGTGTTTTGGCCACCACATCACTAATTTTATTTGGGTAGTGAATTACATGACCCAGTGTGGCACAGTGGTTTGAGTCTGAAGACTAAAGTTTGATTCCCTGCTCAGCCATGAAACCCACTGGGTGACCCTGGGCAAGTCACACACTCTCAGCCTCAGGAGAAGGCCATGGCAAACCTCCTCTGAACAAATCTTGCCAAGAAAACCTCATGATAGGCTCACCTCAGAGGCGCCATAGGTTGGAAATGACCTGAAGGCACACTGCAGCAACAACTACTGTTTAAAAACCACCCTTCGGCAAACAATCTCAGGGCCACGGACAATACGCAGGCAATAAAAAGAAGAAAACACCTTTATAAAGCAACGACTGGCAAATGAAGCACATGCCCTAAAACAGAATGACCAGCCCAGGGGACAAAGAAAGACCTGTTTTGTGGCTGTTTTGTGGCTGCAAGGTCAGCGTGAGGCCGGCCTGAGCGTGGTGCTGCTTCACCTGGACCGCGTCCTCATTTTGTCCATTTGCAAAAGGCTCTCATGCGATGCTCCTGAACCTCCCATGCAACATCCTTGAAGGGCAGCACAGTGTGGACAGAGTTCGAGTCTTGCAGTAACCCACAAAGTATGCAATGCAGTAGTGGAGCAGGTGAAGATGAAGAAGATGGTGTGGTTATTTAAAATGACCTCTCTGTTTCAGGGTCTACCAGAGGAATTTTGGACTCTCAGTGATTCAGATTCTGTCCAAGAATTTAGGAACCCATGAGGTCACATTATCCAGCTGTTTTATCAAATAGTTCTTATATAAATAAATCACTTTCCCCAAACTAGGGCTCAAGGCAGCTCACAAAAAATAAGAACAAATACAAGAAAAAGCTTACAGAAAGATAAAAAATACAGAAAGTTACTGTCAGAATGCAACTAACCTACGCACAGAATTGGTGGTTGCTGCAGAAGGCCCTTTCGATGGGAGATGAGTGGGCTGTACACTTCTTATCGTTATTGGTATGTTCTACATGCTTTTCATAGAATCATAGAGTTGGAAGAGTCCTTAAGGGGCCATCCAGTCCAACCTCTTTCTGCCATGCAGGAACTCTCAATCAAAGCATCCCCTGTGACAGATCATAGAATCATAGAATCATAGAATCATAGAGTTGGAAGAGACCACAAGGGCCATCCAGTCCAACCCCCTTCTGCCATGCAGGAACTCCCAATCAAAGCATCCCCATTGACAGATGGCCATCTAGCCTCTGCTTAAAGACCTCCAAGGAAGGAGACTCCACTACTCTCCGAGGAAGGAGTGTGTTCCACTGTCGAACAGCCCTTACTGTCAGGAAGTTCCTCCTAATGTTGAGCTGGAATCTCTTTTCTTGCAGCTTGCATCCATTGTTTCGGGTCCTAGTCTCTGGAGCAGCAGAAAACAAGCTTCTTCCCTCCTCGATATTCAAATATTTAAACACAGCTATCATATCACCTCTCAGCCTTCTCTTCTCCAGGCTAAACATCCCCAGCTCCCTAAGTCTCTCCTCATAGGGATTCACGGTTTCCAGACCCTTCACCATTTAGTTGCCCTCCTTTGGACACGCTCCAGTTTCTCCACATCCTTTTTGAATTGTGGTGCCCAGAACTGGACACAGGATTATTCCAGGTGAGGCCGTCCAGCCTCTGCTTAAAGGCCTCCAAGGAAGGAGACTCCACCAAAATCTCCATTGAGGGAGTGTGTTCCACTGTCGAACCGCCCTTACTCTCAGGAAATTCCTCCTAATGTTGAGCTGGAATCTCTTTTCCTGGAGCTTGCATCCATTGAGGCTCCATTGGGTCCTATTCTCTGGAGCAGCAGAAAAGAAGCTTTCTCCGTCCTCAATATGACATCCCTTCAAATATTTAAACAGGGCTATCATGTCCCCTCTTAACCATCTCTAGGCTAAACATACCCAGTTCCCTAACTCGTTCCTCGTAGGGCATGGTTTCCAGACCTTTCACCATTTTATAATTATAGTTATAAAATCAGTTTTGTTTTTAAAAACTCATTACCACAATTTTTCTGAGCCGTGTTTTGTTTTAACCTGTGCTGGGGCCTCCATGGGCTCCCTGCCGGGAGCAAGGCATGGGTTAAATTAGACAGGCAAGTAATGGCAGGTGGAGCAGAGCCGGTGGAATTAAGTTTTGAGCTTAAACTGGCACCCCTAAATCAGAGGGCTAGCTGTCTGTCCTAGCAGGGCACCCCCAATCCGGGTCTGTTTCCACTGCCCCAACAGCGTGGAAAGGAGCGAAAGCAGGAGGGCTGGGTGTCCGTTTTCATTGGGAAGGGAGTCTCCCATCCCAGGACCTCTTAACTGTAGGAGGAAGGCTGATCCCAGAGAGAAAGAGAGAGAGGAGAAAGGACTCTTTCAGAAAAGCAAATGGCAAGTAGGAGGGACCTGAAAAATCTAGGACCAAAGATTCAGAGGTGGAAGGGACCCCCAAAGGACATCCAGTGCTCAGTGCAGGGTCTCCAGATCCATCATCCCCAGCGGCAGGGACCTCCCCAGCCTCTTTTGGAAGACGTCCAGAGAAGGAGGACTGCCCCCCACCTCTCTAGGCCACTGGTTCCATTGCCCCACTGCTCTCATTGTCAAGAGGTTCTTTCTAATCAGCTCACAGTTGTAAACCGCTTAGACATCCCATAGCATGATAAGAAGCGGTATATAAATGAAGCTGCTTTGCTTTTGCTTTGCTAATGTTCCATTGAAATCTACCCTCCTATAACTTCTATATAACTATAACCTGAATCACACAAGCCATTGTATTCCCTATTATTCCCATGGATGGATGTGAGAGCTGGACAGTTAAGAAAGGAGAAAGGAGAAACCCAATGCAGCATTTGAGATAATGTGTTTCTGGAGAAGAGGGCTGAGGATCCCATGGAGGACAGCCAAAGGGACAAACAAAGGGGTCCTAGAGCAGATCAAGCCGGAAATCTCCTCGGAAGAAGATGCCAAGATGATTAAACTGAGGCTGGCATACTTTGGACACATCATGAGGACTCTTTGGAAAAGGCAATAATAATGTTAGGAAGGGTGGAGGGAAGTAGGAAGAGAGGAAGGCCACATGTTGCCAGATGGAGGGACTTTATTAAAGAGATCATGAATAAGAGTTTGCAGGAGAGGGCAGTCGAGGACAGGGGCCTGGAGAGGTCTCATCCAGAGGGTCACTGCCATGGGTCAAAATCGATGCGAAGGCAGTTAACGACAACATCAGTAACTTCAGACCAAGAGACCTGGCCCTCTGGGTCAGCAGAGAAGGGTCCCTTCCTCTCTGGGGCAGCCCTTGAGGGCTGGCTATTTAAAGAGTGCTACCTCTTCTCTGAGTGGCCACACACTCAGAAAGGAGAAATATAGTAGTGATGGGTGACTTCAACTTTCCTGATATTTGCTGGAAGTCAAACTCAGCAAAATCCTCAAGGTCTAGCAAATTCCTCACTTGCCTCGAAGACAATTTCATTGTTCAAAAGGTGGAAGAGGCAACGAGGGAGTCAGCTATTTTGGATCTGATCCTAACTAACAGGGAAGACCTAGTTAATGGGGTGCAAGTGGTTGGATCCTTAGGCGGGAGTGATCATGTCCTCCTGGAGTTTATTATACAGTGGAAAGGAGAAGCCAGGCATAGTCAGACACGCATTCTAGACTTTAGGAAAGCTGATTTTACTAAACTTAGAGAAATACTGGGGGTGATCCCATGGACAGGAATACTAAAAGAGAAGGGAGTTCAAGACAGATGGGAGTTTCTCAAAAGGGAGATACTGAAGGCACAATTTCAAACCGTGCCAACAAGGAGGAAGAATGGGAGGTGTCTCAAGAAACCAGGATGGATGACTAAGGAACTTGCAACTGAACTATGTTTTAAACGGAACATGTATAAGAAATGGAAAAATGGGGAAATCACCAAAGAGGAATTCAAACAAATAGCTAGCACGTGTAGGGGTAAAGTCAGAAAAACTAAAGCGCAGAATGAAATCAGGCTTGCTGGAGAGGTTAAGAACAATAAAAAGGGCTTTTGGGGGCATGTCAGTAGCAAAAGGAAAAAGAAGGAAATGGTAGGGCCACTGTGTGGAGAAGATGGCAAAAAGTTAACAGGGGACAGAGAAAAGGCAGAATTACTCAACACCTTCTTTGCTTCAGTCTTCTCAGAAAAGGCAAAGGGTGCTCAACCTGAGGATAATGGAGCAGAGGACAGAATAGGAGAATTTCAGCACAGAATAAGTAAAGAGATAGTACAGAAACATCTGGTTAATCTAAACGAATATAAGTCTATAGGACCAGATGAATTACATCCAAGGGTATTAAAAGAACTGGCAAATGTAATATCGGAACCATTGGCAATAATCTTTGAGAATTCCTGGAAAACAGGAGAGGTCCCAGCGGACTGGAGGAGGGCAAATGTTGTCCCCATCTTCAAAAAGGGGAAAAAAGAGGATCCCAACAATTATCGTCCAGTTAGTCTGACATCAAATTAGCAGGAGTAGCTAATACTCCAGAGGACAGGATCAAAATTCAAAATGAATTGAATAGACTAGAAAGCTGGGCCGAAGCTAACAAAATGAAATTCAATGCGGAGAAATGTAAGGTACTGCACTTAGGGCGGAAAAATGAAAAGTACAGATATACGATGGGGAACACCTGGCTGAATGAGACTACCTGTGAAAGGGATCTAGGAGTCCAGGTAGACCACAAGTTGAACATGAGTCAACAGTGCGATGCAGCAGCTAAAAAGGCCAATGCAATTTTAGGCTGCATCAGTAGAAGTATAGTGTCTAGATCAAGAGAAGTAATAGTGCCACTCTATTCTGCTTTGGTCAGGCCTCACCTGGAATAATCCTGTGTCCAGTTCTGGGCACCACAATTCAAAAAGGATGTGGAGAAACTGGAGCGTGTCCAAAGGAGGGCAACTAAAATGGTGAAAGGTCTGGAAACCAAGCCCTACGAGGAACGACTTAGGGAGCTGGGGATGTTTAGCCTGGAGAAGAGAAGGCTGAGAGGTGATATGATAGCCGTGTTTAAATATTTGAAGGGATGTCATATCGAGGATGGAGCAAGCTTGTTTTCTGCTGCTCCAGAGACTAGGACCCGAAACAATGGATGCAAGCTGCAAGAAAAGAGATTCCAGCTCAACATTAGGAGGAACTTCCTGACAGTAAGGGCGGTTCGACAGTGGAACACACTTCTCCCTCGGAGAGTAGTGGAGTCTCCTTCCTTGGAGGTCTTTAAGCAGAGGCTGGATGGGCATCTGTCAGGGATGCTTTGATTGGGAGTTCCTGCACGGCAGGGGGTTGGACTGGATGGCCCTTGTGGTCTCTTCCAACTCTATGATTCTATGATTCTATGATTCTCCATCAGGCTGAACGTGCCCAGATCCTTCCACCTTTCCTCGCAGGTTCTGCTCCCCATCCATCGTGTGTGTCCTTGGAGCAGGGCTTCCTCTCAGGCCCACCGTCTTCTCAGGGGCATCTGGACTGACCCATGCGAGGGCCACCTTCTGCCCCCAGGCGCTGGAATTCCCTCCTATGGTATGGAGAGCTAAGCTGCTCCCTCTCTGCACTCCTTTTGCTAGCAGGCAAAAGGCCTTTTTATTCAGACAGGCTTTTGGATATTACGCCAAAAACAGACCCGCACACACCGGCACAGTCCTCAAAACTTCCCTTTCCGTCCAACCAATGCTGCGAATGTATCTGTTCTCCCGAACCATGAAACCCCAGCATTCCTGCAAGCGATGCTCCGGATGCGCGTCAGGTCTTCCAGAGGTATAATAATAAGCCTGAGCTTTCTACCACCAAACGCCACATCGTTCCTCATCCGGTGCTCCCTTTTTGGAATGCTTTGGAGTGCTTAAGTCCCCTTCAAAAGGCTGTATATCCAGTGGGGTGTAGTGGTTTGGGCATCACACTAGGACTCTGGAGAACAGGGTTTGAATTCTGGCTCAGCCAAATAAACCCACTGGGTGACCTAGGGCAAGTCACACACTCTCAGCCTCAGAGGATGGCAATGGCAAACCCCTTCTGAAAACACTTGCCAAGAAAACACCATGAGAGGTTTGCCTTAGGGTCACCACCAGACTTGGAGGCACACAACAATAACAACAACAACAACAACAACATCTGAAATACTCTGACATTATCCTTGGCCTCTCACGCAGGATTCAAAGTCCAGCCAGCCATCAAAAGGGACAGGCAAGACGGAGGGAAGCCTGCAAAGGCCACAGAACGGCTGCACAAGGAACACACAAGGCATGTAATGGAGGAGAGAAGTGCAGCTGGGAACAACACACAAAACACGCCGAAAGAGAAGGCAGTGAGGGCTGGCGTGATCCATCTTGCAGGAAGCCCAGAGAAGTCCAGGAAGGCTGGCTGCTCCCTGGGTGGCACAAAGTCCCCTGAACACCCCCACTTGACAACAACAACAACAACCACCACCACCACTGGATGAGCGTGGGAATGTGAGCGCTTGGCTGCTGGGCACCGAGTCCCATGCGTGCGCCCTGCCGTCCGAGGGTGAAGGGGTTCTTTGTGCTCTGGACGCTGTCCGGACTTGCCTGCGAAATTGGCCCAGGTGTTGGCAATACAGGTGCTGAGAAGGAAGGAAGGAGCGAACGAACAAACGAACGAACGCGGGGGGGGGGGGGGAGAGAAGTCCACCCCTTCCCTAAACACCCCCCCCACCCGCCTTCCATGTGTCTCAGCTGCCAGGACTGCTCTCTTCTCTCCTCCCCCCCCTTGCCACAAAAACAAGGGTCTGAACACAGAGGCCCCTTTCAGAGGGCTGGAATCCAGAGACCCCCAACCCCACATTCCCCGCTTAAGAAGTGCCTTGAGGGAAGAGAGCGATCCCAATTACCTTTGGCTGGCAGTCTCCCTTTCAGGACAGTGATCATGCAGGCAAAGCCTCCTTCCCTTCTTCTGATGCCAATCATTTGTTGTTGTTGTTGTTGTTAACTGCCCTTGAGTCAATCCCAACTCATGGAGACATCTCCAAGGCTCCCTGTTTTGCGTAGCTCTGCTTAGGTCCTGAAAATTCATCCCCGTGGCTGCCTTAATACAGTCCATCCATCTAGCATGCAGTCTTCCTCCCTTTCTTCCACCCTCGGCCTTTCCCAGCATTTTTGCCTTTTCTAGTGAGCCCTGCCTTCTCATGATGTGGCCAAAGTACAACAGCCTCAATTTAACCATATTGGCTTCCAGGGAGAGTTCGGGCTTGATCTGTCCAAGGTCCTATTTGTTTGACTTCTTGGCCGTTTGTGGTATCCCAAGTACTCTTCTCCAGCACCACATCACAAATAAACTGGTTTTGTTCCTGTTTGCTTTCTGCACTGTCCAGCTCTCGCATCCGTACATTGTGATGGGGAACACAATAGATTAGACGATTCTAACTTTGTGCTCAGTTGTGTATCTTTACATTTTAGGATTTTGTCTAGTTCTTTCATAGCTGCCCTTCCCATTCCTAGTCTTCTTCTGATCTCTTGACTGCAGTCCTCGTTCCGATCAATGTTTGACCCAAGGTATGGGAACTCTTCTACTATTTTGATTTCATCATTGTCTGGATATATTATGTGTAGGTCTTCCATGGTTGTGGCCAATAATACCCAGCCAGAATCAGGGGCCGAATCTGTGATGTTTGTGACATGAGGCAAAGGCCTCGCTGAGAGGAAGGGCAGAAGGCCAATTCTGGACCTGAGCGGTCAAAGGAACTCACAGGGGCCACTTTTATAAGGGTTCACCCAACTAGTCCCTTTAAGAATAAACAGCTCAGTGTGGATGCTGCAGAGGTTGCTACAGGTGAGGCAGCCAGGATGCCTCTCCATCAGACAGACAGACAGACGTAGGCAAAGTGCCCCCCCCCCACACACACTTTTGCTGTCTGCTGTCACTTTCTGGATGCCTCCTGAATGGGAAATGGAGATGCATATGTATGCAAACATATGAATGAAGAGGAGGATCTGTTTCCCCCCCCCCCCCGCTTTTTATTTAGACAGACCTTTGGCTTTTAATTCATGGGGAAGAAGGAGGGTGTGTGCTGCACTTTTACCTCTTTTATTCTGTTTTAAACTGTTTCAATTTTGTGTTTTTCATAAAGCTGTTAAATAGGATGCAAAGGGATCATAGAATCATAAATTTGGATCTTGTAGCACTTTTGAGAATAAGTGAAAGAAAGAAGTTGGCAGCATGAGCTTTCACAGACTTCAGCCTACTTCCTCAGATTCATGTTTTTAGATGTAAAACATGTGTTTTAGATGCAAAACATGCATCTGAGGAAATAGGCTGAAGTCTACGAAAGCTCATGCTGCCAACTTCTTTCTTTCACTTAGTCTCAAAAGTGCTACAAGAGCCCTTTGCATACTGATTTTGCAGACTAACATGGCTATAAGTTTCTTAAATTGTATTTTTTAAACTTTTGCACAGTATTTTTTTAGCTGTACAGGCTGTCTCCCTTATTGAGAATGCCGAAATCCAAAATATTCCAAAATCCAAAATTGTCCACATGGGTGGCTGAGATAGTGACACTTTTGCTTTCTGATGTAAACAAACAAAAACTGTCACTATCTCAGCTACCTATGTGGACAATTTTGTATTTTAGAATATTTTGGATGTGGGGGCAGAACAGACCTCAATTAGTTAAGGTGGGGGGGGGGGGGAGAGACGTAATTTTTAAAAAATATAAAAATCTGAAAGGCATGGAGGCCGTTGGGTGGGTGGGGGCACAAAGTTACTACAGGGCAGCTTTAATTGCTAAGGACTTGGGAATATGGAGTGGTTCAGACCGGCTGATTTTTAAGACTTCCAAGAGCTGCTGGGGTCCATAACAATCCCAGCTGGCTGAGGAAGGTAAAAATTAAAACCACCTAGGATCTTTGCTTAAAGACAGAGAGAGGGAAGGAAGGAAGGAAGGAAGGAGTGTGTTTAAGAGTGAGCACACCACTCCAGGCTCCCCGGCTGAAGCCACAAGACCTGGCAACCTGGCAACTGCCCCAAACACTCCACTCAGGCCGGCAATGCCAAGAGGTGAGGCCCACAGGAGTTGTCAGGATGCGGTGCGCAAGGGCTGGGCCCAGAGAAAGCCGGCAGGTGAAGGTGATGGTGATGGTGATGGTGATGGGTGGGTGGGCTTAGAGACCAGGCGGGCGAGTCTTGGCAAGCCCCAGAGGGAGGAACTTTAAAAATCACCAACCGTCCCCCGGTTGCCACCCCAGCCACTGCTGCTGCCCCCTGGGAGATGCTGAAGGGTCAAGCGGTGAAGGAGTGGTCAGCACACAGAAGAAGCAGCAAACAGGGTGCTTTCCTCCTCCTTGGAGCGAGACCCCTTCTTTTATTTTGCAAAGAGAAAGGCTGCTCCTTGGAGCCAAGAGAGAGCCATTGCTCTCTGGGCATTTTAGTCTCTCTCTCTCTCTGTGACTGGACCGGGGGTGGGCATATTTAAACTTCATGTTGAATGCAATCGCAAATTTAGTTAGTTCCTCAGTCATTTAAAGATTTATTCTCCATGTTCCTTCTCCAACTCACTCCCCAGCAAAGATGGCAGTCCCAGGATAGGACAGGAAGCGCATCTCAAATCAAGCACCTTTCTAAAACTTGCAAGTCTGTCTTGCCTCACACAGCCATGATTAAACCAGAGCTCAACAGTAGGGGACACATTAAAACCAATTCCTGGACAAAAATCACCAGCTGGAAGTATTAGAGACAAGTCAGGATATTTGGACAAAATATTTTGGCATGCAACATCTTTGTCCATGCCTTTTTCAAATGTTCTGCGGCCATAAAATGTCATACTTGATCCCAGACCAACAATATTAATACTGAAGCTATTTAGTTCCAAAGTCCAAACTATATTTCTAACAGAATCATATTTTCTGTTTTCATGAGTTCATAAAACATCTGATGGATTTGTTTTTTAAAAGAAAGGCAACTTCTGCTCGTTTGCTTTTTCTAAGAATTCCTTTACAAGCAGGTGTCGCAAGGCTCAATTGTAATTGCAATAAAAGGAGGGAAATTAGCTCTTGGAGAAGAATGTGCCTAGTTAACTGACCCACCCCCCACCCCAAAATCTCCAGAGGAAGAAGGGGAAAAAACGTGAACAAAGGATCGCATTACACTAGAACGGCACGCTTGGCGGTTTCAGAGCAGCCTCTCAAGAGGAGAGAACGGCACCCAGGGCCAGGATGGCAGTGGCGCAAGGAAACAAGGAGAAAGAAAGCCCTTTCAACAGCGCAGCATTAAGTGTTGACATCCCCTTAGCAACAGGGCAAGCCGCTGTATCCGGCAGCAAGCAAGCCTCGACAAGAGAGCGGCTTTGTTGACCGGGAAATGCTTACAGTTAGGAACTCAACGGGAGATTAAAACACAAATACTGAAGGAGGAAGGGAAGCAGGATCTCCAATGACTGTGACTGAAGCTTCGTCCAAAGGAAAGGCTGCCCTCTGCTTCTTCTCATGGACAGAGGCACCTGGGACTCAGCCAGGAAAGTGACAGAAGTCCCCTTTGCGCCTGGTCTATACTCACTACAAGGAAAGTCAAGAACTGTCTTCCACACATAGCCAGCCCTTCAGTTAAGGGAGAAACCCAGTAGAGGTACGCTCCTAAGCCCAGCAGACGAAATGCAAGCCGGTAGTCTCTGCGCTGTCAGCAGAAGGCCTGGGACATAGAGAAGAACACGCCGACCTTCTTTCCAGCCTGAAGAAGCATGCTGGGCAACCCAAAAGCTTGCTGCTCAATCAATGGAGTCATCATCATGAGCCCTAAACGTCTGGGGAGTTTAATTCTGTGTACCACTCTATTATTTATGAAGAAACAGCAAAAGCGTAACAAATACAAAAGGTTTCCAGAAAGTGGTAGGCTGCATCAGTTTCCTAGGTCAAAAATTGGAAATCAACCTACCCGATTAGTTGATACTCAACACCCACTTGGTTTTTAAAGCCTATGTCTAATAAAATAAGCACCATTAAAACACACACACACACACACGCACACACAACTGGGCAGTCTTCAGAAGTGAGAGGCCAAGTCCTGCAGGCCAAGTGTTTTTTTACTAGACAGACAGACAGACACACAAGACAGACAGACAGAGAGAGACAGAGAGAAAAGTACTCACTGAGGTCCTCAGCAAGCTGAACTCTTTTTCCCGTTAGTAACTTCATTTTCTTCTCACAGTCCTCCGCAAAATCTTCCAGCACTTCTTTTACATTCTTTTCTAGGCGCCGCACTGTAGGAAAGATATAACTTTTTAACAAAACTATTTCTACATTTTGCAGGAGTAAAAAAACAAACCCATGACGGTGGAGAGAGGTGCTTTTACCAGACAATGACTCAGGGTGTGTGTGTGTGTGTGTGTGTGTGAATGTCCATGCCACCAAGCCCTGTTTTGTCTTTACTTTTGTACCACAACAAAAATATTTTGTGCCTTCGCAATGCTAAGTCTTTTGTGTGGTAACAATGCCAATTGTAGCCACTCCAAGGCCAAGTTACAGAAAAGTCAATGAAGGGTGACCACTTCTGCTGGTCACTGTCCAGCACCAAGGTCTAAGGAAGGAGAGGTCTGAGGTGTAGTGACGGAGCCCAGAGTGCCCCAAAACTACGGCCCCCAAGGGACAGGAGCCCTCACCTTCTGTGTTGGTCAGCTGCTGCCTCAGGGTGTTGGCGGTGATGGACAGCATGCGCTGAATGCGCCAGAAGAGGACCACATCGTTGCATTCCAGCTGAAACCACCAAAGGAAAGGAAGTTAGGATTGAAAACACAGAGAGGTCCCTTTTGAAATATGCCACTCAAGATGCTTTGAAATGCTTTTCTTCAATCTCTCAATGCTCCAAGCAACAGGTAACCCTCCATAAACATTGTTTTAAATAAAAGCCTTTAAATAAAATTACTGCAACTGTCAGACGCCAGCCACAACAAAGAAGTCTTTTGGCCCTTATGTGAAGCAGCCATAGATGGCCTCCTCCTCCTCCTCCTCCTCCTCCTCCTCCATCTCAAAGCAGTGTCCTGTTCTGCAGCTAAGGGGCCAGAATGGTGGGAGCCTTGCTGTTCCTGACCTCTTGCAACCAGGGAGCAGAGGCTTGAGGTGTAACAGCTGGCCACATCTCTCAGGGCCCCCAAATCCTGCGGCCCTTTTGCTTTCAACTAGGAGAGAGAATGGGCTTGGCATTTATCACCAGCCAAGGTGCTTGAAACTAGAGGTGTCCAAAGTAGAATGCAATGTACTCTTTAACATTCTGAAATGGCATCAAACACAACAGATCCTGTTTCACCCACAGTGACAGCAAGCAGTTTGGAAACTCAGCTCTCTTTTACTAAAGGGTCAACAAAGTCTGACATGCATGACTGTCTGTATCAGAGCACCTGATATGCCTGAGGCTGTCATGGGGGATGCCTAAACCAGAAATGCCTGGAGCCCTCACTCCAGCACAGTCGGCCATGCAAGGCTGCAGCTGGGAGCAGAGAGGCTGGGCCACGAAAGGGCCGAAGGCACAGCGAGGACGGAGACACGTTCACAGCCCTTAGGGTCTCTTCCTTAACAGACTTCACTATAAGCTTTTTAGTCAGGCAGGCCATCCCAGCAACTGGCTGGCTGCTGAGGAGAGGCCTTTTAACAAACAAGTCGTGTGTGTGTGTGTGTGTGTGTGATTTCAAATCTCTTGTTGACTTATGGCGACCCCATTAATCTCCTAGAACAGGGGTAGGCAACCTTTCCCCTTTAAGGGCCGAGGGACTTCAGCTCCCAGAATCCCAGGAGCTATTGGCCAACATGGCTGAGGCTTCTGGAAGCTGAAGTCCCTCCTTGGCCCTTAAAGGGGAAAGGTTGCCTACCCCTGTCCTAGAATTTTCTCAGGCAAGGAATCCACAGAGGTGGTTTTGCCAGTTCCTTCCTCTGAAAAACAGCTTATGGCACCGGGGATTCAATGAAGGTCTCTCATCCAAGTACCAAACAGGGATTACCCTGTTTAGCTTCCAAGATTGGACAGGATCTGGTGCCTTTCATGTATTTAGGCTCCATGCTATCTTGTGTATGTGTTTTTTTGTGGGTTTTTTCGGGCTGTGTGGCCATGTTCTAGAAGAGTTTCTTTCTGACGTTTCGCCAGCATCTGTGGCTAGCATCTTCAGAGAAAACTGAGATGGAAAAGCATGGGTGTATATATACTGTGAGACC
The DNA here is from genome assembly GCA_026167975.1 of Phrynosoma blainvillii. Classification (NCBI taxonomy): domain Eukaryota; kingdom Metazoa; phylum Chordata; class Lepidosauria; order Squamata; family Phrynosomatidae; genus Phrynosoma; species Phrynosoma blainvillii. The sequence continues at coordinate 2,213,245 of JANUYF010000003.1, forward strand.
CTGGGTAGGGAGGAGTGGTTCCCAGGTGAACTGTGTGTTGTTCTGTGTTGAATAGGTATTGTTCTGTGTTAATGGCAAGCTTCAGGATATGCAATCAAGGATATTGTCTGCTATTCCCATGTAAACTGTGTATTGTTCTGTGTTTGAATAGGTGTTGTTCTGTGTTAATGGCATGGCTTCCAGGTGAGGATATGCAATCAAGGAGATTGTCTGCTATTGTCTGCTGGGAAAGCCCCTGACCCTGTTTGGTTTTCCCTTTGCATTTGCTGAGTACAGATTTTCTTATTTTGTAGGACTGGTAGCCATATCTTGTTTACTTTGAGGGTTTCTTCTTTCCTGTTGAAGTTGTCTGAGTGTTTGTGGATTTCGATGGCTTCCCTGTGCATTTGGACCTGGTAGTTGTTGGCATGGTCCAGGATGTTAATGGCATGGAAGCCATGCCATTAACACAGAACAACACCTATTCAAACACAGAACAATACACAGTTTACATGGGAATAGCAGACAATATCCTTGATTGCATATCCTGAAGCTTGCCATTAACACAGAACAATACCTATTCAACACAGAACAACATACAGTTCACCTGGGAACCACTCCTCCCTACCCAGGGTCTCACAGTATATATACACCCATGCTTTTCCATCTCAGTTTTCTCTGAAGATGCTAGCCACAGATGCTGGCGAAACGTCAGAAAGAAACTCTTCTAGAACATGGCCACACAGCCCGAAAAAACCCACAAAAAAAAAACTATGGATGCCGGCCATGAAAGCCTACGACTTCACATTGTGTGTGTGTGTTCCTTAAAGTCTCCTCTTGATTCATGGTGACCCATGAATTTTGTAGGATTTTCTTAGGCAAGGAATGTCCAGAGGTAGTTTTGCCATTTCCTTTCTCTGAAACAGAGCCTCTAGCGCCTAGGATCCCTTGGCGGTCTCCCATCCAGGTATTAACCAGGGCTGACCCTGTGTGTGTGTGTGTGTGTGTCTGGTGCTGCATATCTGTGTGTGCCTGTGCCTCCAAGTCACCTGTCAACTTATGGCGACCCTATGAATTTCAGAGGGTTTTCTTAAGCCAGGAATCTTCAGGGGTGGTTCTATTGGTTGGTGTCATATTTTATTGTAAATATGTGTTTTAATATTTATTTAAAAATTAACAATGCTTTGTCTGACTGCATTTCAGCAGTGTAACTGCATGCTTCTTCAAGTCCCTGTTCTTTCAGGGCAGAGGAAGCGGGAAGCTATAACCCCACCAGTTTTTGTTTTGGGGGGTTGCTCTTAGGAACAAGAGAGCCCTCCCCTGCCCCCTTCCCCCCCAATCCATTACCAAAGCAGCAAGCCTAGGGCTACCCCAAGACTGCCATCTGGTGGAAGCTCCTGGCCACGTCACTCTCCCTCGCACACGCGTGTGCATACACACCTTGGTTTGGTTTCTATGGATAGAGAGAGCATCCCCTCTTCTGGCTGTGTGTGTGTGTGGGGGGGGGGGGGGGGGAGAGGGAACCAGCTATTACCAAGTGCTCCTTCCCACTTACCTCAGCATCCACAAAATGCCTCTGGTAGTAATAAAAGCCCCGCCGGCAGAGGTTGCAATGGCTCAGGGCTTCCTTCAAGAAATGCCTCCTGTAAACCTGGTGCCAGGTGTCTTTAATCTGGGAGAGAGGAATTGGGGGGAGGGGGGGGCAAAGGGAAAGAGAAACATCTGGTTACTGTCGGCCCAAGTCCAGATGGCACAGCTGCCAAAGAGGCTCCATGTTGTGCACAGCCCAGAAGAACATGCCAGAAGTTTGGCTGGGAGCAAGGGCAGCAGCGCCCTTTCCTCCTACGGACCAAGTCTTCCAAAGAGAGCAGCAAGCAGCAAGGTCTGGAAACCATGAAGCTCTCTGAGGAGATGCTGGGTCTGTTTAGCCTGGAGAAGAGATGGTTAAGAGGGGATATGATAGCCCTGTTTAAATATTTGAAGGGGTGTCACATGGAGGATGGAGCAAGCTTGTTTTGTGCTGCTCCAGAGAATAGGACCTGGAGCAATGGATGCAAACTCCAGGAAAAGAGATTCAATGGCCATTGGTGATTTCTTTCTTTTTGGCCCAAAAAAGGTCTACCAAAGGGTTGCCCACCCAATAGCCGCCACAAACCGGCGTGCTCTCATCCTTTCCCAGAGCCTAAGCAGTCAGGCCTGGTGGGCAACCGCCAGGGAAACCACGGCAGGGATTTGCAGGGAGGGTTAGGGAACCCCCAAGAGCCACGGCCGCCGGTCAGAGCTGGCCATACTGGGCCGGCCAGATTCCCCAAAAGGATTCTGAGGGTGCGTCCTGCATTGCATCCTCTGAACTGACAGGAGGCTCCGGCATATTATTCCACAGGACCCACACTGGCAGGTGCCCTGCGAGGACACGAGAAGAGAAAACCTTCTGGTTTTGACCAGAGGCTGGGCATTTTGGAGGGGGTCAGCTTTTGCGCTGCAACAAAAATAATCTGTGCCTTCATAGTGTTGAGTTTGTTGTGTGCATCAGGTGGTAACAGAGCCAACACAATCCATTCCAAGGCCAAGTTGCCTCGAACCCCGGGTGACCAGATGTGATAACCACAAAGGAGGATAAGGCATCACAAAATGGAGAACGCTCAAGAAGAATGGAGGACATTTCCAAATAAAAGCTAAATATACTCATATAAATGTAAATTCATGCTTCTTAGTCATGCTCAAAATGGAGGACATTTTGGAATTTCTCCTGGACAGAAGGTTGAAATGTAGGACATGTCATGGAAAAGGGGGGGCTTTGGTCAGCCTGCTCAAACTCTTCATGCTGGAAAGAGGAATGACTGAATCAGAGAGATGGAAGAGATCCCAAGGGCCACCCAGTCCAACCCCAAGCCATGCAGAAAAACACAGTCAAACCACACACTCGCACACAACTCTGTAGTCACAAATTTCACCAAAGTAGCACACACCAACTCAGGACAGACAGGACTTGCTGATATGTTTAATATCTCAGAAGGAACACACTTTCTTTGGCAATCTTTCATTGATAGGCCGAAAGGACAGGTTGCTTACCTGTAACAGTATTTGTTCGAGTGGTCACCTGCGAATTCACAGAAATGGGTTACATCTGCGCCTGCACAGCTAGCACAGAAAGTTCTAGTATCACTGGGCAAATTTCCAATTGCAACTTTTTGGCGGTAGCTCCGCCTAACCCTGTAAGGACCCTGCCGTTCCCCTCTTTCCTCAGTTCCAAAATGTACGCCACCAAGCAGCGACAGCAAGAATTTTAAGTAGTGAACAGGACACGACTGTGGGGAGGATGGGCGGGATTTGTGTGTATTCGCAGATGACCACTCGAAGAAATACTGTTACAGGTAAGCAACCTGTCCTCCTTCTTCGTGGTCTCTGCAAATCACACAAATGGGTTATTTAGACTGATAAGCTTTGGTCAGCGGAGGAGGGAGTGTCCTGACAGAATAGGAGAATTTCAGCACAGAATAAGTAAAGAGATAGTACAGGAATACCTGGTTAATCTAAATGAATATAAGTCTCCAGGACCAGATGAATTACATCCAAGGGTATTAAAAGAACTGGCAAATGTAATATCGGAACCATTGGCAATAATCTTTGAGAACTCCTGGAGAACAGGAGAAGTCCCAGCGGACTGGAGGAGGGCAAGGATGTGGAGAAACTGGAGCGTGTCCAAAGGAGGGCAACTAAAATGGTGAAGGGTCTGGAAAACATGAAGCCCTACGAGGAATGCCTTAGGGACATGCTGGGTATGTTTAGCCTGGAGAAGAGATGGCTAAGAGGGGATATAACAGCCCTCTTTAAATATTTGAAGGGATGTCCTCATAAGGAGGAGGGAACAAGCTTGTTTTCTGCTGCTCCAGAGAATAGGACTCAGAACAACGGATGCAAGCTACAGGAAAAGAGATTCCACCTCAACATTAGGAGAGACTTCCTGACAGTGAGACCTGTTTGACAGTATAAGATGTTCCCTCGGAGGGCAATGGAGTCTCCTTCTTTGGAGGTCTTTAAACAGAGGCTGGATGGCCATTTGTTGGGAAAGTTTTGATTTTGAGTTCCTGCATGGCAAAATGGGGTTGGACTGGATGGCTCTTGGGGTCTCTTCCAACTCTATGATTCTATGATTCTAATTTTAGCGGCACAATCGGTGGAGTGCCGTGCTGATATAAATTGTTGGCCTCCCAATGCGTGTGCCTCTCCTTGGATAGCAGTTGCCAAGGCCCTGCGTTCATCACAGACCGTCTGGAGCAGAGGTGGGCAACCTTTCCCCTTTAAGGGCTGAGGGACTTCAGCTCCCAGAATCCCAGGAGCTATTGGCCAACATGGGACTATTATAGGCCAACATTGCTGAGGCTTCTGGGAGCTGAAGTCCCTCGGCCCTTAAAAGGGAAAGGCTGCCTACCCCTGGTTTGGAGCAATGGTTCCAGGCGCTCCATCAGGTGTTGGATGCATGCACCCATGCATGCTGCATTGTTAGCCACCTTCAGATCGAGGACGGCCGCAGCGTAAATTTTGTTCGTGACAGCATCCAATTTCTTCCCCTCCCTATCGGATGGAGACCTTGGAGTAAAGGTAGACTGTGAGCCATCCACAATGGCCGAATTCTGCCTGGGGTGCTCAAAGAGCCACGACGGTCCCGAACAGGAGATCCTATACAAGTTCTCAATTTTCCTCGAGGTCAACGGGACGGTTTTGGCAATCTTTTCTAGTGATGGCAGGTAAGCAATCGCTGGTGGAGTGGGCACCTTCCCATGCATTCTCTTCTCAATGGGGTCATAGAATCATAGAATCATAGAGTTGGAAGAGACCCCAAGGGCCATCCAGTCCAACCCCCTGCCATGCAGGAACTCCCACTCAAAGCATCCCTGACAGATGGCCATCCAGCCTCTGCTTAAAGACCTCCAAGGAAGGAGACTCCACCAAAATCTCTGAGGAAGGAGTGTGTTCCACTCTCGAACCGCCCTTACTGTCAGGAAGTTCCTCCTAATGTTGAGCTGGAATCTCTTTTCTTGCAGCTTGCATCCATTGTTCCGGGTCCTAGTCTCTGGAGCAGCAGAAAACAAGCTTGTTCCATCCTCAATATGGCCTCCCTTCAAATATTTAAACACGGCTATCATATCACCTCTCAGCCTTCTCTGCTCCAGGCTAAACATCCCCAGCTCCCTAAGTCGTTCCTCATAGGGCTTCATGGTTTCCAGACCCTTCACCATTTTAGTTGCCCTCCTTTGGACACGCTCCAGTTTCTCCACATCCTTTTTGAATTGTGGTGCCCAGAACTGGACACAGTCTTCCAGGTGAGGCCTGACCAAAGCAGAATAGAGTGGCACTATTACTTCCCTTGATCTAGACACTATACTTCTACTGATGCAGCCTAAAATTGCATTGGCCTTTTTAGCTGCTGCATCGCACTGTTGACTCATGTTCAACTTGTGGTCTACCTGGACTCCTAGATCCCTTTCACACGTAGTCTCATTCAGCCAGGTGTCCCCCATCGTATATCTGTACTTTTCGTTTTTCCGCCCTAAGTGCAGTACCTTACATTTCTCCGTGTTGAATTTCATTTTGTTAGCTTTGGCCCAGCTTTCTAGTCTGTACAAGTCATTTTGAATTTTGATCCTGTCTTCTGGGGTATTAGCTACTCCTCCTAATTTGGTGTCGTCTGCAAATTTGATAACTATACCCCCAATACCGTCATCCAAGTAATTGATAAAGATATTGAATAGCACTGGGCCCAGGGTCAGCGGTCTCATCATCGGTCCGAGCCATCTCGATTCCCAAGGCCTTGGCGATTCTCAGCACCTAATTGGTGAATGATCGAAGATTGTTGGTGGGAGACACTGACACTAAATTGACAAACTGAGGTGGACTGGGAGATCTCTCACATCAGAGGTCGGAGAAGATGATCAGGACTGAGAAGCAGAGCGGCTGGAGGCAGGAGAACCAACAGGTGACCGTGGAAGCAGTCTGTCTACAAAGAGAGAAGCGTGCCGAGGTGGAACCGGAGGAGGATGGGTTGCAGGAACCCGAGACTGTTGGACCACAGATTGATGCCAATCCTGCTGACGGGAAGGTAATACTGGCCTGTGTCGGTATTAAAGAACAGGTCCGGGTATTGCTGCAGGAGTGGGTCCTGCTGGAGTTGTCTACCTTCCACTCCAGCCTCATCGGCCTCGCGCCCGAGAAGTGCTGGGGATCGGCTCCTCGGTTTCATACGGAGTCAGAGGCGGTGGAATCGACTCCCAAATCTCCCCTTCCGATTCCAAATCGACCTGAACAACCGGAGTCAGCGGTTGAACGGTTTGGTTGGCAGACTTGGGATGATAATGTCGGAGGGTTGTTTTTAACCAACTCCACAGGTTTCTCCCGACCAGATCTCCTTGGGGAAGCCGACTGAGCCCTCTTATGGGTCGCGTCTCCATCTCCAGTCTCCAAATGTTTTCTCTTTGAAGATCTCTTCCTGGAGCTCTCACCCCGATCCTTCTCGGAGCGAGAGGTTTTCTCGTCCTTTGAGGACCTGTCTTTAGATCCCTCCTTAGAGCTCCCCCTCTCCTTCTCTATCTCCTCACCCGAAGTAGAGGATTGCTCACTCGGGGTGGCCTGAGTGGCAGGCAAAGAACACAGCCATCATGGCGGTTGGTGGTAGGAATTTTAGAGTCGCACTGACCGCAGCGCTTGAAAGACGCCATTACACAATGCGACAAGTTGACAGCAGAAGCGAAAACGAAGTCAGACAGTCCGAGGTCAGTCGATCAGCAAACGATCACAAGAACGCAGTCCGAATAGAGTAGTTAAGCCAGAAAAATTTGTCAAAAGCCATAGGTCAAAGATATCCAGAGGTAAATGAGTGACTCTAACAAGCAAAGTTCCTTGCTAGCTGCTAACGCAGAGGACAAAAGGAACTGAGGAAAGAGCGGGAACGCCAGGGGCCTTATAGGGTTAGGCGGAGCTACCACCCAAAAGTTGCAATTGGAAATTTGCCCAGTGATACTAGAACTTTCCAAGCTAGCTGCGCAGGCGCAGATGTAACCCATTTGTGTGATTCACAGAGACCACGAAGAAGAAGTTGTATTATTCTTATTCTGACAGGCTCTTGAGAATGGAATGTTTTTCAAGAAAGGACATCTAAGAGGGTGCAGTACTATTTCTATTTCTAAACTGCTTTTTGAAATTATTTTTAATTGTACAGTTTAAACTTTTTTAAATATTATGGACAATTTAATTCTGTTTTAAGGCTGGTCTTCTATTGTATTTGTTTTCATTTGCAAGCTGCAGAGTCCTGCTTTTGGGGAAAATGTGGGATGTAAATAAAGTTAATCCTCCTCCTCCTTTTCCACACACAACCCTTTTCATACTCTCTCTTACGCTTACACACTTACACACACACACTCATACACCCCCCCTTCCTCAACCCAATTTATTTTTGTAAAGTCTCCACTGACATCTGTCCACTTGCGGGAGGGAGGAAGGGACTTTTAAGGAAATTTTTGGAATGGAGATCCCAGTGCTCAGGGATGATTCAACCTTCCCTTGCCAGCAATAACCCCCCCCCAAAAAAAAACCCTCACCCTGCCCCTCCCCTCGTTTTAACCATCCTCCACCAGTAACAAAAATTTGGTAGTCTACAAACACGTGTCTGGATGAATGGTTTGGACTACGGCCTCCCCACTCCAAAGCCCATCTCTTTCCTGAAACGGGAACAAGCCAGACTCCGCAGGTCTCCTGCCAGTGGCCCCTTACCAGGCACGGGTCGACTGCCACTCCTCGGGCCTCCAGGTTCTTTCGGACGGTGGTGACCTCGTCGTTTGCCAGGTAGGCTGGGTGCTCCTCGTTGCACTTCATCATCTTCTCAAGCTCATTTTTTGTCTCGTTGCGGATGGTCTGAATTGAAACAGGTGCAATTCTTGATTTGTCTTGTTCCCAATGTCATTGTTTCGTCGCCCTCACTTGGCCTCCCCCTCAGGGCTGCCACTAAAGCAAACTCTGGGTGGACCCATGGAGGAGGATGGGGCAGTTCCAGCAATACATTCCTGCATCTCTTTTACCTGCTCTTTGGTGCGCCTCACCCAGTAGAGCCACCTTTTCTTCCAGTCTGGGCCCACCATGTCCTCAATGACAGATTCAGCTGGAGAGACAGAGAGGAAAAACTAAGTCAAGCCAGAAAGAAAATTTCCAGGGTGGCAACACAGCACAGCACAGAGGTCTGCTCTCTCTCTGTCCCCTCATCCCTTCAGTGATGGAAGACGGTAAACCATTACAGAATTATCTTGGATCGAGGGCAGGGGAAGAAGGTCAGTGTGGAGAAGACCGCAGCGTGGAGCTCACCAGAGATAGCTCAATGGCAGCGAGTTTTCACAGTATGTGTGCACAGAATAGGGGGTGCTACGGGAGAGGAGGAGGAGGAGGAGGAGGCACTCACTGTCCTTCAGGCGACTCTGCAGCGTCTCCTCCATGAACTGGATCGCCGCGTCCCACTGCTGCTTGTCTGAGATGGAGCGGTCCTCCAAGGCGTTGTGCTGGATCACCCTCTGTTGAAGCACAGTACAACGGTTAAGGTGCTTTCCAGAGCTTTCCAGGACCCCAGTCACCCAGCAAAGGGGCTGAGGTATCTCCCTCCACCCATCCCAACAGCCGAATGCACAGGAAAGGTTCTGCACATGCTGCAGTAAAAGCCCTGAGTAATTCAGAACATTTTGCCCTGAAGAATTCTTAAGAGTGCCTGCAATGGGGCCTGACTCCAGGCCCAGATGGTCAGTCTTTTTTCCCTACGAAAATCAGTGGGCTAAATAGGCCATGGTTCTGGTGGATGAATGCCAAGCTCATAAAGTCTGCAGCAGGCTATGTAATTGCTGCCTCAAGCACAGGAAGTACTCTGGACAAGCACTGAGGCCCTATGGGCAAGGATTTGCTTTTAATACAGATTTCTGAAAGGTAGCCTCATCCTATGGAAGCGTGCCCAAAATGTAAGTTCCCTAAGGGAGGCCCTGTTGCGCATCCCAACAACTCATGAGGCCAGGCTGGCATGCGCACACAACAGGGCCTTCTCTGTAGCAACACCTCAGCTGTGGAACTCCCTGCCAAGGGAAGTTAGGCTGGCAGTGGCACTGTCCGTTTCAATTGTTTGTTTCTAAATTACTTTTAAGGGCTGTTTTTAGATTAGTTCTTAAAGAGTATTTTAATTCTTAAAGTGGGTAGAATTCAGAGACATAGCTGTGTGTTAGTCTGGATATCAGTATGGAAAGGGATACTGGGACACCTTTGAGACTAACTGGGCAAAAGAAGTTGTACCATCAGCTTTCATAGACTTGGTCTGAGGAATCCTTGGCATCTAAGGAAGCAGACCAAGTCTACGAAGCTCATGCTGTAACTTCTTTCGCCCAGTTAGTCTCAAAGGTGCTGCAAGATCCCTTTGCATACTTAACTCTTAAAAGAGTATTTCTCTTTTAAGTAAATTCTTAAAAGGGTACAGTTAGCCCTCCATATCCAGGGATTCTTTATCCACGGATTCAATCATCCATGGCTTGAAAATATTTTTTAGAATTCCAAAAGGCAAACCTTCCTTGCTCCAGCATTGTCTATAATGGGGCTGCAGCATCCATGAATTTTGGTATCCACAGGGGGCCCTGCAACCAAACCCCAGAGGATAACAAGGGCCTACTGTATCTGAATTTGCTTTTAAAGTTTTAACCTCTGTACGGTTGCAAAGGTTTTTACAGGATGAGTCACACTGAAGCAGCAGCAGATTATTCAGATGGTGGCTGCATTGCTACGGCATCCTTGATAGCAACAGCAATAGCAAGTACATTTCTATACTGCTTATCAGTGCACTCAAGCAGTCTCTAAGCGGTTTACAGTGTTCAAACTAATTGCCACCAACAAGTTGGGTACTCATTTTAGCAACTTACAAAAGGATGCTAGGCTGAGTCAACCCTGAGCCCCTGGCTGGTATCGAACTCACAACCTTATGGCTTGTGTGTGAGTGGCTGCAGTACAGACATTTAGCCAATGTGCCACCAGTGCTCTTCAATGACTTAATGACTCTTTAGCTGCAGTTTTAAACCAAACAACCAAAAGATACCAAAAAGACAAATCAAAACATCAATGACTTCTTCCTCTTTTCTGCCTTCTAGACTGGCATGATCATGTTTAAGAGAAACGTCTGAGTTTTAAGCTGACCAGGCTGTCTTCGGCTGCCTCATTCCACTTGTGCCGCTTGATGCTCTCCTCCTTGACCGCTTGCTTCAGTTTGTCAAAGATGTCGTCGTGCTCTTTGCCCTTTGGTTCTGTCATGAAGCGGGCAAACTCCTCCTGGAGGGTCTCCCAGGCGACCTGCAAGCGTGGCAACAGAGTCCAGAGGTTGGGGACGCCCAGCTGTGTTGATATACTGTTATCTTTTGGTTTTTCTTGCTTCCCATAACAAAATCTGTGTCTAAGTGTTATAGAAGGGAAGCTGAGCCAGTTGATGGTAAGAGATGCAAAGTGGCTGTGGATCACAGCAGTCAGCTTGTCCTGGGGATTCTGCTGGGTGTCACTGCAACACCCATCATCCACACACTGACAAGCTGGGCTATAACAAAATAGGCAGGCCATGGAACCTGGTGGATGCCGGGTCAGGAGGTTAAGCAACATCTCAGCGTTAACAGGGCAAGGGACCACCACAATTTGTCAGGTGGTCATTTAATTTATCAATTTATCAATTTATTTATGCTGGTGGCCTCATGTGCTCAAGGAATATTCTTGGACCTTCTCATTGCCTAAGGCGGAAGGTGTCCAAACAGTCCCACTAATAATGGGGCAGCAAAACGTTGATTTGGGTGGTGCACATCAAAGGCATCACCATCAGGTGGGAGCATTTTCGACATGCTCTCTTTCAAGGAATGCATAAAGTGCTGAGAGTGAAAAAGAGGCTAAGCAGACCCAAAATACCAGCGCATTTATCCCACTGTCGCCTTGCAAGTGACCTGCAGAGAGAGTTTGAAATAACACAAGAGATTCCACTGGGGCGCAGGGATTCTCTACATCAGGGTGGCAAAAAGCAGCCCTGGGGCCATATGGAGCCCTTTAAGGTTGCTTTTGTGACCCCTGTATTGGACGTCAGCGCCCAGATGCTCCTGCTGCCACTGGTAGGGATGGACAGGGATACTGGGAGCTGGAGTCCAAAACATCTGGCGGACCAAAGAATGAAAACCACTACTTAAAAATATACATTTTTCACGAACAGAAGCGGGATTGTCAGCCACCTCTGGGTGTGTTTTTGGCAGTCTTTGTGGGGCCCCCCCAGACAGAAAAGGGCGCCACGGATCCACTGGAGCGGCCCCACCCCAGTCTCCCCTCCATGGCTGCCTCCACAGGAGCCTCACCTCCACCGCTTTGTTTGGGAGCTGCTTGTCCGTCCACTGCTTCAGCTTGATGTCCACCGTGGTGTTGAAAGTCCCCGAGTTCATGGTCTGCGCTGCGGGAAGGTAGATGTTTTCTATCACATGCGTCGAAACCCTCTCCCACAAGGACTTCTGCAGCATCTCCTCCCTGAGGAGGAGGAGGAGGAGGAGGAGGAAGGAGGAAGGAGGAAGGAGGGGAAGAATTCAATGCGTGTCGTCGCCAAGGAGGGCCCAGAGGTACAGACAGGAGGAAGGGGCTGCCCTGAGTGAGGAGAAGCCACAGGGGAAGGCCGGGAGGGAGCCATCGCAACTCCTCCGATGGGAGGGTGGGCTTGCCCAGGGGATGACCACTGGATGACCACTGCGGGACCTGCTGTTTCCTAAAAGCAATTAAGCCAAGCCTTTCTCTTCCTTGCCACAGTCTTTCCACTGTCCAGAGGAGCCCAAACCAACTCCGCTTCTTGGAAACAAGTGTTATTTGTGTGTGTCATGTGCCTTCAAGTGGTTTCTGACTAATGGAGATCCTAAGGTGAACCTATCATGGGGTCTTCCTGGCAAGATTTGTTCAGAGGAGGCTTGCCATTGCCGTTCCTTGAGGCCGAGAGCATGTGACTTGCCCAAGGTCACTGAATGGGTTTTATTGCAGACTTGCCCAAGGGTTTCATTGCAGATTGGAGAATCCAGAGTCTCAGTCCCACACTCAAACCCCATGCCATTCTGGCTCAAATGACAATACAGAATATTTATGGGGTGTCTATGGGAGGTGGAAAGTAGATGGGTCAAACCTCCACCTGTCTTTCCTCTCCTTGTTGTTCTGACTGCATGCCTCCAAGTCGTTTCTCACTTATGGCAACCATAAGGTCATGGGGTTTTCTTGGCAATATTTATTCATAGGTTTGCCATTGCTTCCCCTAAGGTTGAGAGTGTGTGACTTGCCCAAGGTCACCTAGTGGGTCTATGCTTGAGCAGGAAACTTAACCCTGACCTCGAGTCATTATCCAAGACTCAAACCACTACACCATGATGGCTCTCTATGAGAACTTAAAAAGAGCCAAAATTAAAAAATAAAGAAGTAGGAATGACTTCTGGAAACTACTACTACTACTAATAATAATAATAATAATTTATTTGTATCCCACCTGTCTATAAAGTAAAACCGGGGCGGCTTACATGATAAAACAAACAATACCATCCCCCAATAGCCCCCCCCATACAATGAAACAATCAAAATTCAAAACATACGGTACCTAAAAATATCAGGCTACAATAAAAGACAAGTAAATTAAAATAACTGTGGCGGAGAATAGGGTCAGACATAGCTTTTTCGGTGGCCGGTTATCTACTCAGTAAAGTCCTGCCAGAAGAGATCCATCTTAACAGCTTTTTTAAAGCTGTTTAAGGTGGTCAAGCAACGGATCTCATCCGGCCGGCCGTTCCACAGTCTGGGAGCGATAGCCGAAAAGGTCCTCTGGGCAGTTGCAGATAATCTAGTTTTTATAGGTAGCAATAAATTCTTCCCAGAGGATCTCAGTGCGCGGAGTGGATTATATGGAAGGAAGCAGCCCCGAATATAGGTTGGGCCCAAGCCATTTAGAGCTTTAAAGGTGAAAACTAGGAAGGAAAGATGCTACTGTCTACAGCCAAGCCATTGTTTATGATAAGGTCTGGTGCGGAGCAAATTAATCCGCTGCTGCTTAGTTCTTTAAAATAAAAGACACCCACTTCAGTCCACCCATCACAGCCTCTGGGCCTAGCCAGGCAAAGCAGCGCCTACGGGACACAGCCGCAATGCTGCCCGAGGGTCCATCTCCCCCGGAGAAGATCTCTCCCAGATCTGGGAAGCCTGGCTGCCAAGAAGGGCCTGGGAAGAGCCCCCTCCTGGAATGACCGCCAGGGCAGCCCTCGCCATGGTCAGTTCCCCGTCTGGGTCTCGGAAGCTCCTCCAGGCCAGCAGAGGCAGAATTAAGCAACACACAAACACACACAAGTACACACTGTCTACACGCTATTAAATCCAAATTGTTCTTGGTGCAGAATTTCTATTCCTTGATGGAAGAGCTGAGGGGAACATCCAAGCTGTACACCTGAGCAAGAAACAAACCCACTGGGTGACCTTGGGCAAGTCCCACTTTCTCAGCCTCAGAGGAAGGCCATGGCAACCTCCCTCTGAACAACCCTTGCCAAGAAAAGCTGCTGATAGGTTTGCCTTGGGGTTGCCATAAGTTGGAAATGACAAAGTCAAACAACCACAACAAGGAGCACCAGGTTGGAGGAGGAGGGGAGGAATGTTTAGCACAAGCTTCTGTGGACTATCATCCATTTCTTCACCACCATCACCATCATTTCTGTGCCTCCAAACCTCTGGAGCAGACTCGGGGGCTGCAATGGGAGTGTGGACCTTGTCCCATCGGCGGAGGGATGTGAACGGACTCCTCCACAGCCTCCAGAACTGCTTCTGCCTAGAAAATACTCCCACCCCAAATGCTCTGCGGTTTTCTTTAATTCCTGGAACCAGAACAGTCAACACAGGCTACTATTTTCTCTGAAGAGGGTAACAAAAATGGCCAGTCATTCATTCCCAGAATGGCCAGGGGTCCCCAAACTCATTCAGACACATAAACATTTTACAGGCAGAAAAATGTGTTCCAGGTAGATTGTGAGAAATGCATAGCATTATCAGAGAATCCAGGGAATATATAGGAATCTTCTCAGCCCAACCTACCACAACCCCCGAGAAAAAAATTAACAAATTAACAGAAGGAGGTAGAAAAACCAATCCGTTACTGTACCAGTGCTTTGGTGTCACCTGGCTCAAGCTTATGACTTCGTCAAGGATTTCATTCTTGGCTTTTTCAAACAATTCATTCTGAACAGGAAATGAAAAAAGGTTTTTGTTGCTACAGAGCTACTTATGCCAAGCCAGGTTTAGTAACGCAGTAACATCTCTCAACAAGGCCGGATCAAACCACACCTGAGAAGCCTGGCAATGTCAGCTAATTGACACAACAGATACGCCACTGATCTCCTTTATTCATTTTTTTAAAGGGCCAAACTGGCACATTCCAAGTATTACAAAAACCGGGTGGAAAACTGGCCATCAAAACACCCACTTTCCCCCAATTTATTCATCTGTTACACTTCTGTCCCACTGTTCCTGCAGTGATCTCAAGGCTGTATAGTGTGGCGCTACTCTTCTCCCCTTTCTGTTTACAATGACCCTGTGAGGTGGGCCAGGCCAGGCTGAGAGTCACCCGGTACATCTATTTTTATGGCTGAGCGGGGAATCAGTTGGTCTCAGGCCAACTACCGAAGGAAAGGTCTGTGAAAGTGAAGAGGCAGCCTGGTGTTGAAAGCTACGGAGGGGCAGGGCTGGCGGCTCTTGCTGGAGAAACAGCAGCGGCAGCGACAACACTATGGCCGTCGAGTGGGGCAGCTGCAGACCTGACCCGGCACCCTGGATCCCTCCCGCTCGGGACCCCCACTCACCCGGTCAAGCTCCCGCAAGCGGGGATAGTTGTTCTTCCATTCTGTCTCTAAATTAAAACGGGTCGCTGTGGAGAGAACACAGAGGGACCAGAGGAAGTTTACTCCAAGTTGGCAAAGGGCAGACTTCCTAGCATGGATGGACTTTGACTCCCAGCACCCACCTAACCAGTACAGCCAATGATGAGGGATGCTGGGAGATGCAGTCCGACTGCATCCGGAGGGCTGTGCTTCGCCCAGTCCTCTTCTACAGGACGGCACACATTCCCTTTTCCCCTTTGAGGCTGTGGGCATTTTATCCACCTGAAACAGCAGAAGTTACTGAAGCAATGTATATGGGAGCCTAATGCAAGGCTGGGAAGGACATCCATCATTGGAAGGCAAACGTCAGATGCACGGGGTGTATCTGCATGGCACAGGTTACAGCAATTTGATACCACTTTGACTGCCTTGGGTCCAGCTCATGGAGTCCTGGGATTTGTAGTTTGGTGAGGGACTTAGAATTGTCTGCTAGAGAGCTCTAGCCTGACTCCCCTGAACCACAGGACTACTAGAGCTCCGTGGCAGATCCCTGGATTCCACATGAAAGTGGAATCGAACTGTGATAACTACATTAGTGCAGATTCACCCACAATGAACACTGATGCTTCGCAAGATCTGCTTGTCCATCTTTGGTATTTTAAAAGAGAGGTTTTAAGAGAACCACATTATGGGAAAGGGTCAGCTTTAATGCTTTCCAAGGAGTAGACATGCAATACAAATATGCAGAGCAACTGGTTAACCATTAAAAAGAACAACATTCATTTTCTCTTCTGGAGACATATAGTACAAGTCCCACCACAAATCCCTTGCAGGTACCTGGGGTCTGCTTTGGCCTCCGGCCTCCGGCCTCCGGCCTCCCCTGCCCCGTTACTCTGATGACCCTCAACCGGGTTCTGAGGGAAAGACACATGTTCTACCCTTTCCTGGCTGCTTTTTTCTGCAAACAGCCCCACAGCCCCCTGCTTCTCCTGCCAGCCCCCCAAGCTCAGCTGCAATGGCTGTGGGGCCCATGGCAGCTGTTTACAGGCCCCTTGCCGAGACTGACCCTCGCTTGGTGCCAAATCCCACTTGTCCAAGGTGTCCTCTTCCAGCAGCTGCAAGAATCAAGAGACGGGAGCATCCCTTGTCAACTGATCCAATCTAACAAGAGTCAGGTACATGCAAACATGTGGGGACCTAAAATGTTTATTGTCTTTTCCTGGCAGGCTTAGGAAGGCAGAAATCCAAAAGGGTGTTCTAATTGAGAGGCCTGACCCTAGGCTGGTCATCTTCTGTATATCATAGAATCAAACGAGTTGGAAGAGACCCCAAAGGCCATCCAGTCCAACCCCTTTTTCTGCCATGCAGGAACTCACAATCAAAGCCCTCCCTGTGACAGATGGCCATCCAGCCTCTGTTTAAAGACAGCGTCCAAAGAAGGAGAGTCCACCACAATCTCCATTGAGGGAGCAATGTCTTCCATTGTCAAACAGCTCTCACTGTCAGGAAGTTCTTTCTGATGTCTAGGTGGAAAATCTCTTCCTGCAGCTTCCATCCATTGTGCCATGTCCTAATCTCTGGAGCAGAAGAAAACAAGCTTGCTCCGTCCTCAATAGGACACCCCTAAACAGGGCTGTCATGTCACCTCCTAACCTTCTCTTCTCCAGGCTAAACCTACCCAGCTCCCTAAGTTGTTCCTCACAGGGCTTTGTGGTTTCCAGACCCTTCACCGTTTTGGACACACTTCAGCTTGTCAACATCCATTTTGAATTGTGGTGCCCAGAACTGGACACAGGATTATTCCAGGTGAGGCCTGATCAAAGCAGAATACAGTGGCACTATGACTTCCCTTGATCTAGACCAGGGGTAGGCAACCTTTCCCTTTTAAGGGCCAAGGGACTTCAGCTCCCAGAAGCCTCAGCCATGTTGGCCAATAGTCCCATGTTGGCCAATAGCTCCTGGGATTCTGGGAGCTGAAGTCCCTCGGCCCTTAAAGGGGAAAGGTTGCCTACCCCTGATCTAGACACTATACTTCTATTGACACAGCCTAGAATCGCATTGGCCTTTTCAGCTGCTGCGTCACACTGTTGACTCATGTTCAACTTGTTAAACTAGGGGAGCTGTGGAAAGGAAATTAGAGTGAGATCCGCTCAGCTCCTGAGGAGGGGGTCACCTTTCCACCAAAGGTTTCCCACTGAGCCGTCAGCCCCGTTACCTTTGAAAGCATCCGCCTGCTGCTCTACGGACTCTCGGACCATCTTCCAAAAGCAGTCTGACACGGCAAGGCTCAGGTTACGTGTGGTCACCTGGTGGGCCTTCAGCATGCAGTTCCTGCAAGGGGCACAGAAGGACAACACTTCTTACTGGGTTCATGCAGACCAGGCATGGACAACTGTTGGGGGTCACAGCGCTGAACTGCCCCCCTCAAGGGACCCTGGAGTGCTGCAACCTCTCTAATTTTGGGGTTTGTGTTTGTGTGCGATATTTTGGTTTTTTGCTCCAAATGCTCCCACAAATAAAGGCCATAGGGCAATTTTATCATGTTACCTTCCCACAGACCTAAAATGGCTCAGGGGAGCCAAAGACATTGTGACATTACCACACATACCATTACTACTAACCCCACGCCCAAAACAACAGCTACAAGTTGGTAATATATTAGGTCCCGGGATCACAAAATGGCTCTGGAGACCTCACGAGGCTCATGGGCCACACTCTCCCCACTACTTCCATACACAGACGTCCTTAAAATGTAGACGGAAGGGAGGGTGGCAGTGGGGGAAACAAAATGGCACTGGAAACATCCTCACTGCCATCCCTCAAAATCTGACTGTGCAATCACACTGACTGCAAAAACCTGGTCAAAGCACCCAACCTCATAAACCCCAATTGAGTGATCGGGGGGGGGGAACTAAGGTCACCCCTTTGATTGAGAGAGAAGGAGAGAGGTTCACAATGGTGAAAGCGAGTCTGAGAGCCTGTGCTCAGAACTGTCTGAAAGCAGAGCTCTGCAGAAATGTTGACGTTCTACCTTCTGCCTGCTTGGAGGATGCAGAACCCTAGAGAGACCTAGAAGGCAGTCAGGCCCACTGGATACAGCAGCACTGACTCCCAGTAAACCTGCACAGGCTTCTAGTGCAAGGGGTGTGTGTGTCAGATTTCCCTGTGAATGTGCACAAATGCACAAGCGCTTGCTTGTCTCCAGAGCAAACTCTAGGAGCTCAGGGACAAATTCAGAAAAAGCATTTCCACAGAATTCCTAGAACTCTGTAGCTCTACAGCAGGGGTAGGCAACCTTTCCCCTTTAAGGGCCGAAGGACTTCAGCTCCCAGAAGCCTCAGCCATGTTGGCCAATAGTCCCATGTTGGCCAATAGCTCCTGGGATTCTGGGAGCTGAAGTCCCTTGGCCCTTAAAGGGGAAAGGTTGCCTACCCCTGCTCTACAGTCTGATGTCTCAAAGGTCCTTTAGCTTGCTCCATTAAAGGAGGCCTCCACCATTCAAAGGTCTGGAATTCTGTTCCAGACAGTCAGTTCCAAACCATGCTGCAAATGCTAGAGAGACCAAAATGGATTCTGGTCCACCAGGAATTGTGCACTGGCATTAAGCTACCAAGACCAAGACTTTAAAAAGCAACCACCACTATTGGCATACTTCAGTAGTTTGGAGTTTTGGAAAAATTCTTCTTCATATTCTCTAATAGATTCAATACTCTCAGCGCTACTTCCTAGGGAGAGAAAGAAAACAAAAGAGAGAGGAGAGTGCTTAAAATCATCCAACATGGGCAAGGAGACCCTTTTATGGGGTGAAAGGGGAAATTCCCCTTACCTTTTCCAGTAACGACTGCGAAATATCCAAGAGCCTTCATCGGGAAGAGCTTGCCTTCAATTATCTGCTGAATCTGTAAAAACAGGAAAGAAACACAGTCTCTCTTTGACTCCTTTTACTTGGACCATAAAACAACATATGGAAGTACAGAAATGGCATCTTAAAGATTAAACTCTATTGTAGTCCCAACTGAATCCACACTTCAAGGGACATCAACACTTATGTCAGTTCAGCTGACTCAATGGATCAACTCTAATTAGAACTAAAGATACAATGCAGAGCTAAGAAATGTATTCCCAGAAAAGCTTTCATGGATCAGAACCTACTTCGCCAGTTGTGTGAAACCAGCAAACAGGATAAATGGCACATATCTCACTACCTGCCTGGTACTTAAAAAAATAAGGAACAATGATGAACTCTTACACATAAAGCTGAGAACATTTTAAATGGTGGATTAAGTACTGAAACTGTACAAAAATTAAGGATGCCAGGTGCGTGGTCATAGACCACAAGGTTGCGAGTTCAATACCAGCCAGGGCTGAGGCTCGACTCAGGCCTGCATCCTTCCAAGGTCACTAAAATGAGTACCCAGATTGTTGGGGGGCAATCAGCTCACAGTTGTAAACTGCTTAGACATCCCATGCACGATATGAAGCGGTATATAAATGAAGCTGCTTTGCTTTTTGCTTTGTGTGTGTGTGTGTGTGTGTGTGTGTGTGTGTGTGTTTGCCCCCATACAGGTCAACCCTCTTCACTGCCCAGCCAGCTGAAGACCGCTTGGTTCTAGACAGCATTTTCCCCCTCACAAGCCAAGGAACAAATCACATTTTACAGTTTCACAGGCCCACACTGAGGAAGGGGGGGGGGGGAAGCAGCACAATTTTTGATATTTTTAACTTGTCATGAGCTGTCCCAACACTACTAAAGAAGGTGCTTGACTTAAAAAATGGATCTCTCCGATGTGTGGAAGGAAAACAACAGCTGCCCAGTCTCGGCAGAGCAAATATGACTTCTAGGAGAACAATATCATTCTATTGGACTGGCAATTGGCTGAATCAAGTTGCCACAGTAAGGATTCCCTTACGGATCCTCCCGCACGTTTCCTGCCTTTCCAGGTGATTCAAAGAGCACCTGTTGCTCCTCCTCCTCCTCCTCCTCCTGCTCCTCACCCGGCTGGGACTGGCCACATTCTTCTCAGCAAGGTCCACTTTGGTCAAGACAAAGATTGTCCTCTTGCCCTGAGGGTCCATCTGGCTGACTAAGTCCGTGACGATGCTGCGTTCCGCGTCCACAGACCCATCTGGGCAGAAAAGGAAAGCCCACATCCAACTCACAGAATACGCAAAGTGCTTTCAAGGAAAGACAGGATTACCTGCCCAAATTAAAGAAAAACCCAGACAGCTAAAGAAGTAGAGAATGTAAGCAATTATTCACCTGTGGGGACTTGCAACCAACCTCCACAAAGCAAGAAGAAGAAGGGTCCAGCCAGTCTTCCCACCATGCAAAGGCAGAACCATCCCTCTCATTCCAGACCCACAAACAGAGAGACATTTGCAAATCCAACGGCGAAGAATTCAAGTGAAAGAGGGGTGAGGCTGCAGAGGTTCTCACCCGGCAAGGGCCAAGGCAATTCCAGGCACAGAACAGCCTCCTTATTTACCTTGGATGCAAAGGATGATGGCGTTTGGGTTCTGCATGTAGGCTTTGCTGATGCTGAAAATGGTTTCCTTTGTGTCGGGAGCCATCCCCGAAGTCACCGTCTGCGAAAATAGACAGGGGAGGATGCAGGGACAGTAAGTAGCAACTAGTAAAATGGGAAGGAAAAGGGGAACTAGCAGGTTCATCCCAATAATATTTTTTTACACACCATCCTTGGATCCCATTATCATCCAATGAAGCAAAATGGTGGGGAATTCAAGGAGGACATAAGGAAGGACTTGGTGCAGCCACCTTGCCACTGACAGGTTCATGTCCCCAAGGATTCTAGGTTTGTGTCTGCTCTGAGCTTCAGGGGGGCAACATTCAAAACCCCAAATGGCTTGGGACCCTCATGCTTGAAGGATCAGCCCTCCCTATATTCCACGGTACTGGAAATAGTGCCTCTCCCTATGCGCACTGGCCCTTTGGTCTGCAGGAGGTGCTTTCCTCTGCGTCCCACCAGTATGGGCAATATGGCCTGGGAGGAAGTGGGAGCAGGGTCTTCTCTGTTGAGACCCTCCATTTGTGGACACCCGCCCCATGGAGGCCAATTACTGCCAACAATGGCTTTTTTCTTCCACTGATTAAAAACACTGCCTTTGAAACGGAAGTGACTTCGTCTAAATCTGCACATGCGCAATGTTTCAAATTGTCTTTAAAAGTTAACTGGTTTTATATTGTCTTCTTCTGTCAAATTGTTCAATATTCGTTGACTCTGCTGAAGTTTTTTTTTTTAAACTGTTCTGGAACTGTTCCAAATTGGTTACATTTATTTTATTTTATGCTACATGAGATATTTAGATATAGGGCAGAATACAAATATTCAAATAAGTGACTGAAGCAAATGACAAATAACAGTAAGCAGAATGCATTTCATTCTCCCTCCCCCAACTTTTCCATGCATGGGGGGGGGGAGACTGGATACGGTTCGTCCACACGTGTACCCCAATTTTTCTCTACCCCTGTAAGATGCTCTCCCCGACCCCTGGCTCTGGAGCCAGCCCACAGGCCCATGGACACGCTGCCAAGCAGTCAGGAGAGGACTGCCCTTCGCTTTTGCCAGCGCCAGTTGTCCCAAACGCTAGCTCACAAGCCATGCACACTCACGCTAATGACACCAGGCAGGTCGACCAGCACCATCCTCTGCAGGCCGGGCCCTTTCACGCTGAGGGAGATGGTCTGCAAGAGAAAGCGAAGTAGGGAGACTTCCCCTTCAAGACATCAGAGCTCTCTTGATGGAGGAAGAACAAGGAGTGGAACAGGACTCAGGGCTATCTGCTGGATGCTCTCTTCCACGCAAGTGATTTTGGGAAGAGGGGCAGGAAGAGACCTCTTAGGAGACTGAGGGGGGATCAAGTGCAGGGCATTCGAGGCAACAGCCCCAGGCCTTACCTCTGAGCTGACCGTGCAGCCTTCGCTCACACTCTTCCTCATCCGGATCTCAATTTCATTCCTCAAGGCTGCCAGCTGCCAGGAGAGAGAGAAATCGGGGCGGCTTACAACAATTACAATTCCATACAAAAATACAGGGTAAACACCCCATCCCCACCAAAAAAAGTATTAAACTACACATCCGCTAAAAGATATTAACCTAAAACAACACAAGATAAAAATAAGGTAAATATAAGAACCATAAACAAAGTGGAGCAGAGACGAGAGCCAGAAAATGGAAGAGGTAGAGCCAGGCAAACTCCTGAGGCCAGGAATCTAGTCAGGAAAGGCCTGCCGAAAGAGATCTGTCTTCACAGCTTTTTGAAGCTGCTTAAGGTTGTAATCTGACGGATCTCATCCGGAAGGCCGTTCCATAGTCTGGGGGCAATTACCGAGAATGCCCTCTGGAAGGTTACACATAGATTAGATTTCAATGGCTGGAGTAAGTTCCTCCCAGAAGACCTGAGTGCGCAGGGTGGATTGTATGGAAGGCGTTCCCAAAGATAGGTTGGACCCAAGCCATTTAGGGCTTTAAAGGTAATAATCAACACCTTGGGCCCGGAAACTAATAGGCAGCCAGCGGAGGGATTTTAATACTGGAGTTATGTGATCTCTCCTAGATGTTCCAGAGACCACTCTGGCTGACATATTTTGTACTAACTGAAGTTTCCAGACCAAGCATGAGGGTAGCCCCATGTAGAGCACATTACAGAAATCCAGACGAGAGGTTACCAGCGCGTGCACCACAGTCTCGAGATCCCTTACTTCCAGAAAAGAGCGCAGCTGGCGTATCAGCCGAAGCTGGTAACAGGCATTTCTGACCGTCACATTTACCTGATTTGTCATCAGGAGTGACGGGTCAAGGAGCACCCCCAGACTGCGAACACAGTCCTTGGAGAAGAGTGTGACCCTGTCCAGGACTGGAGGTTGCAACCCAATTTCTGGTTTCAGGGCCGCTACCGTTAGCATCTCCATTTTATCTGGATTCAGTCTCAATCTGTTTTTCCTCATCCAGCCCATTACCGCTCTAAGACAGTCATTGAGAGGAGAGACGCCATCTGAAGTCATGGCCGACGACCAAGGCATGGAGAAATATATCTGGGTGTCATCAGCATACTGATAACATCCAGCCCTATGTCTCCGGATGATCTCTCCCAGCGGCTTCATATATATATATTGAACAACATCGGGGGCAGGATGGTGCCTTGTGGGACGCCACAATTAAGCTCCTTCCTGGCGGAGCTACTGTCCCCGAGCAGCACCCTCTGGGACCTACCTGAGAGGAAAGAACGGAACCACTGCAAAGCAGTGCCTCCAATTCCTAACCCCCTCAGGTGATCCAGGAGGATGCTATGGTCTATCTATCGTGTCAAAAGCCACCAACAGGGTCACAATACCCCTGTCGATGCTCAGACGCAGGTTGTCGGTCAAGGCAACCATGGCAGTCTCAACCCCAAAGCCTGTCCTGAAGCCGGTTTGAAATGGGTCTAGATAATCAGTTTCATCCAGGACAGCTTGGAGCTGAAGAGCAACCGCCCTTTCAATCACCTTGCCCAAGAATGGCAGCAAAGACACAGGCCTATAGTTTCTCATATCCAGGGGGTCCAGGGAAGATTTTTTTCAGAAGCGGCCTAACAGCCGCTTCCTTCAGACAGGATGGAACATGTCCTTCCCTAAAGGATGTATTTATGATATCCGTGAGGAATCTCCTCAATGCATCCCCCCCCCCCACAGCCAGCCATGAAGGGCAAGGATCAAGAGGGCAAGTTGTCTTCCTCACTCTACCAAGGAGCTTGTCCATGTCTTCGGTACTCACAGATTGAAATTGATCCAGTAAATTTACATCAAAGAAGATGCTGGACACCTTGTCTATTGATTCTGTTAGCATACTGGCATCCAAGAACCAAGATGCTCATGTCATACTCTGGCTGCATTTATTCTATTCAAAATGGAAAGGAAATCTTCAAGGGACACGTCTGTTCTCCATCTTAAGTGAAACAGAGCAACTGAACAACAGAAATAACTTCCAGATGCACCCAACATGTCCTCTCCCTCTGCTCCCACAAACAAGGCACTGGGAGCAGGGATGCATGGATGGGAAACACGTGGCCATTTTGGGATATCCCTGAAGACGAGTTTTAGCCCCCAGGAAACCCCACCCCCAAATTACCCCTGCTTAAAAACGCTTTTTGAAACAAACAAGAAATGCTCACTTTAATGGAACTGACATGTTTTGTTGCCATTGGCCCATACTGTGCAATCTTTAAAAAGACACAGATATTTGGGAAAAGCTACTAGTTTAAAATGTGGCAGCCTGCTTGTTGCTGGGGACCCAGTGATTGGAACATGTAACCCCAGTTTTATTTTATCTCCAGTGGCTGCTCATTTGCGTTGCAAACTCAATCCAAAGTACTTGTAAAGGCCCACAAAGCCCTAAACGATTAGGACCAGGTGCCTTCAAGAATTGTTCTCCTATAAAAATCTCCCTGGATTTTAAGATTCTGGGTCCAGGTCCACTCTCTGCCTGGCCAACATGGGGAGATTATATTATCAGATCTAATCTAGATTAGCAGGGGTGGCACCAACACTGTGGAAAGTCATCCTTAAGGCAATCCACCAGGCAGCTTCTTTTTGTGCTTCTTAGGGCCTTTGCAGACTGCCAGAAATAGTGCAAATTGAGTCCACTTTTAGGGTTAGGGTTAGTGTTAGGGAATCATGGGAACTGTATTTTTTCCGGACACATTGAGCCTTCTCTGTCAGAGAGGTCTGGTGCCACAATAAAATACAGTTCCCATTATTCCCTTGCACTGAGCCAGGGCAGTTAAAGTGGACTCAATTTGCACTATTTCTGGCAGTCTGCAAAGGCCCTTACACATCTGATAAAGGCTTATTTTAAAAAACTTTTAGCCTTTAAAAGGCATGCTGCTTTAAGCTCACTACACGCCAATGACTTCTCAGCAAGGCTCATTAAGATATTTTAAAGTGTAACTCTATTGTATTGTTTTGGTATTACTCCATAAGGAATCTGGGGTATTTTTACAGAAATAGACAGTTTCAAGGTGCTCAGACCTGGACAAAGGTGTTCTCAAATCCTACAGAATTCACACATTTGCAAATGGAGGAAAGGGTAGAGGAAGATACAAGATGCCCAGAAAGTGACAAAACTTGCAGCATATGTATGGCAGCCATTGGCTGAACTCTTGAGATTAGCAGTGAATATTTACAAATATCCTAACAGATGGTTTAAGAAGTTATTTATATAAATCTAATCAGATAAGTCTAAGCTGAGAATAAACCTTTCAGTACATTTTTATACTCCTTTATTCAATTTCAGAAATACGTAATAATAATAATAAATTTTATAATAATAATAAATTTTTATTTGTAACCCGCCCCTCTGCTCAGCAGGTGACTCCATGGAGTCTGGTCACCTTTTAAAGCCGGAGTGGGACATAGGTGGCCCTCCAGATGTTGTTGGACTCCAACTCCCAGCATGCTTCACCCACCAGCTAGGTTAAGGTACACATGGGAGTTGCAGTCCAAAAACATCTGGAGGGCTACATGATTTCTGCCTGTATTTTGAAGAAATTTACCAGCAAGGTAAACTTGTTGCCAGGCAGTTACCATGCGGGGCTATAATCCTTTGAACTCAAAGGTGAACACCCCCAGAGGGTTCTCCAGAGAGACACACAAGAGATGTGTGTGGAGCCCTGTGGAGTGAATGGAGGCTGCACAGCAGGTGTGCTTTGTGAGAAGGGCTCTTTGCTGCCAGGTGATAGTGTGTGTTTTATCCCTATCAACCCTGGTGACACCTTGGGTCCACCAAAGAGCTCAGAGTCATCCCTGTGAGTTACATGTGGACAGGTATTCCTTTTCTCAGGCGCCCAAGGCTGGCCAGTAATCTCCGTGGCCAAGTTTAAACTCGGATCCCTGGTCCATGCTCCAGACATCACAGCTTTTTCACCCCAGGGGTGTGTTTTCTCCATCGCACTGAAGGGTCCTCATTCACTCTGTCCCTGTGTGGACAGTGCCTCTTCCAAGTCATGGATGTGCTCCCCCAAAGCCAGTACTTGGATAGTAAATGATTCCTTCATAATTTCCTTCCAGAAAGAAACTCTTCTAGAACATGGCCACACAGCCCGAAAAACCCACAAAAAACTATGGATGCCAGCCATGAAAGCCTACGACTTCAGATTCCTTCATACTCACATCTTCCTCCTTGGTCAGGTCAAACTCCCGGGAACTGTCCTTGAACATAGCCACATGGTGAGGGCCTTCGCTCAGAGTGACCTAATGGCCAAAGGGAGAAAAGAGCAGCCGGTCAAGGACCTCTGAACAGCAGAAGAAAAAAACAAGGATTCTCTTCTGAATGGTAATTGTCTAATCCAACTCGGCTGGCTCTGATTTCTTTCAGACTCTAATGTACTGCAGCCTCCATACCTTCACAGGGGAACGGGTCATCATTTCTCCAGAGCCACGCGGAAAGATCCGGGCTTGAGCGATCATTTCGAGCACGCTGGTTTTTCCGGCACTCTGATCTCCAACCACTACAACCTTAAGCAAAAATATACAGTCACTATCTTTAAACAGATACTAACACATGCCCTTCTGTTTTTGGACAACTACAACGTTCCCCTAATCACCCCATAAATCTTATCAGGACAAGTGGATTCTTCAGTGGTATTCTGGAGGGAAACAAAGCTTTTCAGAATTCCAATTGTAGTTAGAGAAAAATATGCAAACTAGTGACTTATGGAGGGGGCATGACCAAACTGTTTAAAGCAATCCACAATGGAGTTAGGAGGTTCAGGACAGCAAACAAAAGTATGTCTTTACAGAAAACATAATTAAAACTCTGAGATTTATTGTTCTGAGAAGCAATCCAGGAGAGGCCTTCTTGGTGGCTGCCCCCAGGTACAGGAGCTCCCTTCCTGGGCCCTCTCCTTGAAGTCTTTTCTTTACCTTGACAGGCTTTAGATAACCAAAGGGTTTTTGTGTGTGTGTTTTAAAAAAGGACATTTAAGAGCCTGCTGCATTAACTGCACTGTTTTTCCAATTGCTTTTTAACATTTTTACTCTATGTTTAATAATTCAGTTCCACTTCAGCATAATCTTCTGTACGCTTTACCTATACTATACTTTTAATTTGTAAGCTGCCTGAGCCTGTTTTGGGAATAGGTGGTGTATAAATATAGTTAATAACAGTAGGATTTAAAGACATAGCTGTGTTTGTCTAGAAAATCAGTATGCACAAGGAGCTTGTAGCACCGTTCAGATTAACTGTGGGGACAGAATACTGGGCAAGAGAAACCCTCTGTTTCATCCAGCTCAGTTCTCCTCCTTATGTCTTTATGTTTTTGTCATGCCCTGACCTAGATCAAATATTGCCTGCCCATGTTTTAAAAATTAAGTGGGTATTTTCAACAGTGCAAGAATTTCCTGAGCAGTTTCCTCTTCCTTGATGACTGAAATGAAAAATCTGACACTATGCCAGCCTTCAGGCAATGCCAAAGCTGCTGGATACTCTTTGCTTACTTACCCGAGGCAAATGGTCGTGGGTGTTATAGCTGGCATCGTAATCCGATAAAGTGTCCAGGACTTCTGAATACATGTCGATCAGAGACTTCTGAGGAAGAAAGAAAAAAAGCTAACTCAAGTGAACCGAGCCAAAGCCAATCCTGAGGAAGGCTAATTTCAACCTTGTAAAAGCAGGCTACTGTTTCCTTGCTGATCACTGCACTCTTAATCTCAGAGACCACCAATGGAAGGGCAGGAGCCTGTGGAAACTGGCACTTTCATGAATGTGGGATCCTGTCTGTAAAGAGCCAATTGTCACTTCCAAGATAAGCAAAGCAGCTTCATTTATATACCGCTTCATACCACACTATGGGGTGTCTAAGCGGTTTACAACTGTGAGCTGATTGCCCCCCAACAGTTGGGGACTCATTTTAGTGACCTCGGAAGGATGCAGGCCTGAGTTGAGCCTCAGCCCTGGCTGGTATTGAACTCGCAACCTTGTGGTTTATGAGTGAGTGGCTGCAGTACAGGCATTTAACCACTGCGCCACCAGGGCTGACTAGGAGACATTAATACTATATCCAAGTTATAACATCACCTAGAATTAAAGGGAATACCAATCCCCACAGGGAATATTTGTATTAATCAGAACTGCTGTGAAAAGCAGTGAGCAAAGATGTTCAAGGACAGCATTGATGACTGGGAGGGAGGCAAGCTAGGGATGCACCAATTTTGCTGGCTGTACCTTCAGCTTTCTCTGGTGAATGCCCTTGTCATCTTTCTGCAAAACAATCTTCCTTAGCTCCTTATTCTCCTTCTCTAAACGCTCGAGCATCCGCTGGTACTTCAACTGCAAAACAATAAATGTTAAAACCCAGAGGGAAGGAGGAGGGACTGGGATGGAAGAGGAAGAGGAAGAGGAAGAGGAGGGAAAGCTCAGTAAAGGGAGCCCACTCTCTGCTAATATACAGCGGCTCGCTCTAGCCCAGGGGTAGGCAACCTTTCCCCTTTAAGGGCCGAGGAGGGACTTCAGCTCCCAGAAGCCTCAGCCATGTTGGCCTATAATAGTCCCATGTTGGCCAATAGCTCCTGGGATTCTGGGAGCCGAAGTCCCTCAGCCCTTAAAGGGGAAAGGTTGCCTACCCCTGCTCTAGCCAAACTGGCAAGTCACCCAGCTTCAGGAGAGACTCCTTACTTGCTTAGAACCACGTTCTCCCAGCAGAGACCACTCTATTTGTGTGGAAAGGTAAGAAACCAAACCAACGGCTCCTTCTTAAATTTTTGATAAAAGGAGCATCAGCAATCAAATATTTTGTTGTATATAGACAAATCATTTTAGTTTGTGTTAATTATTTCCATTTTCAAAATATTACATCTTCCAAACTGGATAAAAATTACCAATTTTTATGTGTCGCACACCCAAGAAATTTACACTCTTTGACACAAACAGAGAAACATCAGAGGAAGTCAAGGGAGGAATGGTGGGGGGAGTAATCAGATTACTGAAATACAAGCACAAATTAAGAGTGTCTGACTTGAAGAAATTCCTTCAGTAGGGGAAAATGTATTTATTATAGAATCACCACTTTGCTTTTCCCAAAAACTCAGTCTTTCATTACTTCCTCTGGCCCAGTGTGGTTCTTCATACCTTTTCAAAACTACAAGGACTTTCCTGCTCACTATTTTCGGAGGCAAAGAGCCTTCAGCCAAGCATGGCCCATGCCTCCTGGGGTGCCTGACACTGAAGGCTGCTATTGTAACCCACACTGCTATTTAAAACTGTGGAAGATGAGGAGTTCACGGGAACCTTTGTGTGTCTTTTCCCAGCCCATATGGCATCAGGTGAGAGTCCTACCTGAGTGCGCAGCAGTTCTTCTTGTAGCTGATCAACCTTTTCTTTGTCGGAAACCTACAGCAGAAAAAGATGTAGGAGTAAACAAACAGGCTTTGTTTTATGTCCAGAAAACAACTGACTAACCCTGAATGGCAGGAGGCATCTGTTTCCCAAGAAGCGTCCAGACAAACTGATGGCTTGAGACAAAAAGCAGGCTAGAGACAGAGAATGTCTTTACCAAGAGAGTTTCCATGCTGATGCACGCTGTACGCCTCTTCTTGCTTTTTTAAAAAGTACAGCCTACGCTTTTTAATACTAAAAAGTAATACTACATACAGGTTGAGTCTCCCTTATCCAGAATTCCAAATTCCAAACTATTCCCAAAACCAAAACTTTTTTCATGGGTGGCTGAGGCAGTAACACCTTTGCTTTCTGATGGTTTATGTACACAAACTTTGTTTCATGTGCAAGACTGTTAAAAATATTGTATAAAATTATACAATACACCTCTATATAGAAGGTGCATACAATATATAAATGATTGTTGTGTTTAGACTCAAGTCTCATCTCCAAGATATCTCATTATGTACATATATGCAAATACAGGTATTCCCAAAAAATCCCAGACACTTCTGGTCCCAGGCATTTTGGATAAAGAAGACTCAACCGTATGAATTAAGTTGCACCTCCAGAATACTACTTGCCAAAGTCACCTCATGAACAATATTTTAAAACTGAAAGGCTGCTTTAAATAAGGACCCATAACTCCAGCAGTTAGGCCCAACAGTTATGCAATTCCCAGTCCTTTTGGGATCAGCAGGTTTTGTCAGGTGCCAAGACAAAAACAGAGCACCAAGATTAAAAGTGAGACTTAGGACAGCTGAGATGTTTATTTTTTTTAAAAAATCTACTCTGCAGAAGGTAGTGATGGCCACCAATGCTTCCTTAGGCAATAACCGTCTTTCTGGACTAAGAGGCTCTCCCTCATTTGCCAATTCCTAACTCCTCTCCATCCCACACAAGGAGACAGAATGGGCATCTCTGTTGTCTCTAGGAGGAGGAGGAGGAGGTCACAGCTTGGCAGTAATGAGTTACAATAAATAATAATAATAATAATAATAATAATAATAATGTATTTGTATCCCACCCCTTTGAGATCAAGCAGTGCAACTACCCATAACTAGGTACTCTTTGCAATAACAAGGGTGGAGTAAAGGCAAAAGCTGCAAGCAAGAACAAACTTAATTTATTAGTGCAATGATTTCTAGTTAAGAGGGAGGATCTTGGAAGGCATTTCAACAGAAATTACTTTCCAGGCACAATTAATAATACTACTCATAACTGACATGGCTTAGGTCCAGACTATATGAAAGACCTTATCTCCTGATATGAAGCTGCCAGTGCTCTTAAGACCTCAGGGGAAGGCTTTCTCTCGGTCCTGCCACCGTCGCAGGCTTGGCTCTCCCGGCAATCAGGACACCATTGAGAGAGAGAGAGAAAGAGGAAGAGAGAGAGGAAGAGAGAGAGGAAGCCTTCTTGGTGGCTGCTCCCAGCCGCCTCTGGACCCTCTCCGGCTCTCCTTTCTTCGGCAGGCAAAGAGTTCCCTCTTTAAGCAGGATTTTAATGCGTAGGCAGGGAAGCTCCTTAGTGGGATGTGTTGGGTGGGTTTTGGGTTTTTTAAACACCTTTGTATGTCTTTTAAAATGATTTTAAACTGTTTAATGTGGGAATTTTTAATTGTTTCTAAATTTTTATGGTTAAGGTTTTTTAACTGATTCTTTTTGGGAGCTGCCTTGGGTTCCACTCTGGGAGAAGAAATAAATAAATAATAAAAATAATAATAAACATTAGGAAGAACTTCCTGACAGTAAGTGCTGTTCAACGCTGCCTTGGAGCGCAACGGAGTCTCCTTTTTTGGAGGTTTTTAAACAGAGGCTGGATGGCCACCTGTCACGGGTGATTTGATTGTGAGTTCCTGCATGGCAGAAGGGAGTTGAACTGGATGGCCTCTGGGGTCTATTCCAACTCTGTGATGCTATGATAAATAGATAAAACACACTGCCTGCCTGCCTTTCTTCTCAGAGTGGGCCCTCAGACCCTGCTGAGTCCCATGGAACAAGTACACACCTGTCCTATGAGGCCTGAAAAGAGCATTGAAAACAACAACAGCAGCAACAACAACAAAATGGAGGTGGGGTGGCAGTGGGCCCACTGAATGGCAATGGGACTGAAGGCACTCCGAAGGAGGAGAAAGGACTGCAAAGGCGCTGAATGAAGTATTTTCATCGGCCTTCACCCACGAAAATGTTGGGAAGATACTTGTGCCTGAACAGATGTTTCCAGAAGGAGAGAATGAAGCAAATTGTTCGTGATGAGAGAGAGAGTTCTACTATTTACTGACAAATTGAAAACAAGCTGCTGGATCCAGATGGCATCCACCCAAGAACTCAAGTGTTTAATTGCTGGTCTTCTAATTAAAATATGTAGCCTGTCAGAAGGTTGACTTGCCCTGCGGAGCGGATGGATGGCCAATTGCCAGGGCTGGGCTTTCAAAGGCTGTTGCTAAAATCCCACACCAAAGATTTCTGTACAAACCTAGCAGTCGGGGAAGAAAAGGAGAGCTCCTCTTTTGGATCAAAAACTGGTTAAGTAAAAGGAAGCAAAGAATAGGAAGAAATGGTCTCACAATGGAGGGACAAGAGCCACGGGAACAACCCTCAGGGGTCTGTATTGGGATCAGGGCTTTTCAAAGTTTGTTCAAACTGGAGATAGGACTCAGAAGGATGGAGGCTTAATTTGATGATGATGATGATGATGATGATGATGATGATGATAGAGTGGTGAGAAGAAACATATATTGTGAAACAGTGCCAAAGGAACTCTCCAAACAGGGGAGAATGGGCATTGAAAGAGCAAATGAAACTCAAGAAAAAACACGCATGAAGTGATATATAAGGGAGGGGAAATCCTAACCCCAGACAGACATGGAAGGGCTGGCAGTGACTGAGCGTGACAGAGGTTTTGTGGTGCTGGCGGAGTGACAGGGGCAGGTCAGTTATGGCTCTCTTTCTCATATATATATGAGAGGGCAGCCAAAATAATCAAAGGAATGGATCCAGTCTTCTGGGAAGAGAAGTGACCGTGCATTTTAGGAAAAAGGTGAGGAAGGGACAACAGTGGATAGCAGTGTGCAAAACGATGCCTGGTGTGGAAAGTTGACTGGGAGAAGGTCCCCCCCCCCTCATCCTTTCTCACAATATTTAAAGCAAAAGTAATCCAGTGAAATGAAGTGAGATGGTAAATTCAGGGAAGGTAAAATAAAGACTTCCTCATCCAGTGCCTAGTTAAACTGTGGGACGCAAAGCACAGTGATGGTTGCCATCTTAGGAGGGCTCTAAAATGGCTACTAAGGATAGGTGTAAGTCATATCCAGTCTCATGACATCCGCTGCCAGGGAACGTAAAGGGAAGAGAGTGCAGCTACACCTATGCCCTTTATCTGGGCTTCCCTTTGGAGAAACTGGCTGGCCACTGGCTGAACCAGAGAGGTCTGCTTTAGTCTGATCCAAAAAGACGCCTTTTCTGCTCTTATTCCCAGTTCCTACACCACAAGTACATCAATCTCAGCCCCTGGTCAACCCGGTGTCATAGGACAGATGTTATATTTTGCAAAACTGAAGCCTGTATATTAGAAGAAAGGATGGCAGTAACTGTGCTCTGTGTCTGTCATCTTCATAGAATTAGGAGCATTTAATGAAGCTAGTTGTGGGCATTCAGACATTTTGCTATAAATATAAGATAATAATACAGAAACAATCTATCAAAAAGAGGGGGAAACCAAAAAGGCATATTTAATTAGTACTTGTTCATGCTGTAGCAATCACCTGATGGCAAGGAGCCAGACTAATGGCAACCAGTTAAATATGTCTGCCAGGTGGCATGGTGAAAACCAGTAAAATCTTATTTCCAACTGGATGGAGGATGAGCCTGAACAACTAGATTACTACAAGTCTTATCTAATTGAGTGAGGAGAGACCACCACCGAACAGACACTCAAAAGGTAGAGAAGCATAAAAGCACCTTGGGCAGACAAGAGAGCAAGCCACTTGCCACTGAGTCTTCTGGTGGCACCCATGGCTCCATAAAGCAAACACCTACCGTGCTGTTCCTAAGATAAGACCAGATAGATAGCCCTGGAGAGAGAGAGGATATTAGATACTGCACTGTAGTGCAATGCCCTGTGATGAAAAATATATGACAGATGCATCCAATGTATAGAGGAAGGTAGAGAAAAGCCTGTAGAAAGGTATGGTTTCCTACACAGAAGCCTGTTAGATGCATAAGGGATGCCTCTGTTTTTCATACAGAAGTAAACATGTGAAGATGTCCAAACATGTGAGCGTGTCCAAAGGAGGGCAACTAAAATGGTGAAGGGTCTGGAAACCAAGCCCTATGAGGAACGACTTAGGGAGCTGGGGATGTTTAGCCTGGAGAAGAGAAGGCTGAGAGGTGACATGATAGCCCTGTTTAAATATTTGAAGGGATGTCATATCGAGGAGGGAACAAGCTTGTTTGCTGCTGCTCCAGAGACTAGGACCCGAAACAATGGATGCAAGCTGCAAGAAAAGAGATTCCACCTCAACATTAGGAGGAACTTCCTGACAGTAAGGGCTGTTGGACAGTGGAACACACTCCCTCAATGGAGATTTTGGTGGAGTCTCCTTCCTTGGAGGTCTTTAAGCAGAGGCTGGATGGCCATCTGTCACAGGGAGGGTTTTGAGTGTGTATTTCTGCATGGCAGGGGGTTGGACTGGATGGCCCTTGTGGTCTCTTCCAACTCTATGATTCTATGATTCTAAGATGAACAATCCTTTACAGATATGCAATGGAAATTATGTGCCCATAATGAGAAGCCTATGTTTCTCCCCGAGGGAAGGGTTCGCGTGTGTCTAAATCCAACTGTACTGCTTTGTGTATATTAATAAAATATCTGAAAAGATGACCAAGTCTCCTGCTTACTTTCCCAGGTTAAATATCCTGAAATTCCAGTAGGTAAGATTACTTAAGGTGTAGGTTTTGTTCTAATCTGTCTACCTGGACAATATTGTGGTTCACACGTTGGGAGCCTAGAAGGTGACTAGAGGTAACTCCTGGTAGAAAAAGGTTAGCTGACAAATGGCAAAGGACTTCATTCCCCGTGAGAGAAAACAGATGATGGTGGAGAAAAGGGGGGGAAGCCCACCCATCCCTTTGCCTACCTTTTTTGTGGGTGCCTCAAATTTGTTTACGAGGCTGGGTGGGAATTATCAATGTAATGAAGAAAGCAATGCATGAGCTTCCTTGAGAGGTCATGTCTCCGGTCTGGATGGTGGCGGCTTTGTGGAGCCACCCTCCTTGGTGCGGAAGCCACTGAGCCAGGTACAGGTGCATGCCAACTCAACCTCAAACAGAGGCCTGGCATTATGCACTGCCATACAAACTGGCAAGCTAGTCTGTTTCCATTGAAGTGATGATGTTCCAAATCTTCTACGGTCTCAAAATTCAACTTTATAAGGATGCAAGAAGAGCCCTGCTGGATCAGACAGAGAGTCTGCCTCAGTCCCAAGCAGCAACAGCTGCTATCCAGGGATCTGCAAAGAAGCCCACCAACCCAGTGACAGCATCTCTCCCCCCAAACTCTGTGGGCCTCCATCTCTCCTGAATATTCAAAGGCAGACCACCTGCTCTGAGCAGACAAACACTCGAGTGAGTTTGCAGACCTGCTGAAAGCAAAGTCAAGTGTAGCTCTTCCAAAAGCCTCATTTTTGTCCTCAAAATTAGAATCACAGAGACCACTGTGCTGGAAGAGAGGGCTATAAAGAATCACAATCAATTATATTGCAATTTAAAAAAAAAAGATTTGATTGCAAGATCACTGCTCAGACCCACAATCAAAGTTAAATTAAGGATTAACTGATGGGTAACAAATCACAAGGGTTGATTAGATGGGGCTGGGGAGGGGAGGATCACACAACCCCGGGGCCCCAGTGCGTTTGGGGTTTGCTTTTCAAAAGCCATCACCTTTCGCTTCTGTCGGGAGGAGCCTGGGCCATATTGGTCGGCGGCACTCCGCGTCTCCTCTTCGTGCTGCTGGATTTGCTGCTGCAAGAGAATGAGTTCGCCCAGGAGACCCTGCCACCAGTTTACACAGGGGAGGAGGAGTAGGAGGAAAAAGAAAACGGAGGTGAGGGGAACAATAATGGTAGACCAAAGGACTGAACGCACGGACACACACGCAGGAAAGACGGGCGAAAGGGGACAAATGGGGAGGTTCCAGCAGATGAAAACAAGAGAGAGGAACAGAACCCTCAGCAGGCGAAGCTTCTGCTTCTTTGGAATTAAAAATGGAGAGATGTTACAATAGCTTTGTCAAGGAAGACGTTCTTTAAAGGGACTAATGTTCCCCTGACAGCTCTCACAGATTCTGCCCCTAGAAATGTACCACATAAAGAGAGAAAACACAACTGGCTTCTTATCTTTCTTTCCAGACAGCTATCACTTGGTTTCAAAACACACAACATCCCCATTAGCCAAAAAGATCAATTTGACAGAGAAAGCCAAGAGTTTCCACTTTCCCGTGGCAACAATGTGCAGGTGTCCCTTAAATGAAGAAATGTACATCTTCATACTAATTCAGTTATTTGTCAGATGTACAAAAAGCATCTATACAGCTGGCCCAATCTGCCTAAATACAGACAATTTTAATTTATCTGAATGTGCTTAAACAATAGAAAACTTTAAAACTGGCAGGCTGAAGAGCATGACACAAAAATTAACAGGAACAAAGAACACATGAAATTTAAATGCATGGCACAGGAAAATGTATATTTTAAAAAAGAAAGAGGTAGCTTGATAAACAAGTGAACTGGAGGCTTTTGGAGACAAAATACTGTGAGACCCTGGGCAGGGCGGTGTGTGTGTGTGTGTGTGTGTGTGTGTGTATATATATATATATATATATATATATATACACACACACAAACACACACACATATACATATATATATATCCCACTCTCTTCCATTCCAGTATTCTCTGAAGATGCCAGCCAGAGATGCTGGCAAAATGTCAAAAGGAAACTCTTCTGGAACATGGCCAAACAGCCCGAAAAACCCACAAAAAACCAATGACATCAACAGCCTTCATGCGCTGCTGTTTTGTTTCAAGAGTGTCTGCTCTGAACAAGAACTTTCTTTCCATAAGTAGTTAAAACATTATTATTGTTTGGGCGGTTCTGCTTTTGTGCATACATTTTACAAACGTCATTTGCAAAAAAAACTTCATTAGAAACCCACTGCTGGCATCCTGCATTGGAAGAGGATCTTGGAATGTTTTCCTATGAGACCTTTGGATACAGGATGGGGTCTAAATATTTTAATGAGCAAAATAAATGAATAAGATTTCCAGAAGGCAAAACAAAGGGCCCAAGCGGAGTCAAACAAACACAAAGGGATGGGGCTGCCTGACGAAGGCAAGAGTGTCCAGCATGTGTTCGCGTGTCTCCACTGTTAATGGCACATATATGTTGAATCAAACGGCCACAAGTGATTTCAGTTATGCTTAAAGTCTGGCCTTCTCAAGAAAGGGATTGTTCCAGGGTTGGTGGGTCAGCAATGCTTTTCGGGGGGTGGGTGGGGGGGAATCCTCAGGCATCTCTCCGAACAAGAGGCAACTAATAACTTCAGACAACGGTTATAAAGGAACTTATAAAATCCAGTAGCACTCATCTAAGGAAGAGTATGGGGACAACACGTCAAGAAAGAGCCAGATAAGTTGAGTATTCCTCTTATTCTTTCAAACCAGTCAGGAACCGCACCGACCTTTCAGTCTCCATCTGAGGCCTGATCCACTTATTTCACCAGCCAGCTTAAACCACTTACATGAAAGACTACGACCTTAATGAGCATAACAGTGACTTACAGAAGCAAATGATGGGATACAGCAGGGAAAAGCTTATTACTGTTGCCTTAAACCAGGGATAGGCAACCTAAGGCCCGGGGGCCGGATACGACCCCCCGAGGCCTTTGGACCGGCCCCAGGCTGGTCCTGCCACCGCCACCACCGCCGCCACCCACCATGATGATATTGATTATTGTTGTTATTACTTGTTCTTGGGGTTTTCTTGGCAAATTCTCCGCAGGGGTTTTGCCATGGCTTTTCTGGGGCTGAGAGAGTGTGCATGCATATTTTTTTTAAAAATTTTAATTTATTTATTTATTTATTTATTTTTGGTGCTTCGGCCCCCCAATTGTCTGAGGGACAGCAACCCGGCCCCGGCTCAAAAAGGTTGCCTACCCCTGCCTTAAACCCTCTTCTCTGGCGGCTTCTAGTCCAGGCTGAATGACTGTGGAGGCCTCCCAACCTTGCCAGGCACATGAGCAGCAGCTGCCTTGAAGGAAAGCCAGGGCAAAGCAGCACAACCGGAGCCTTGAAAGGTTTCCCGGACCCTTCCAGAAACAGCCAGATGGACATAGAAGCAATGGAGAGACCTCCCTGTTCTCTCACAGCTTAGAAACCAAGGGGGGGGGCCAACAGTTCCACTGAGTTTGCCCACTTCCTATCTCTAGAGGGGTGAAGAGTACAGAGGCCCATATGCCGGGTCCCAAAGACTCATGTTAAATCAAAGGCCATCTCAAACAGTTCATACTCATACCACCCCGCTTCCGAAGCCCCCCCAGCTGGTTATAGGGGGTCTTAAGCAGAAGAGCTTACCCTCCTTTGCCTTAAACCCTTCTCAGCAGCCCCCTCGAGGGGGCAAGCCTGGCTGCCATGCTCCCCTATGACTCAGGGATTGGAGGCACCTGTTTAGCATGTGGGCCGCACCTGCCTATTCTGACGATAGAATAATGCTTACAGGATCTGCAAGCATCTGAATACTAAGGGCCAGTTATGGCACAGCCAAAATCCAGGCCCTCTCCTTATCTTTTGTTATTTTCCTAGCTGAAAATCCCCAACCCTGGCAGTGATTTTGAAGGTCCAGCAACAGAACCGTGCCCAGCAAAGTAAGCAAAATGAAAAGTGAAAATGCAACTTGTGCAGTTTCATATGGGAGAAGTGGCAGAATCCAACTGCAAGATGAAGTTCATTTCCCTGAAATGCAGCGTGAAACTCTCTCAAGCAAGAGCCTAGGAGTAGGAGGACCAGAACTCACAAATGTATTTCCTTTCTCCGTTTGAAAGAAAAGAAGTGCTTTAGACCCTTAAGGAGAAAATTAAAGGGTTACCGCTTTACTCTTTTCCCTGATGAGAAGCATGTCTACCTCATCCTTGTTCATTAGGCTGCTAACTGGTCACTTAGAGGAACTAATACAAAGGTTGGCTGCATAGGGATCCTGGGGAAGGGGGTAAGGTTGCAGCTTCACCCCAGCAGAAATCCCAGCAAGGACTGCTGTCCCTGCACTCCTAAAAACGGCTCAGGAGCAGCACTCTTTCCCTACCAGCAGCGGGAAACAGGAAGGGCTCAAAGGCCGTAAGAGGCACTGACCCATGTCCTGCCCAGATGTGCGGTTCAGAGGAATCAGCTGGGTGTCTGCCTATTTCAGAAGAGACCATCAAGACAGACAAGGAATTCCTCCCCCCCCCCAGCTCTGTTTGGAAATAGAGCTCAGGGTTAGTTATCACGGCTCTCTGAGACACCCATTTGTCAGGGCAAGCTCTCCTCGGAGGCAACCAACAGTTTCAGGACTGCATCCATTTCAGAGATGTGACTGTCAAGTTGCCACTGATGGCTTCTTCTTCTTATACTTATTT
This sequence comes from Phrynosoma blainvillii, assembly GCA_026167975.1. Classification (NCBI taxonomy): domain Eukaryota; kingdom Metazoa; phylum Chordata; class Lepidosauria; order Squamata; family Phrynosomatidae; genus Phrynosoma; species Phrynosoma blainvillii. The sequence goes on from JANUYF010000003.1 coordinate 2,252,226, forward strand.
ACACAATATTTTAAATATGCTTTTCTACCCCCTCCACAAAAAGTATCCAGTGCAGCTTGCAAAACCAAAAAACCAACCCCCCCCAAAAAACAAAACATGTAAAAAACTGTTGTGATTATTTGCAGTCAAACAACTTTGACATACTGTGACCTTCTGACTGAGAGATCTTCAAAAGCCTTGGTCACCAACTGCCTTGATCAAGTCTTGCAAACTCAAGACTGTGATATAAAATAGAAATGTAGAGTTGGAAAAGACCTCAAGAAGGGCCATCCAGTCCAACTCCCTTTTGCCATACAGAATCAAAACACTCCTGACAGATGGCCATCCAGCCTCCATTTAAGCCTCCAAATAAGTTGTTGTGTGTCTGTGTACACACACACACACACTCTAACGTAGAACGTCAAAATCGTGCCAGTGAAACCGGGCCTTGCTTTTCCTCCTCTGGACACATCATCAGCTAACAGGCTGCGAAAATGGCTGTGCAGACCAATGAACGCTGGCTTGCATATCAACTGAGCCCAGCTGTCCTAGAGCAAGGATTCTGGGAGGAATCGCCTACACTCCCGCCTCTTGTGCGGAGACTTGCTCCCCTCCCTTTTGCCGCTGTCCTTCTCATCGGCTCCCTCGAGGGAATGAGTCCAGCTGGCAGGCTTCCCTACAACCCGGGGGTTGGAGGCACCTGTTTGGCACATGGGCCACAGTGGCCTATTCCGACGGCAGGACTTATTCCAGCAGCCGACCGAGGAAGTGCAGTCAGCACAGCACAATCTCACCCCACGTGGCTCCGACTCTGCCCTCAGAAATCTTTCCACCCAGCCTGTTATAACAAAGGTGAAAAGATGGAAAGCCCAAGAGGACCCAAAAACCAAGAACTGAGTAAAGCAATTGGTGCCGATTGCTGTTTTAAGAAAACAACAAGAGAAAGGATAACCCAGGAATGAATGATATAAATTTTACAGGCTGTTCAATGCCCGAGAGCTCTCTTCCAGAATGGAAACACCACAACAGTTTGGCTCCAAAGCAGAGGTAGGCAACCTGTCCCCTTTAAGGGCCGAGGGACTTCAGTTCCCAGAATCCCAGGAGCTATTGGCCAACATGGAACCATTGGCCAACATGGCTGAGGCTTCTGGGAGCTGAAGTCCCTCGGCCCTTAAAGGGGACAGGTTGCCTACCCCTGCTCCAAAGGATCCAGATGAGATGCAAGCCCGGTTTCCACTCCGTATGTGAAAAAAACTGGAGCTTGTACAGAGGAAGTCTGCAAACGTCTGTTAAAAAGCCACAAACACAATCCATGGTGACCCACACTGGGTGTCACAGCTGCATGAGGCAAAGAGATCCAATGCCCAATTTACAAAATCAGATGGCTAAGTCCTGACAGGTGGCCACCCTTAGGATTGCTATTTAAGGGGCCGCAGTCATCAGTACACCGACTCCAAGCCAAACTAATGATCAGACCAAAGGAGGATGCTGTGTTCAGTTCAGTCAATGTGCTTTAATTCTGCTGAAGTGTATCTTCCTGAGCACAAGGCCATATGAGTCATTGTGCCTACAAGTCCTTGGCTCTAGGGATGGTCTTATTCAAAATCAGCAGATCAACTCCTTCTGAAATCTTCCAGCCTGTACGCAGGGACACCTTCCCCACCCCCCACCCTAGGAACCCCCTCCTCAAATGGCACAGCTGCACTCATCATCATGTGGCTATTTCCCTGATTTGTAAGTCAAGCTGGAGAATAGGAAAAAGGAACCCTCCCGGGGCTATTGGGAGGGATGAGGAATGTGGGGCCTTGGAGAGCCCCTTAAAGCTACTCAACCCCCGGGATGGATTACCACCCCAATGCAGGGGAGCCCCCAGTTGCTACTGACTGCAGCCCACTTGCCCTCCCTCCTGCTGGAAGTTTTCCAAAGTGTTTGCCTCGTCGTCTTCTGCAATGTCCACCCCACATAACAGGTGGTATTCAGCAACATCGGCTCAGCGGGTGGGAAGCCACACAAATTCTCTATATTTTAACTGGGCATGTTATCTTGTTAACTTTGCCATTGTGTTTTCAAAACACAGTAACTCACTTGAGAATGAGGTGTGTTGGAAATTGGATTACTCTGAGCGTAACGTTTACAACTATAAGGTTAACTTAACCATAAGAGATCTAAGCAATATTTTTATGACTCAGGGAGGCTCACTCTAACCATCTGAAATTGAAATTGTGTGCTAACTTCACACAAGTCTGGGTTCTGTCAAGAAGATTTTTCTGGGATGGAGAAGAAATGCCCCCAAAGCTCAGTCTGTACTACTCCCATTGAAACACTCTCCCCCTCCTGAACCGCACCTCAACCACCCTAAAAACTGAGCATGGGGGGGGGGTCTCCCCAGCCGTCCTGAGCCTGCTAGACTCTGTCCTTCACCACCTGCACTCTTAAGTGTCTCTCCTTGAAAGCTTACCTTCTTGTACTGTTTTTCACGATCATTTCCTTGGTCTGTCGCCCTGAATGCCGTATCCCCAGAACCTACAAAAGAAGGTGGAAGGTCTCAGACTGTGTGGCCTTCATTTTGCACAGAAGAGAAACAAACTGTGTGAATCAAGCAACAAGGTATCCCATTTTCTAATGATGCTCTTTTTAAAATGAGTTTCGTCTCTGGGACACTGAATTTCTGCATAACAATATCTTTTTTATGGGCAGAAACGCAACCAGATTGAGCAGAAGGCTTGCATGGGGTGCTATGATTGTGTGTTTTTGCATGGCAGAAGGGGGCTGGGCTGGATGGCCCTTGAAGTCTCCACCAACTCTATGAATCTAATGCATATATAGAGCCCCAAAGCCATCTTCAGGAAGCTCTTTGGCTGACGGAGGAAGCACTGATTGCCAAACCAGGGAAATGCCCATCACGAAGGAGGAAGGCAGTCAGGCAGGGGTGACGCAGAGGATGGGCATCATATGCCTGGACACAGCTGGAGGGACAGAGACTCAGAAGCTCTTCAGCAAAATGTCTGCCTTTATGCAAACAACTGATGCTTTTTGTTAAAAAGGATAGAAAAGGGCATTGGCCTTCCATTCTTCCTTGGGGCTTTCTGTGTATTTAAAAGGAAACAGGATTTGTAATGCAACGTAAAACCAAACTACTTAGCAGAACTGAGTCTTTCGAAGACCAATTCCACCAGAGTCCCAAATCATACAAACTATTCATTTATTGGTACAGTGTATTCTGCCTCTCTCCCAAAATGGGACCCAGGGCTGTTCAAAAAAATTAAAGACTTATTACATATTAAATGATGAATTCCCTTCTATGCTTGCCAGCTTTATCTTGATTTTAAAGGGCTGGAGGACTGTTAAGGGACAGTAGAGAAAAAGTGCTTTTTACACACCCAACAACAGAAGTAGATCAGAAGCTCCTAAGACTTCACTAACCAAATTGTAACCTGCAGAAAACCAGCAAAAAAGGGGAAATAAAAATTATAAATACAAACAAATGGCGAAGCAAATGAGAGACCCTTTGATCTTGTATGATGCAAGAGCCAGACAGACGTAATGACAAACTTAAACACACATGGGATGCCAACAGACAGAGATCAGACAGGGCTGTCAAAAATAATAATTCACAAGGAATTAGAAATTAACATTCCAGGGTGTTGTGTTTTGTTTTTATTTTATTTTTAAAAAACCCACAAAAAGTGCATAGGAGGGTCTCATCTACTTGTCGTTTGTGTCCTCATACATACACCATCCACACAGCCACCAGTCTCCGTTCCACAGAGCAGCATTCCTCTGCAGGAAGGACTTAGGAAAGGCAAAGACAAACAGCACAGAAAGAGGTTCGGGAGAGGCAGCCGCTGCCAGGTTCCTGCTATGCTACAGACAGCCTTCAGGGGCCCAAAGAAAGCAGGGGCCTGGAAAAGCTGCATTGGCTCGATCTGATCAAAACTCCTGACAAGATTCTGCAATGTGGGGGAAAGAGGCAGCTGCGGGAAAGCCTCCAGCAGCCCTCAGCAAACCAGGAGACCTTCCCTTTGCTCCTGGGCAGGAATATGCTCAGATGCTCATAGAATCAGAGAGTTGGAAAAGACCCCAAGGGCCATCCAGTCCAACCCCCTTTTCATAGAATCATAGAGTTGGAAGAGACCCCAAGAAGGGCCATCCAGCCCAATCTCCTTCTTCTGCCATGCAGGAACTCACAATGAAAGCACCCCCTGTGACAGATGGCCATCCAGCCTCTGCTTAAAGACCTCCAAGGAAGGAGATTCCACCAAAATCTCCATTGAGGGAGAAATGTGTTCCACTGTCAAAGAGCTCTTACTGTCAGGAAGTTCCTCCTAATGTTGAGGTGGAATCTCTTTTCCTGGAGCTTGCATCCATTGTTCCGGGTCCTATTCTCTGGAGCAGCAGAAAACAAGCTTGTTCCATCCTCAATATGACATCCCTTCAAATATTTAAACACGGCTATCAGACTAACTGGACGATAATTGCTGGGATCCCCTTTTCCCCCCTTTTTGAAGATGGGGACAACGTTTGCCCTCCTCCAGTCCGCTGGGACTTCTCCTGTTCTCCAGGAGTTCTCAAAGATTATTGCCAATGGTTCCGATATTACATTTGCCAGTTCTTTTAATACCCTTGGATGTAATTCATCTGGTCCTGGAGACTTATATTCATTTAGAGTAACCAGGTATTCCTGTACTATCTCTTTACTTATTCTGTACTGAAATTCTCCTATTCTGTCCTCTGCTCCATTATCCTCAGGTTGAGCACCCTTTGCCTTTTCTGAGAAGACTGAAACCATGCAGGAACTCACAATGAAACCACCCCCTGTGACAAATGGCCATCCAGCCTCTGCTTAAAGACCTCCAAGGAAGGAGACTCCACCAAAATCTCCATTGAGGGAGTGTGTTCCACTGTCCAACAGCCCTTACTGTCAGGAAGTTCCTCCTAATGTTGAGGTGGAATCTCTTTTCCTGGAGCTTGCATCCATTGTTTTGGGTCCTAGTCTCTGGAGCAGCAGAAAACAAGGTAGCGCCCTCCTGAATATTAATATTTAAACAGGGCTATTACCGTATTTTCCAGCGTATAAGATGACTGGGCGTATAAGATGACCCCCCACTTTTCCAGTTAAAATATAGAGTTTGGGAAGACTATGACTTCCAAAACTGTTATTGTTGTTGCTGTGCACCTTCAAGTCCTTTCCAACTGATGATGACACTAAGGCAAACCTATCACGAACCTCCTTATACCCGGCGTATAAGACGACCCCCCACTTTAACCCCAGATTTTGCAGGTTAAAAAGTAGTCTTATACGCCAGAAAATAAGGTATATCCCCTCTTAACCGTCTCTTCTCCAGGCTAAACATGCCCAGTTCCCTAAGTCTCTCCTCATAGGGCTTCATGGTTTCCAAACCCTTCACCATTTTGTTGCCCTCCTTTGGACACGCTCCAGCTTCTCCACATCCTTTTTGAATTGTGTGCCCAGAACTGGACACAGGTTTATTCCAGGTGAGGCCTGACCAAAGCAGAATAGAGTGGCACTATTACTTCCCTTGATCTAGATACTATACTTCTACTAATGTAGCCTAAAATTGCATTGGCCTTTTTAGCTGCAGCATCACACTGTTGACTCATGTTCAACTTGTGGTCTACTAGGACTCCTAGATCCCTTTCACACATAGTCTCCTTAAGCCAGGTGTCCCCCATCTTATAACTATGCATTTCATTTTTTTGCCCAAAGTGCAGTACCTTACATTTCTCTGTGTTGAAATTCATTTTGTTAGCTTTGGCCCAGCCTTCTAATCTATTAAGGTCATTTTGAATTTTCATCCTGTCCTCTGGGGTATTAGCTATTCCTCCTAATTTGGTGTCATCTGCAAATTTGAGAAGCATGCCCCCCATTCCTTCATCCAAATCATTGATAAAGAGATTGAATAGCCCTGGGCCCAGGACACAACCCCACTGGTCACTTCTCTCCAGGATGAAGAAGAAGAGGAGCCATTGCTGAGCACCCTTTGGGTTTGGTCAGTCAACCAGTTACTAATCCACCTAACAGTTATCTTGTCTAGCCCACATTTTACTATCTTGTTTGCAAGAATATCGTGGGGGACCTTGTCAAAAGCCTTACTGAAATCAAGATATGCTATGTCTATCGCATTCCCTTCATCTACCAAGCTGGTGATTTTATCAAAAAAGAGATCAGATTAGTCTGGCAAGACTTATTTTTGAGAAAGCCATGTTGACTTTTAGTGTATGGCATTCCCTTCTAAATGTTCACAGACTCTCTGTTTAATGAACTGTTCTAGAATCTTTCCCAGTATTGATGTCAGACTAACTGGGCGATAGTTGTTTGGATCCTCTTTTTCCCCCTTTTTGAAGATGGGGGACAATGTTTGCCCTCCTCCAGTCTGCTGGGACTTCTCCTGTTCTCCCGGAGTTCTCAAAGATTATTATTGCCAGTAGCTTTGAGATTATGTTCAACTTTGTATAACGTGACATCCCCCTTGACAGAAGTGGGCAAAGTGCAGTGGCCCCCCAGATGTTACTGAACCACATGCTCAGGGGCAGCTGGAGGGGCCACTGCACTTTCCCCACACTCTGCTCTTTGGGACAGAACCATGCATTCCTAAGTGACAGCTTAAATCATGGCAGAGGTTACATCAATGTTAGTACTTGGACTGGGGGCTGCCAAGGAATACAAGACCAATTTCAAAGGGAGGTTCTGGCAAACTCTCTCCGAGTACTTCCTCCCTAAGAAAACTCTATGAAGTTGATGGCTGACTTATAGGCACATCCTTCTTTCTGAACCTAAAAGGAACAAGGACAGCAGTTCTGAAATTCCTTTCTGGCCAAAGAGAGATCTCAGGATGAGGAGATTCTTTTCCCATCTCTCCCTGTCTTTGAAAAAGATTTTTAACTGGAGATGCTGCAATCTGAATCGGTGACTGTCTATAGACAGACTGTGCATTTTTATACTGACCAATGAGCAACTGCCAAGGAATATCATGTGCTGCAGGGAATATTTCAGAGGAAAGTAACAGCAAACAACCTCTAAGTATTCCTCACTCATTCACAAACACACACACACACACACACACACACAAAACCCTTATGAAATTCATAGGTTTGCTGTAAGTCGACTGGTGACTTGAAGGCACACGCATCCACATCACAAGTGGCACAACTGCCACATGACCGCCAGCAAAACAACACAGATGCTCTAAAGTTCAATATTAAAGGCCAGAAGGACTTGGAGGCTGAAACAAAATTAGGAACAGGAGCTGAGCAAAGCCAAAACAGGAAGGGCCAGTTGTTAGAAAAAGACAGAGAGTAGAGGGAGATTGGCCCACTCTTGGCCTTCTGTCACAAGGCCTAGAATGGTGGTGAGTTTGGGGGGGGGGCAAGGCAGGCCAAAGAAGAGACCAGGGTTTCAGGAATCCAAAGAGTGAGCAACAAGAGCAGCTCCAGCTATGAGAATGCAAATCCCATTATCTCTGGGAATGGGACATGCTGGATAAGGAGTCAGGAAATCCAGCTACATCCAGAGGATCACCTACCCACCCCGAGAGGCTGAAAGCAAACTCATTCTTCATGTGGATTCCCACGTATCCCTCCAGGCCTAGGAATAAGGTGTCAGCTGCCTTGAGAAAACAGCAAGGGCTTCAGGACCAAACCAAGAAAACTCAGAGGGGTGAGGACTTAGAAATTATTCCTCTCTAGCTTTCATTGCTCAAGTTTTCCGCTGTGAAAAATTTCCTTACCTGGGGTGAAAAACCCTGTCAGCGAACTGATGCTCTCTCCAATCTTGTCAAAGTCAGGCATTAGCTTAGCAAGGTCTTCTGAATCAGGAAGAGCATTTTTGAGTTTTTCTAGGGGGGAAGAAAGGGAGGAGGATCAGTTAATTCTGGATTTTGAGGGAATAACAACCAATCTTTGCCTAAATATTCTTCTGGATTGTCTTCAGTTTGTCAACAGGAAAGGTTAAGCCAGGGGTAGGCAACCTTTCCCCTTTAAGGGCCGAGGGACTTCAGCTCCCAGAAGCCTCAGCCATGTTGGCCAATAGTCCCATGTTGGCCAATAGCTCCTGGGATTCTGGGAGCTGAATCCCTTGGCCCTTAAAGGGGAAAGGTTGCCTACCCCTGGGTTAAGCTTTTAGTGGAAACAAATGTTAGACAGCACAACAGAGGATTTTGATAGTCTTTGTAAAAATTATAAGCCATATTTTTATAGCATAGAGAAACTCCTCTAACAATTCAGTTTTTAAAAAATAAAAAAGACTGAATTTAAAACTCCTCCAGCAGAATAAACAGAATAATTTGCACATGTATACCTTATAATTTTTAACAAAATGTGATGCTCATTGCTGTAACTTCTGTAAATTAAATAGACACTAATCCTCCCCCCATATCCTCCCACCCTGAGGTCTTGCCTCAACAGAACAATACACAGATTTGTGTGCTAATTTACATGCTAATTCCCAGCAGACAATGGACCATTAATTAAATAGACACTAAACCTCCTCACATATCCTCCCACCCTGAGGCCTTGACTCAACAGAATACACAGATTTACATGTTAATCCTCTCAACCAAGGGCCACACAGTATATATAAACTCCACACACCTCCATGCCACCATTCTCTGAAGATGCCAGCCACAGATGCAGGTGAAATGTCAGAAATACATTCTTCTAGAACACAGCCTCACAGCCCGAAAAACCCACAAAACCCTATCATTGCTGTAACTCTTTTTTACCAATAAAAAGCTGAGGCTGAGAGATGACTTTCCCTTTGCCTATGCCATCAAAGGCTGCTATAATCTATAAAGCACAGGCTGGTTTTCTTTTTAAATTCTTTGGCGCACTCCAGTATCCAATGTATGCTTACAATATGATAATGATAAATTTAATTATTTATTTAATTCAAAGATATAGCTGTGGTAGTCTGGAAAATATCAACATGCAAAGGAATCTTTTGTAGAATCTTTGAGACTAACCGAAAGAAAGAAACTGGTAGCCTGAGCTTTCCTAAACTTGAGCCAACTTCCTCAGATGCATGTTTTGGCTCAAGCCTTCAAAAGCTCATGTTACCAACTTCATTCTTTCAGTTAGTCTCACAGGAGCGACATTTATTTAACTGTATTTTAACTTTTTTATGATCAGGTTTTTAGCTTATCTTGATTTAGCCTTTTATAAACTGTTTTACAAAATGAAAGGTGACATATAAAATCAATTTCTCTCTCACACTCCTGCTACATGTTTTCTTTTAAGTCTTCTGCTAACACAAGTTGCCTTCTTGCCTTGGAAAAGTGGGGTGTCTTCTTCTTTAAGAAGGCTGCTGCTGCTGCTGTTATGATGGCTAGGGCTCTATCATGAAAGCCCATTGCACACAAAGTCCTCACTTTGACCAGGCACACTATGAAAAAAAGATCCAGGGGATATTAAGCAACTAAAGCTTTTCCAGAAAAAATAAACTGTTTTCTTCTGTGTATCTGACCTCCAAATTCTAACTGAACTCAGTATTCAAGGAGAAGAGGAAGAAATAATTAAAATCAAGTACCCACCAAAGTCTACATATTCATCCAGCTCCCAGATGAAGTCAGGTACAATCCACTTGTACTCGCCAAGGTCAGGCAGCATGTCCTTCCACTGGTCATACGTCTAACATCAAAAGAAGAGAGACATGGTCAAGGTTTTGCAGTTTGGAGAAAAAGGCAAAGCTGCACCTCTGAGAAGGAGAGGGCTAACCCGCTTTCCTCCACTGGAAGTCCAGCCTTCTGATCTCCCTACCTATCAAGCAAGCCCCTGCAGTTTATTCCTTCTAAAGCCGTCTCTTTGGACTGAGAATTTTCACATACAGAACAAAAGAGGAAGGCCAAGAACTCTGGAATCCCAAAATTTTCCAGGTTAGGATTACCTTTCTTAGAGCCATAGGTTTATAGAGCAGTAAAGTATCTCAGCAATCCAGCATAGTTTAGGCAGTGCCCCTACCACTCAACTACATTATTGGTATTACTATATTTAAATCTCACTATTTCCCTAGGCCTCAGATTCAAGGCAGCTTACAAAAATTAACAGAGAGATAAAAGGGGAGAAAAGTTTTAAGGGGATGGGAGGGTGAGATTGTGGGATGGGGAATGGGGAATGTTTTTAACTTTGTTCTATTTTAATATTGTTGTACCCCGCGCCGATTGCCGTGCAGAGGGGCGGGCTATAAATAAAAATTTATTATTATTATTATTATTTATTATTATTATTATTATAAAAGTTCACATCATTGAAAATGTACAAAAAATTCAATTACTTCACAAGTACAAATAAAGCTGAAAACTTATTCATTAAACATTCAGTAAGAGTGGTGTTTGCCTACTCATTTACTACATAAGAATTACAAGTCTGAGTGGGACTGACAGCCCATTGAAGACTGATGTTCACCAACTGTAGCCAGACCCCAGGTCATCCGAAAAGGAGAACAGGCCACCGGCATCAGAGGCTGCCCCAGTTCCCAGGAGAGACAGAATGGCAGCCTCTCCTCTTTCCTCAGCCCTCCTGACTCCATTGCTGCCACACTAAGTGGGATCAAAAAGCAGAAGCTGCTCTCCTGGTATGCACCCGAGCAGGAGCCATCACTACTATGAAGAACAAGAGGTAAGGGAAGCTTCCCCTTCCATGGAAGTGGCAGCATTGCTCCAGAGAGTTTCCCTTTGCCTTTCACGCTCGCCACAGCTCAGTGGGGAGATCAGACACCCTTCCCTTCCCTTCCCTTCCCTTCCCTTCCCTTGCTTTTAAGATTTACATCTCAGGAAGGGGAGAAAAATTAAGATTGTGGCAGCCTATGGAAACTTATTCTAGGCATCCAGCTCTGCCATGAGAACCCTCTTCCTGAGTGGCAGGGTGAGGAGATGCTGGCACAGAAGGCTGCAGAAGAAAGAGGAACAGTAAGGTGTGTGAAAAAGACTGAAGGCAAAAGCAAAGCCTTATGGAGAACTTTTGAAGGAAGGAAGTGGGTGAAACAATGGGGGGGGGGGGGAAATGAGAGGTAAAACGAAAAAGCCACTTTCAAGGACCTGAAGGGCAGTCAGCACAAATGGAAGGTGGCGCCACCTTGTCTCCTGCTGCTCCAGAGGGCAGAAGACAAACCAAAGGAATCAAAGGACAAGGAAAGAGATTCCACCTAAACATCAGGAAGAAGGTCTTGGGAGCAAGAGCTGTTGGATGGTGGAAGAGAATACCTTGGAGAGTGGTGGGCCCTCCTTCTTGGAGGCTTTTAGTCTGTCAGGGGCCCCCAGCGGTGGATGTTCTGCAAAGGAAGCAGGAAGCTGGACCACATGGCCCTTGAGGATGCCTTCTAACTGTACAAGTTCTACCACTTTAACTTGACTCCCACAAAAACACTCTTATTCCACCACCTGTAGGTTAGCTAGAACACTTCCTATTGATTTTAGATACTTTGATAATTCTCCCCTCACTTACGTTCCACGTAAAGACTTTTCTCAGTAAATCGAGGAGGCTCCTCGCCCCTGTCCAGCATCCTATCTTTTAATCCATCAAATGACAATTCATCCAGACTCTCCCAATTTCAGAAAGAACCCATGCCCAGGACAGTTGGCACTGCTTGTCTCGGTACCTTTTTGGCCGTGTAGCCACCGCCCACCGCCGACCCAAGAACGATGTACCGAAGCCTCAGAAGCCTCGAGGCCACTCTGGCTAGCCAAAAGTTCCTGCGGGGCTGGGATCCATACTGCACAAGGAGCCGTGTGTTGCGCGAGGGAAGATGGCCGAGGCTGGAGAAGGGCTGCACCGAGGTCCATAAGGGAGGCCTCTGAAGTTTGGAAACGGGATGGCGGGAATGATAAATGCTCCGGGAGAGGAGGTGCAGCTTCTGTAGTGGCAGCGGGTTCTCTCTTGCTCTGTGGGCCCCATTTGTCAGGGTTCGGCAGATGAGGCTGAAGGAAAAGAAAGAAGGAAAGAAAGAAAGAAAGAGATGCCTATTTGAGCAGAGTCCTTCCCCCCGTTTCCGGCCACCTCTTTCCTATTTTATCCTGAAAGAGACTAAAGCTGAATCCACACTGCAGAAATAACCCAGTTTGATGCCATTTTAACTGCCTTGGCTCAATGCTATGGAATTCTGGGAACTGCAGTTTTGTGAGGCATTTAGCCTTCTCTGTCAGAGAGTTCTGGGGCCACAACCAACTACAATTCCCAGAATTCCACAGCACTGAGCCTTGGCAGTTAAAGTGGTGTCAAACTGGATTATCTCTGCAGTGCAGATGCAGCTTAAACAAGGCTGGCTATCTGGCAGGTATCCCGTTGGTCTTTAAAGCACAAGCAAGTCCCCTTCACACCTGCAGCTGTCCTGTTTTGGCCGTGGGGCGATTGAGTCTGGGTCCAGTCTGCAGTTGCCCTTCTCAGGTGGCGTGTCTCTTGACTCCCTGGGACCATGGAGACAGAGCGTGGCCTCCCGGCGTCTGCGCATCTGCCTCCATTACCAGCCTTTTCTGGGCTGCCAGAGCGAAAACTGGGAAAGGCTCCTCCAACATCAACGGTGACGACAAAGAAGAAGAAGAAGAAGAAGAAGGGATTCCAGGAGGGTCTGCAGCAACCGCTGTGGGCAGAGGCACCCTCTCCAGGTCTCACTGTGGCAACCTCCGTGGGAGGCGAGGCCCCTGCTCCCAATATCTCACGGTGACAGAGCTTCTCCACCAAAGAGGGAAGAGCCCAGGCGCCACGCAGGTAAGCCTGGCTGGGTCCACTTTGGGAGAGAGGGCTTTTGCTGGTGCCTGCGTGGCCCAAGTGCCGGACTAGGGCTCCCCTGGGGGACCAGGGTTCGAATCAGTCTCTGCTGGGCCATGGGAACCCAATGGGAGATCTCTCTCTCTCTCTCTCTCTCTCAGCCTCTGAGGGAGGCAAAGGCAAACCCCCTCCTGAAGACATCTTGCCAAGAAAACGCCAGGAGAGCACTGGACTAGGGCTCTCTGGGAGACCAGGGTTCGAATCACTCTCTGCTGGGCCATGGGAACCCAATGGGAGATCTCTCTCTCTCTCTCAGCCTCTGAGGGAGGCAAAGGCAAACCCCCTCCTGAAGACATCTTGCCAAGGAAACGTCAGGAGAGCGCTGGACTAGGGCTCTCTGGGGGACCAGGGTTCGAATCAGTCTCTGCTGGACCATGGGAACCCAATGGGAGATCTCTCTCTCTCTCTCTCAGCCTCTGAGGGAGGCAAAGGCAACCCCCCTCCTGAAGACATCTTGCCAAGAAAACGCCAGGAGAGCGCTGGACTAGGGCTCTCTGGGAGACCAGGGTTCGAATCAGTCTCTGCTGGACCATGGGAACCCAATGGGAGATCTCTATCTCTATCTCTCAGCCTCTGAGGGAGGCAAAGGCAACCCCCCTCCTGAAGACATCTTGCCAAGGAAACGCCAGGAGAGCGCTGGACTAGGGCTCTCTGGGGGACCAGGGTTCGAATCACTCTCTGCTGGGCCATGGGAACCCAATGGGAGATCTCTCTCTCTCTCTCTCTCTCTCTCAGCCTCTGAGGGAGGCAAAGGCAAACCCCCTCCTGAAGACATCTTGCCAAGGAAACGTCAGGAGAGCGCTGGACTAGGGCTCTCTGGGGGACCAGGGTTCGAATTCCCCCTCCCTGGGTGGCCTTGGGAAGTAAAGAGCAGCAGGACTCTCCTCCAGCCGACCCCAGAGCGCATCCACACTGTAGAGACAACGCGGTCTGACACCCCTTTAACCTGTAGCTGGGATCTGTAGTCTTTGTGAGGCGCCAGTACTCTTTGGCAGGGAAGGCAAAGGCACTTGAGAAACTACAAATCCCAGGATTCCCATGGGATAGAGCTGTAGAACTTACAGTGGTGTCAAACTGCATTGTTTTTACGATGCGCCCCCTGTTCACACTCTCTCAGCCTCAGAGGAAGGCAAAGGCAACCTCCCCCCATTCACACACACACACACACACAAAAGAGATCTGCCAAGAAAAGCATCAGGCTAGAAAGGACTCTACTGGCATAGGCAGAACTAACGCAGTCCAACGCTGTGGAATCCTGGGACTTGTAGTTTGCTGCGGCGCCAGAGGCCGCCCCCCTCCTCTCTGCCAGGGAAACAGGCCAAACAGCTCTCGCTAAACTGCAGATCCCAGGATTCCCAAGGCGCTGAGGGGCTTTCAGGCCGCCTTAGTTCTGCAGTGCGAGTGCAGCCTCTGTGTCTTCTAGGGCCAGAAACCGGGGCACCATCCGCACCGCAGGACTAACGCAGTTCGACGCCGCTTTAACTGCCCTGCCCTGCCCTGCCCTGCCCCCCCCACCCGACGGGTTCCTGGGACGTGTAGTTTCCTGCAGCGCCAGAGGCCTCTCTCTCTCTCTCTCTCTCAATAGCTCTCCCCGAACTACAAATCCCGGAACCCAACAACGCTTCGGCGGCGTCGAGCTGCCTCCAGGAGGCTCAGCCATGGGAGCAAGTCACACTCTCTCAGCCTCAGAGGGGGGCCGCGTCAGAATCCATCCCTCGCTCCCCCGAGGGCCACTGACCAGGCGGCCGCCTCCCGAGCCCGCCACATCCTCCTCCTCCTCGGGGGCCGATGCCGATGCTGCCGCCGCGGGGCCCGTCCTCCTCTTCCTCCTCCTCCTCCTCGGCCACTTCCGGCCCGGCCCCACCGCGCGCCCGGTCCGTCCTCCGAAACGCTCCGGCCGCGCTCCGATCCTCCTCTTCAAGGGCGAAAGCAAAGGTTCCGCCGGAAGTAGGTGAGATGGGCCAGAGCGGCTTCCGGCTCCATAGAGGTAGGAAAGGTGAGAGCGATGCACCCAAAGCGGAAGTGTCGCCGGGTTTAAATGCCTGTGAGGAGGCGGAAAGCTCCAACCTCCCCCGCCGCCGCCGCCGCCGCCGCCGCCGCCATAGACTTAGGAAAATGGAGACTGACGCTGCCGAGCCACGGACTCACGAAATGCGAGGCTATTTCCGCTCCTTCTTTCGGAAGCGCCTCAGAACAACGGCAACCACAACAGTCCTGCGAGGTCGACCAGAGCTCCTCCCGCGGCGCCCCTCTCCTTGGCTTCAGCCGGAGCGCAGAGCGGAGGGGCGTGCTTCGTGGCCGGAGGGGCTCCTCTCTGAGTCGTTGTAACCGCTGTGGCTGCCTCCCGTTGCCTTCTGGAACTTGTAGTTTCGGAAGAGGCATTTAGACTATTCAGACGGAGAGCCGCTAAGCCTCGCGGAACTACAGACCCCAAAATGCAACAGGAGGCCGTCGCGTCGGAGCTCTTAAAGCGGCCCAGCCCCGTTCCAAGAGTGTTCCAGTCTCCCCTGAGGGAAGGCGCGGCCTCTTCCAGCGCTGGCTCTCCGGAGGGAAGGCCGCCGCCTCCCTCCTTCCTTCCTTCCTTCCTTCCTTCCTTCCCCGCAGCTTCCGTCCGATGAGACTCAGGCGCAGCAGCAGCAGCAGCAGGAGCTCCATGTCCTCCATTTGTGAGGGCCAGCCCGCCTTCAGATGCTGCCATGCCTCCTCCAGGCTAAACAGGCCCAGCAGCCTCTCCTCAGAGGCCTTTATGGCTTCCAGAGCCTTCCTTCGCCCTTTTGGTCAACCTCCTCTGGACATCTGTCCAGCTTGCCAACATCCTGCTTGAATTGTGGGGCCTAGAACTGGACACAGTATTGTCCAGGGGAGGAGGCCTGACCAAGGCAGAATAGAAAGGTACTACTCTCTCAGTCTATACCAGGGGTAGGCAACCTTTCTCCTTTAAGGGCCGAGGGACTTCAGCTCCCAGAATCCCAGGAGCTATTGGCCAACATGGGACTATTATAGGCCAACATGGCTGAGGCTTCTGGGAGCTGAAGTCCCTCCTTGGCCCTTAAAGGGGAAAGGTTGCCTACCCCTGGTCTAGACACTATGCTTCTGCTGATGCAGCCTAGAATCGCTTTGGCCTTTTTAGCTGCCGCATCACGCTGTCAACCGACCCGTGTTTGGCTTGCCATCTACTAGGACTCCTAGATCCCTTTCGCACGTCCTTCTGCCAGCCCATCCTCTGGCTCTGCATCCCTCCAGTTCAGCATGATTTCTAGAAAGATAAAGGTTTTCCCCCTTTGACAAGATGGCCGAGTTGTGTCCACCCGTATGGGACGGTGCTCATCTCCGTTACTGAGCCGAGGGAGCCAGCGTTGTCCGAAGACGGCTCCAGTGGTCCTGCGTAAGAGCATGACTGCACCGAACGCTGTTACCTTCCCACCAAAGTGGTACCTATTTACCTACTTGCACTTTTAGATGCTTTTGAACCGCTAGGCTGGCAGAAGTGGGACCAGCGACGGGAGCGGCCTCAGACTGCCTTGCCATCGTCAGAGTCAGCATCTTGACCGCTGAGCCACCGCACCCACTTTCTTTATACACAGTATTTTTTCTTGACCATGCAGAATCTGTTACTGTGTGCCTTCAGGTCAACTTACTGTGACCCTGAGGCGAACCCATCACAGTTTTCTTGACAAGACTTGTCCAGAGGAGGTTTGACATTGCTTTCCCCTGAGGCTGAGAGAGTGTGGCTTATTGCCCAAGGTCCCTTTGTGGGTTTCATGGCCGAGCAGAGTCCAAAACTGAAAGCACTACACCATGTGGGCTCCATCTTGAATCTAGTTCCCCTCAAAATCAACCCACCTTTTAGTTTTATTAGAAAAGGGGAAGATGTGAATTTGTTTCCACATTGCGATGATTTAATAATAATAATAATAATAATAATAATAAAAATATTTATACCCCGCCCCTCTGTCAACAATCGAGGCGGCTAACAACAGTTAAAATTCCATACAGTATGTATAAACGCAACCCAAATCCCGCCCACCCCTTAAAAAGTATTAAACTGAAAATATATTAAAACATCATAATTGCGACAATAATTATGATTCTAACTTAACAAAAACTAAAAAACAAATACGAATTACACAACAGAAGCAGCTACATCCAAGGAGGGAGGAGGCAGAACGGGGGAGCAGTGAACCCGCTCTCGGTTTTACTCTGAACTTCCAAGTTGTTGTCCAAAGTGCTGAACCCTGACCCTCAAATGGGCTGAAGTCTGGACTCACCTTGGAAGCCAGCGTCCGCTGTTGGGGGTCCTCTCCTGGACATTGGGGTGGGCAGCACCTTGTTGCAAGGGCTCCACCCAAATCCTTCCTACGTTCTGTGCCACATTTTCCACTATTGGGGAAGGGCACCGATCCTGGCTCTATTCTAGGGAAGGCAAGGGCGTGCGTGCGTGCGTGCGGGCCTTCAAGTCGTTTCTGACTGATGGCAACCCTAAGAAGAAACTTTCATGGGCTTTTTGGCAAGACTTGTTGCGGGGGGGGGGGGGGATTGCCATTGCCATCCCTTGAGGAGGCTGAGAGCGTGTGACTTGCCCAAGGCCACCCAGTGGGTTTACAGTCGAATCATAGAATCATAGAATCATAGAATTGGAAGAGACCACAAGGGCCATCCAGTCCAACCCCCTGCCATGCAGGAACTCCCAATCAAAGCATCCCCGACAGATGGCCATCCAGCCTCTGCTTAAAGACCTCCAAGGAAGGAGACTCCACCAAAATCTCCATTGAGGGAGTGTGTTCCACTGTCAAATAGCCCTCACTGTCAGGAAGTTCCTCCTAATGTTGAGGTGGAATCTCTTTTCTTGCAGCTTGCATCCATTGTTTCGGGTCCTAGTCTCTGGAGCAGCAGAAAACAAGCTTCCTCCCTCCTCGATATGACATCCCTTCAAATATTTAAACACGGCTATCATATCACCTCTCAGCCTTCTCTTCTCCAGGCTAAACATCCCCAGCTCCCTAAGTCGTTCCTCATAGGACTTCATGGTTTCCAGACCCTTCACCATTTTAGTTGCCCTCCTTTGGACACGCTCCAGTTTCTCCACATCCTTTTTGTATTGTGATGCCCAGAACTGGACACAGTATTCCAGGTGAGGATGCCTGACCAAAGCAGAATAGAGTGGCACTATGACTTCTCTTGATCTAGACACTATACTTCTACTGATGCAGCCTAAAATTGCATTGGCCTTTTTAGCTGCTGCATCGCACTGTTGACTCATGTTCAACTTGTGGTCCACCTGGATTCCTAGATCCCTTTCACACGTAGAAATCTCATTCAGCCAAGTGTCCCCCATTGTATATCTGTACTTTTCGTTTTTCCGCCCTAAGTGCAGTACCTTACATTTCTCTGTGTTGAATTTCATTTTGTTAGCTTTGGCCCAACTTTCTAGTCTGTTCAAGTCATTTTGAATTTTGATCCTGTCCTCTGGGGTATTAGCTACTCCTCCTAATTTGGTGTCATCTGCAAATTTGATAACTATGCCCCCAATACCGTCATCCAAGTCATTAATAAAGATATTGAACTCCCAAGCAGGGAATCGACTCCCAAGCAGGGAATCGAACCCTAGTCTCCAGAGTTGTAGCCCAACACTCAAACCACTATTGGCCACATAGGAAAAAATGCTTTCTCTGAGTCCAGTGTGTCTGTCTGTGTGTGAGTGTGAGTGTGACAAGGGGTGGCACAACAGTTTACTGTGAGGACCTGAATGTGTCCTTTGCCTGAAGACTATGGGTCCCAGTGTGCCTTGCATGGAAGTGACTTAGCGTTTACCTTGGAGGGGGAAATATTCTAATCCGTAGATGCAGGACAGAGGGGAGTCCGAAGGTGATCTTGGGGTGAAAGACATTGCAAAGCCTTTAGGCCCTTGTTCAGGTTTGGCTCCGCTTTGAACTGGGGTGCATCCACATTATGGCACTCTGATACCACTTCAACACTCATGACTCCATCCCCTGGAATCCTGGGATTTGTAGTCTGGTCTACACAGAATCCCAGGTTCTCCTCCTGAAGCTGCAAATCCCTGGAGCCATGACAGTTCAAGTGGTGTGAAACTCCTATGGAGCTGTCCACAGGACACAAAGAGCGTGCGGCTAATAGCCAGCTTTCTCTGCGCCGTGATGGAAGTACAGCTTGGACTCTGGACAGGGACACAGACCTGTGCTGAGCTTGTGCAATGCTTCCTCTGAAGTCCCACGTTTGTGGTTGGCAGGAACCTTTTTGGAGACGGAGGGATGGCTCTTCCTCCCTTTCAGCTGGCACACCTGCAGCAGACCAAGCTGCCAAGGCTGGTGATTCGTGCTTTAGACATAGCCTTCAGCGCATGGATCATGGCTGAAAAGCATGCAGAAACTACTATAGGACCGTAGCACTGTTCTCTCATTCAGTCTTTCTCTGCGATATAGGCTCCAACCACACATAGAGAGAGAAATCCCAGAGGTCCAAGCAGGGTTCAGGAAAGGAAGAGGCACCAGGGACCACATTGCAAACATACGATGGCTAATGGAGTGCACCAGGGAATTCCAAAAGAAAACCAGCATGTGCTTTATAGACTATAGCAAAGCCTTTGACTGCATAGGCCATGAACACCAACAGCACCTTTTTCTGCAGCAGACCAAGCTGCCAAGGCTGGTGATTCATGCCTTAGACATAGCCTTCATGGCTGAAAAGCATGCAGAAACTCCAGTTGGTCTGGAAGGCCTCTGCCGGAGCTCTGCCTGGGGCCGGTCGAAGCGCGTGCGGCGTTTGCCGGTCGCAAAAGGATTTGAGAGCCCCAGAGGGATGATGCCTCCTCTCGGCTCATGACGAAGCTCCAGAGGCAAAGCATCTATCTCGCAAAAGGGACCGAAGCCCACTCCTTAAGAGCAGTACCTTACCTTTCTGTGGTCCCTCGTGCCTCTTCCTTTCCTGAACCCTGCTTGGACCTCTGGGATTTCTCTCTCTATGTGTGGTTGGAGCCTATATCGCAGAGAAAGATTGAATGAGAGATCAGTGCTACGGTCCTATAGTAGTTCTAGTAATTTTCCTCATCTTTGCACACTAACCATTGTACTGTTGCATTCATGCATACAAGATGCCATTATTCAAATTGTTGAATTTCAAAATAGGCAAAACTTGATGGAAGACAACTATATTGTAGAAGAGACAATAAATTAGTGCAATTTGCTACAAAGGATTTGAAAAAGACTTCCTTTTCTTCTAAATCAAATAGAAGCAATGTTAATGAGTCAAAACCTAGAGCTGAGCTGCAAAAGTTCCAAAGTGAAAGGGATCTAGGAGTCCTAGTGGACCACAAGTTGAACATGAGTCAACAATGTGATGCCGCAGCTAAAAAGGCCAATGCAATTTTTGGCTACATTAATAGAAGTATAGTATCTAGATCAGGGGTAGGCAACCTTTTTGAGCCGGGGGCCGGGTTGCTGTCCCTCAGACAATTGGGGGGCTGAAGCATCAAAAATAAATAAATAAATAAATAAAATTATATATATATATATATATATATATATATATGAAAACCCCAAGAACAAGTAATAACAACAATAATATCCTGGCAGGCGGTGGCGGTGGCGGCAGGACCGGCCTGGGGCCAGTCCAAAGGCCTGGGGGGGGGCCGCATCCGGCCCCCAGGCCTTAGGTTGCCTACCCATGATCTAGATCAAGGGAAGTAATAGCCCCACTCTATTCTGCTTTGGTCAGGCCTCCTCACCTGGAATAATGCTGTGTCCAGTTCTGGGCACCACAATTCAAAAAGGAGGTTGAAAAACGAGCGTGTCCAAAGGAGGGCAACTAAAATGGTGAAGGGTCTGGAAACCATGAAGCCCTATGAGGAGAGACTTAGGGAGCTGGGTATATTTAGTCTGGAGAAGAGATGGTTAAGAGGGGATATGATAGCTCTCTTTAAATATTTGAAGGGATGTCATATTGAGGATGGAGCAAGCTTGTTTTCTGCTGCTCCAGAGAATAGGACTTGGAACAACAGATGCAAACTATAGGAAAAGAGATTGCAGCTCAACATTAGGAGGAACCTCCTGAGAGTAAGGGTGGTTCGACAGTGGAACACACTCCCTCAATGGAGATTTTGGTGGAGTCTCCTTCCTTGGAGGTCTTTAAACAGAGGCTGGATGGCCATCTGTTGGGGATGCTTTGATTGGGAGTTCCTGCATGGCAGAAGGGGGTTGGTTTGGATTGCCTTTGAGGTCTCTTCCAATTCTATGATTCTATGATTCAAGGACTGAATACTAAGAGCAATAGCAATTTTAAGAAAGAAGCTTTTAATCCTAAACAGAAATCTTCCAGTCATGTTGATATCAGTTTGATTCAGCAACAATTATTTCAAGTTGCTAGAGATAAATTTAAAAACTAAGTTCAAATTGACAGTGGAGCAAATAACATTACCGTATTTTTCGGCATATAAGACGCACTTTTTCTTCCCCAAAACGAGGGTGGGGAAGTTGCTGCGCCTAATGAAGCGAATATAAAAGCTGAGGGCAAACTGCCGAGGCCTAGGCTAAAAGTAGGCCTCATTTCAGCCTGAGCCTTGGTGCTCCAGTGGGCTCCTCCCATCCCAGGAAGAGCCCATTGGAGCAGTCAGGATGGGGGTGGAAAGAGTCCTCTTTTCCTGGCTAGTTGAATGTGCTCCTCCTCTTTCCACCCCCATCCTGGGTGCTTCAATGGACTCTTCCTGGGGTCAGAGGACATCCTCCCATCCCAGGAAGAGTCCATTGGAGCACCCAGGACGGGGGTGGAAAGAGTCCCCCCCTTGAAGAAATCTGCCAGGAAAACCCTCATGGTAGGATCAAAATGAGCCAGAAATTACTCCAAGGCACTGGATTAGTACCCTGGCCGAGTTACACTGTCTCAGCCTCAGAGGGTGGAAATGGCAAACTCCCTCCTCTGAAGAAATCTGCCAGGAAAACGCTCATGGTAGGATCCAAATGATCCAGAAATTACTCCAAGGCACTGGATTAGTACCCTGGCCAAGTTACACTGTCTCAGCCTCAGAGGGTGGACATGGCAAACTCCCTCCTCTGAAGAAATCTGCCAGGAAAACGCTCATGGTAGGATCCAAATGATCCAGAAATTACTCCAAGGCACTGGATTAGTACCCTGGCCAAGTTACACTGTCTCAGCCTCAGAGGGTGGAAATGGCAAACTCCCTCCTCTGAAGAAATCTGCCAGGAAAACGCTCATGGTAGGATCAAAATGAGCCAGAAATTACTCCAAGGCACTGGATTAGTACCCTGGCCAAGTTACACTGTCTCAGCCTCAGAGGGTGGAAATGGCAAACTCCCTCCTCTGAAGAAATCTGCCAGGAAAACGCTCATGGAAGGATCCAAATGATCCAGAAATTACTCCAAGGCACTGGATTAGTACCCTGGCCAAGTTACACTGTCTCAGCCTCAGAGGGTGGAAATGGCAAACTCCCTCCTCTGAAGAAATCTGCCAGGAAAACGCTCATGGAAGGATCCAAATGATCCAGAAATTACTCCAAGGCACTGGATTAGTACCCTGGCCAAGTTACACTGTCTCAGCCTCAGAGGGTGGAAATGGCAAACTCCCTCCTCTGAAGAAATCTGCCAGGAAAACGCTCATGGAAGGATCCAAATGATCCAGAAATTACTCCAAGGCACTGGATTAGTACCCTGGCCAAGTTACACTGTCTCAGCCTCAGAGGGTGGAAATGGCAAACTCCCTCCTCTGAAGAAATCTGCCAGGAAAACGCTCATGGAAGGATCCAAATGATCCAGAAATTACTCCAAGGCACTGGATTAGTACCCTGGCCAAGTTACACTGCCTCAGCCTCAGAGGGTGGAAATGGCAAACTCCCTCCTCTGAAGAAATCTGCCAGGAAAACCCTCATGGTAGGATCAAAATGAGCCAGAAATTACTCCAAGGCACTGGATTATTACCCTGGCCAAGTTACACTGTCTCAGCCTCAGAGGGTGGAAATGGCAAACTCCCTCCTCTGAAGAAATCTGCCAGGAAAACCCTCATGGTAGGATCAAAATGAGCCAGAAATTACTCCAAGGCACTGGATTAGTACCCTGGCCAAGTTACACTGTCTCAGCCTCAGAGGGTGGAAATTGCAAACTCCCTCCTCTGAAGAAATCTGCCAGGAAAACCCTCATGGTAGGATCAAAATGAGCCAGAAATTACTCCAAGGCACTGGATTAGTACCCTGGCCAAGTTACACTGTCTCAGCCTCAGAGGGTGGAAATGGCAAACTCCCTCCTCTGAAGAAATCTGCCAGGAAAACCCTCATGGTAGGATCCAAATGATCCAGAAATTACTCCAAGGCACTGGATTAGTACCCTGGCCAAGTTACACTGTCTCAGCCTCAGAGGGTGGAAATGGCAAACTCCCTCCTCTGAAGAAATCTGCCAGGAAAACGCTCATGGTAGGATCAAAATGAGCCAGAAATTACTCCATGGCACTGGATTAGTACCCTGGCCAAGTTACACTGTCTCAGCCTCAGAGGGTGGAAATGGCAAACTCCCTCCTCTGAAGAAATCTGCCAGGAAAACCCTCATGGTAGGATCAAAATGATCCAGAAATTACTCCAAGGCACTGGATTAGTACCCTGGCCAAGTTGCACTGTCTCAGCCTCAGAGGGTGGAAATGGCAAACTCCCTCCTCTGAAGAAATCTGCCAAGAAAACGCTCATGGAAGGATCCAAATGATCCAGAAATTACTCCAAGGCACTGGATTAGTACCCTGGCCAAGTTACACTGTCTCAGCCTCAGAGGGTGGAAATGGCAAACTCCCTCCTCTGAAGAAATCTGCCAGGAAAACGCTCATGGTAGGATCCAAATGATCCAGAAATTACTCCAAGGCACTGGATTAGTACCCTGGCCAAGTTACACTGTCTCAGCCTCAGAGGGTGGAAATGGCAAACTCCCTCCTCTGAAGAAATCTGCCAAGAAAACGCTCATGGAAGGATCCAAATGATCCAGAAATTACTCCAAGGCACTGGATTAGTACCCTGGCCAAGTTACACTGTCTCAGCCTCAGAGGGTGGAAATGGCAAACTCCCTCCTCTGAAGAAATCTGCCAGGAAAACCTTCATGGTAGGATCAAAATGTCACCATAAGGCGACAGGAGACTTGCAAGAAAGTTGGGCAGGGAATTTGTGCAATACCTGGCCCTGCTGCTGGCTTAAACTTACATTTACAACTTAAAATTGTTCTTAAACTGCTGTTAACTTTATACAGTTGATATAAAATATTTTACTACAGTATTTGGTTAAGAATCTTTTTTTTCTAGATTTTCCTCCTTTAAAATTGGGTGCGTCTTATATGCCGGAGCGTCTTATATGCCGAAAAATACGGTACTTCAACAACAAAGAATGGTTTGTTGATTTTTGATGCATACGTAACTTTTCTTGCTAATGGTCAAGAAGTTTTTGCACAAGGAAAACAAAACTTGGTCCTGACAGAATAGGAACTTTAAAAATCCCAGATGCTTTTTATGTACTGAATTTGAAAGCCTCCTTTTATGGTGTTGAAACCACAACATCAAGAGGCAACCATGTCAGTTTCAGAAAGCAAGCCTATTTTGGTTTTCATGATAAAATTTTGATTTTTAGAGCACACCTCGGATTTCATGGATGCTATCAGATGTAGATTTTTAAATTCATCTGTGAAGAGTGTGATCAGATGGAATCACAAAGATTGTTTGACTTTTTGGCATCGCAGATTTGCTGATCAAAGTGTTGAAAATATTAAGAGACTGGCAAATCAAGAGCTTGCAAGAGATTTTAAATTCAAAGCATGCTCTAACAATGAAAAATGTGTAGAAAGCCACAGGAGCTTCACATCCTCCAGTTCCTGTGAGAATCTAACAAAGCATTGGATCTTTTATATGCTGATCTTTCTGGACCAACGAATCAAAAGTCAGCAGGAGGTAACTCTTATTTTATGACTATTATTGATGATTTCAGCAGATACACATATATTCTCAGAGAGAAGAGTCAAGCATTTCAGCATTTCAAAGAGTCTCTGACAAATTTGGCTATCAGCTGAAGAGAACTGCACACAGACAACGGCACTGAATTTGTCAATGCTAAAATTGATGGATTTTTGAAAGAACATAATAGCATTGAGCATCAGACTACACAGGCTTATTCTCCAGAACAAAATGGTGCGGCAGAGAGAATGAACAGGACTCTCAAGGAGATGGCAGTACTATGATTTTGGAAGCTAATATACCTAAATGCTATTGATCTGAAGCCATCATGACTGCTACATACCTGTCTAACAGATTGCCAACTAAGGGGGTGTGCAGATGGGTGGCTCTGGGCTGTCCTGGGAAGCGGCGGATTGGGGCTGTGGCTACCACACGCTGCAGCCCCGATCCTCCCTTTTGCCATCCTGAAAAGAGCAGCAAAATGCCGCTCCTTTCAGGGGCGGCAAAAAGCCGCCCTAAGAGCCAGCGCGTGCCTCTTGAGCGCCCTCTCCGGCATAGCGTGTCAGAACGCTGTGCCAGAAGGGCGTCCTGATGCCGCCGCACTCTGTGCGTAACGGTGTGCGGCGTCAGGACGACGTTGGCATGGGGTTGGGTTTGCCTATATTCCCAAGCAGAAAAGAGGTAAACTTGACTGCCAAAGTGAAGAGGGAATGTTTATTATGCTGGAAATAGTTATAGAATTCTAAATCCAGATGGATGCACAATAAAATTAACATGTGCTGTGTATATTGATGAAAGACCACAGCCTAAATCTAGTCAAAACCAAGATGTTTATCAAGATTTATTTGCAGAAGAAGAGGCAAACAGAGCAAGTGGAGTTCTTTCATCCTCCAGAAGTCTTAAATCCAGAAGGGGCTACACCTGCAGTAGACCGGCCTAACAGTGAGGAACCAGACGGTGCAGAAGGAGCAAAGCCAGGTATTCAGGTGAGAAGGTCAAAATGCTCTGAATAAAGGTGTAACACCTGACAGATTCTCTAATCAAGCCACAGAGGAATTAATTCCAAAATCCTCTGATTGGAAAAAGATCAAGGGAGTTCCAAAGACAGATTCTGAGAAGGGGGTGCAAGCTGCTAGTGAGGAAATACAATCTTTATATAAAAACAAGACATTGTCAGACTTGAGCAAACTCAGAACCTTTGTGTATCAATGAGTCCGGTGTGTTGAAACAACAGAAGAGTTTATTGAGAACACATAGTCAGAAATTCACTAGTCAGCATTGAAGCAGAACTACCCCCTCAAAGCCAAATGATATCTTAAAACCCCAAAACCTTTAAACTCCTCCCAACACCCTTGGTGCCAAATCTAGCACCCACCTCCAATTCCCATAGCTTATTTTCCCCCATCAAGCCAGCCCCCCTTTTCCAAACCTTCTCGCCAGCCTTAAAGGTAAAGGTAAAGGTATTCCCCATTGACACGGTTGTCAAGTCGTGTCCGACTGTAGGGGGCGATGCTCAGATCCATTCCTAAGCCGAAGAGCCAGCGTTGTCAGAGACTACTCTGTGATCCTGTGATTGCCAGCATGATTGCACTGAACGCTGTTTACCTTCCCACCGAAGTGGTACCTATTTATCTATTTGTATTTGCATGCTTTCGAACTGCAAGGTTGGCAGAAGCTGGGACTAGTGATAGGAGCTCACCCCATCATGCAGCACCCAGGCCTCGAACTGCCAACCTGCCAATCTTGCAATCAACAGAGTCAGCATCCTAACCACTTGAGCTACTGCATCCCAGCCCTATGTCTCTTCAACTCAGACATTTCCACCCATTACCCCTTCTATCAGTTACAGCCAGACACCAACTCTCCGCATCCCACAGCTTACACATTCCAATGACTTGTCTTTCTCAAAACTGTCCTAGCTAGCTGCAATTATTCCCAACCCCCCATACTAGATAACATTTGCTATTACTACCAGCTTACCCACAATCCCCTGCCATCTTCAACCTATATATATTAACTATAATATTCAAATCAGCAATAAAAACCTGACAGAATCCATGCACGCAGGCATGGACTTTGTCAGAATTGCCAGAAGGAAAAAGGGCAATTGGCTGTAGATGGGTCTTTACAACAAAGCTAGATGCAGAAGGGAGATTCAAAGATACAAAGCAAGACTTTTTACTAAAAGTTATACTCAGACTATGGTGAGGGCTACAACAAAACTTTTGCTGGAGTAGTCACTCATACAATCATCAGAACCTCCTAGCTGTCGCAGCTTACAAGAAAATGAATGTTTAACATCTGGATGTCAAAACAGCTTTTCTGTATGGTGATCTCAATGAACAACTTTATATGGAACAACCTCCAGGATTCCAGATATCTGGTAAGGAACATATTGTATGCAAATTGCAAAAGAGCATTAATGATTTAAAGCAAGCTGCCAGAGCATGGAGTGAGAAACTGAACCATCTTCTTGTCAAAAAGGGCCTCACTCCAGGCACTGTTGACAAATGTGTATAAAAGAGATTCAGAAATAATAAATAGACTTACATCACAAGTTATGTTGATGATTTGATCCTGTGCAGTGAGGACAAATCAGATAGTGTAGAGACAATCCAAAATCTCAAGAAAGAGATTGATATAAAGAATTTGGGAGATATCTCACATTATCTTGGAGTGCAAATACAAAGAGGCAGTGATGGAAGTTTCTTCCTGAATCAAAAACAGAAGGTACTGGATCTTCTGGACTGTCTTGGTCTGAAAGATGCAAATGCTATGCCAACTCCAATGGAAGCAGGATTCTTAAAGGACATTAAGAAATCCGAACCCTCGCAAAATGGAGACAAGTATAGGACTGCAGTTGGAAAACTCCTATACATTGCCAACTTCACTAGACCTGACATAGCAAATGCTGTTGGCATCCTATGCAGAATGGTCAACTCTCCTATAGAAAAAGACTTCATTGCAGTTAAGAGAGTTGCCAGATATTTGAAAGGAACAGCAGATTACAAACTAATGCTGCCAGCATGTCACCAACCACAGCTGATTGCTTATGTGGATGCAGACTGAGCTGCAGATCTGGCAGACAGAAAATCAACCACCGGAAACCTGATCTTTTATGGCGAAGGAGCTGTAAATTGGTCAAATAAGAAGCAATCTACAATCACTGATTCTTGTACAGGTGCTGAGTGTGTTTCAGCAAAAGCAGCAGGTGACGAAACAGCTGCACAACTTACTCATGAACTTTGGGAGAACAGTACCCAAACCAACAATTCTGATGCAAAATAATCAAAGCTGCATCAACATTTCTCAAAATGAAAAGCAACTTTACATCATATTTCACAAAGTGCAAGAGATGTTCAAGAGTGGACTTGTCCAACTAGAATATTGGAATACCGAGGTGATGATTGTGGATATCCTCACTACACCTCTGCCAAAAGATCAATTTCAGAGGCTACATGAAGGAATGAAGATCCTCAACGTCAGTCCAGGAGAATGAGAAGGGGTTGTTGGAAAAATGTATGTTTTGCATTCTCCTGTTCCTCTTTGGTTAGGCAGGATTTCACCGCTCCCTCTCTCTCATTCTAACTGTCAGTTATAAGAGGCAGTTTAACTGACTCTCTGAACATTACAAACTGCCAGCAACTGCTAGTATGCAGTCAGTCACAGTCCTCCTCTGAGTCAGCTTAACATCTCTCTTCTTGCTTTATATTAACTCCAGTTAGATTAGGTTTTAGTTTGTTCTGTAAATATTAACTAAAGCCATTATTGTTTGTTTTTAAACCACAAACTACATATTTGTGTTTTTGAGTTAGTCTTTATTCTTTAGGAAGACAGATTTAAAGTAATAGTATGACCCACATTTTTGCTGCTCTGATGATGAAAGTGAACTCTAACAAGTTTAACTTTCATTTCTGCATGTTTTAGTTTACCTTTAAAAGGGTTAGCACCCTGGAAACTAAAATGGCAACCTACACAAACCTCCTCTGAAGAAACTCACTTGGCCCTCTGAAGAAATCCTACCAAGAAAACCCCATGGATGGCCTTGTTACACCTCACAAAACGACAGTTCCTAGAAACCCATAGCAATGGGTGGGGCTTCCAACCAAAAGGCCCACGCACAGCCCCTCCTTGTCACAGTTGGCTGTCGCCGGCCATGTAGGTACTCCTCCCTACCCCTCCTTGCCACGGTCCAGTTCTCCCGAGGGAAACCGAACGGTGAGAAGGAGCCAGGCCAAGCACACGGCCACTACCCCACCTTGCCCCTACTTTCTGTGGCCGCCACATGCCCTCAGGGATGACTTTGCATGGCAAGGGGGGCATGCATGCCACAGGATCGCCAACACGGCCCTAGATGGTGGGTGATAAACCAGGTGTTTGCCAGAAAGCTGGGAATCAAAGGGCATTTGCCTTGATTGCCCAACTATCTCTGGCCATTCTTCCTCCTGGAAAGTCCGCTCAAACCTTGAGAACCTGCCTCAGGACACGTTCCACCCTATAAATAAGCCCCCATGGGCACCTCAAATTTGGTCCGGTTGGAATCAGGCAGAAACCCTGTCAAATCCATGCTTGACCCCTCAGGACTCCTGGCTGCTCCACAAAGCGGAGTATTGAGCCCCATCCAACTCAGTCTTCCACCAAATCAGAGCCTTGTTTCTGGAATCGGTAAACTGTTGCCCACTGCAATCCTTAAATTTGCTCTCTGCAACCACCTTTTTTATCCTAGTTCTTGTGTGTGAGTGTGAGAGAGTGTTTTGTGTGTGTTTTGATTCCCTTTTAGTCCATAAACTAAACTAATTTGGAACCTGACTCTGGAGTTATTGTGTTCAGAACTGTTAAAAAAAGACTTTAGAGTTGCCTGAAGCCCTCTCACTGCTTCCTATCGAACTAAATCCCCCCCATTGAATACAATTGTGGGTGCCCTCCTGGGACCCTGGCATTTAGGGCAACAGTGGCATGGAACCAGTGCAACCGTGCAATGCAGACACACTTCAGGTGTTCACCGCAGCAGCCGGAGGGGAGGGGAGGGGAGGGAAGGGCAGGCCTCCCAGTTTGGAAGCAGGGCCAAGTTTTGTAACAGGTGACATGAGACTCAGGTTGCGGAGGCAGAGAGATTATTTGGGAGAGATCAAACAAGACCTGCTTTTCTGCTTCTGTCAACTGAATGCCGCAAGTCAGAGAAATCCCATAATCTCTCCGGGCGAAGCATTTTGGCCTGATCCCAGGAGGGCTTGGCAGGCTCCTTTCCTCCTCCTCCTCTCCGATCAAGAGCCACTCAGGTGCCCCACAGACAGACAGGCAGGCAGGCAGACAGACAGACAGACAGACATCCAAGGAGGAAGGAGGAACAAGGAGGGATGGGTCCGGCCTGAAGCCTCAGGGAGGAGCTGCTCCTCACCTGCACCAGGGGAGGAGGTGTCCTGCCTCGCAGGGCTCCTGGGGGCATATAAGGGGTGGCTGGCAGTGCCAGGGATGCCTCCTTCCTCCAGCCACCTGAGCCCAGATCTGGAGCTGCATTGACCAGAGAAGGAGCACAGAAGGAAGGAAGGAAGGAAGGACAGGAGACCCTGCCCATGGGGGACCAGCATGGAGGGGGCCACCGGGCTTTGCTCAATGAAGGAGAGGAGGCTGAGATGGTGAGTCCCAAGAGCCCTACACCTCCTCCTATGATATCCCAAGTCAGTGGGACGCGGACTGCCTCCATGGAGGGTGGTGGAATCCCCTCCTTTGGAGGTCTTTAAGCAGAGGCTGGATAGACATCTCTCTTTAGGGGCTCCCGTTGTGTCTTCCTGCATGGCAGAAGGGGTCTGGGCTGGATGGCCCTGGGGTCAGTCCCCTTCCAGCCCTCCTGATTCCAAGGGAATTAGGGGCAGAGAGCAAGGAGCCCTTTAGGGTCACAGGCAGCGAGGTGTAGGGCCATAGAGTCACAGAGTTGGAAGGGACCCCAAGGGCCACCCAGCCCAACGCCTTTCTTCTGCCACGCAGGACGACACACCACCAAAGCCCTGCTAGCAAACACTTCTCTTGGAGAAGGAGAAGGAGAAGGAGGGAAAGGGAAGCCCAAGGCAGTCTTTGCAGAGTTGCTTTGCAGGGCCGCCCCAATAGAGATAAAAGTGCCTTGAGTTGAGGGAGGGGGAGGCGTTTGCAGGTGGCCCCCAGAATAGAAGATGAGTCCAAAGGGCTTTTGTCTTTGGGAGACCGGGGTCTTCTCTGTCCCTCGGTCCATTAACCTCCATGACTCTAGAGCTGTTGTTGTTGTTGTTGTTGTTGTTGTTGTTTATTTATATCCCACCTTTCCCCCAGACTGGGACTCAATGTGGCTTGCAACAATTAAAAAACATTAAAATCCACAAATAGAAAAGCTAAAATACAATGAAACAATGAGATTAAAACATACATCATTAAAACACACTCAGCATCACGGTGATTAGCAGTATGCAGCAAGTCATCGTTGTGTAAGATGGGCCTTTTATAATGGTCACCCATCAAATAAATGCCTCTTGGAATAGAAGAGTCTTTGCTTGTCTGCAAAAGGTTCAGATCAGTGACTGATTCGGCACAGAGTTCGAGTCATGGACGGAACTTGTTGTCTGTACCAAATTGTGTTTCTGTCTGTCTCTTTCCTAATGCATCTCATCAAAAGTATCGAGGGACCAGATGTCCTCATCACTGCAAAAGAGGACAATGTTCCATAGAATGTAGGATATTCAATAAAAAAAATGTAGGGCATGATCAAATAAAAGCTAAAAACACTCATATAATTATAAATTCATGCTTCTTAGTCATGATAAAATGGAAGACATTTTGGAATTCCTCTGGGACAGAAGGTTGAAATGTAGGATGTGTCCTGGAAAAGGAGGATGCCCGGTCACCCTGCTAGACAGACTTTTACCACATTTGGAAGGGATGTTTGGCATGGTCCCACAACTGGCAAATTTACATTTTTTGGGGAGGGAGACCCCAATCATTTTTTCATCCATATAGAGTAGTGCGTTTTTGGTTGTTGATGGGGAAAGGGACCCCCTTTCTCAACAGCAACCAAAGTTGATTTGCAATGTGAGGAATTCTTGGGCCCCCAAAGAGAGAAGAGGCATGTCAGCTGAAAATTAATGATCCTTAATGACGGTTAATTGTTCTTCCAAGCAGACTGGGCATTGTGTGTGTGTGTGTGTGTGTGTACCTTTAGGTTGCCTGTAGACGTATGGGGACCCCATTAATTTTCATAGGGTTTCCTCAGGCAAGGACTACTCAGAGAAGTGGTTTTGCAGTTCCTTCCTCTGAAAAGCTCCTGGGATTCATTGGTGGTCTCCCATCCAAGCACAAACCAAGGCTGACCCTGCTTCCAAGAACAGACAGGATATTATGGCTAGTGTTAAATATGTGACACTCTTTCTGCTTAAGCTGTGCCTGCGCTAATTGTTAAACCACAAGGAAACAGCTGTCGAAATCGTCACTGGCTCATTTAATAAGACAATCAATCCTTCAGGGCCGCGCGTCACCTGTTCTGATTCATGTTTGCCTCCAGAAACGTGAAGCAATTTGTACATTTCTGGCAATGTTGTACAACAGCAGCGCAAGGCTTCGCTTTCCTCCAAAGGGCTCTGCCCCCCTTTTAGCCGCAGAGGCGCATGCTTCACTTGCCCCCCCCCCCAGATAGACTGCTGCAATGCACCCTGCGTGGGGCTCCCCTTGAACTGCAGCTGGTGCAAAATTCGGGAGCACGGCTGCTGCCTGTGTGCTCTTTAAAGGCCTCACATCGTTGATCCCAACC
The DNA here is from genome assembly GCA_026167975.1 of Phrynosoma blainvillii. Lineage (NCBI taxonomy): Eukaryota > Metazoa > Chordata > Lepidosauria > Squamata > Phrynosomatidae > Phrynosoma > Phrynosoma blainvillii. Next base: position 2,284,693 of record JANUYF010000003.1, read on the forward strand.
AATTGCACTGGCTTCCAGTTTGCTTTGAGATCCGCTCACGGGGCCCATTTAGACCTACAGAGCCGTAAATGTTTGGGGCCAGGATTTCGGAGGCCACCTCCTCAGCCAAGGCCTCCTCCATTGGTCATCCCATTGTCCTGAGACTGAGAGGGCGGCCAGGCCAGAAAACGGCGCCAGGCAGGGCTCTTTGCTTCCTCGGTTGCAGAAGCCTCTCCAAGGGACCTCAGGTTGGCTCCGTCCTTGCTGGCTCCTGGCGGCTGGCCGAGCGGCCTTTGGTCCTTAGAGCTGGCTTTTCGGGTCATTTTCATTGTGTGGCTTTTTGTGTGCAATTGCTTGGGATCAACAATGTAATGTGTACACATTATTTTGACTAGTATTCAAAGGACAATTGTGGCCAAGATCCAGGGCAGTCTTGTTAATTATGCTGCGCAACCCTGGTGTTGATGTGCAACTGAGCAAAGAAGATACCAGGCACGCTGCTGAACGCACAATAAAGACACAATTCAAAGACATGGCCGTGTGAGTCTGGAAATTCACTATGGAAAAGGATCTTGCAGCACTCACTGAAAGACAGGAGTTGGTAGCATGAGCTTTCCTAGACCTGAGCCTACTTCTCCTACCACCAAATGCATCTGAGGAAGCAGACTCAAGTTTCTTTCTTCTGTTTGCATACACATCCACAATGAACACAATGCACGATGCAATCGGTCGATGCACACCATCTGCACGCACAATGGCACACTGAGCGTCCCCAGGTCTGTGGCCTTAGGCTGGATGCAGACGCTCCACGCTGGACAAAAGTGTCCATGGCTCCCTTCGGAGGGGAAGCTGCGTGTGCGGAAGATACCAGTGCGGGACGGGGTCCAGTTTTCCTTGTTCCCGTTGCCATTCATTCATTCTTCCCAAAAATGGGAATTTTAAAACCAGTACATACTAAAAGCATAGAAATACATCTCTCCCTCCCTCATGGACACACACAATTAAATGATCTGTAACATTTAAAAGACAGCCTATCAAAACCAACAAAGCAGCACACCAGTTGTGTCTCATCCTTTCGAGCCCCGGAGGGCTGAGTGTCCATAAACAAATACCTTTAATTAATTAATAGTTCCACTTTGGGGGAGGCCCCTGCAGCCTTCTGGAAACCTAGATCTGGCACCAAACGTGTGGGAATCTCAGGTCTTTTGGGCGTCTCCACCAGCGTCTCCCCCGCTTTCTGGACTCTGCCAACAGGAAGGTCTTGGGCTGAAGCAGGCGCCTCATGCCCTCTATGCCTCTTCTGACCCAAGGCCCAGGGGTGGCATTGGGCTCGGGGGGGGGGGGCAGGATGCCAGGAGCTGGTCCAGACCAGGCCAGGAGAAGGTACCAGGTGCGAGTGGCGGCACCTGTTTGATCCCCTGCCAGGAACCTCAATTCATACCCACGTCCACCCACTGGGTGTGAATCAGGTCTTCCACTTTATTTATAGCTGTACTTGGGCAGCAGCTAATGAAAGCAGGAGATTAAGCACTTAGCTGCAGAACAGGATGGGAAAGGCCGGTTGGCCGGCCGGCCAGCTGGCCAGGGAGCTTACGTGACACCGTGGCTGTTTTCTGTGGCCCTCGGCTCCTCCAGACTCCCCGGACCGGTCCTTCTTGTCCTCCTGGAAGCCGGCAGGAGGGACAGTTCCCCCTTTAAAGAGGTTGAAGGCCACACCATGCACGGTCCGATGCCCAAAGGTGCTAAAGGGAAGGGTCAGAGGTTGCTTTACGATGCAGCTCCCTTTGTTTCTGTTGCCAGAAGAATGCATGGAGCCTAAGGAAGGAGAGGGAGGCGATCAGCAAACCCATTAGCATCCATCTTAGTTTTATCACATATTCTATGGTCAGTGTGACCTCAACACGTGGGGGGCATTGCAACCTCAGAACATGCCCAATTCCAGGTGTGTGGTGTGGGTGAAAACCTGGCTCTTGCATTGGTCATAGTGGCCGGAGGCCGCGGGCAGCAGAGGTGGCCTTCTGTCTCAAGGCCCCTTTGGCCACCTGGGGCCAACGTAGCAGCCGTGGCCCTGGCCCTGGCCGGACAGAGATGGGCACCAGGCAGTTACCCTTGCCCAGCTGGCCTCTCGCTGGGATCGCCTCGGGGCCGCCTCCGAAATCTCCCAGTGGCCCCAGCGGCAACAGAAGGTGGCTTCTGCGCAAGTGATGGCTGTGAATCTGCTGGACTTTAAGAGAGTTACAATAACACCCAAAACCCACAAGAGAGTGATACCTTTATTGGAAAAACCAAAATGCACCAAATGCAGCTCCACTGACTTGTTCATCACGCAAAGGTGTTAAAAAATGGGAGGGGAAAAATATTACAGTGTTAGTCACAGGCCTGCGTTTTGTCCGCCATCTTAACTCAAAACAACACCGACGACATCTTGGCAAAATGAAGGCCTGTGACAAACATCATCATATCTTTCCCCTCCTGTTTGATTTTTAACAAATTTGCAGGATGAAGAAGCCAGAGGAGCTTTGAAAGCTTGCAGTGTGTGTATTTTGTGCGTTTTGGTTGGCCCTATAAAGGTATTTCTGGGATACTCAATCCAAGCACTTCCTGTGAGAGATGGCCATCCAACCTCTGTTTAGAAACAGCCTCCAAAGAAGGAAACTCCACCGTCCTTCATTGAGGCGGCGGCGGCAGCAGCATCTTCCACCATCCAACATCTCTTACTTCCAGGAAGTTCTTCCTTACGTTTTGGGGGAATCTCTTTTCCTGGACTTTGAATCCATAGAGACTCCGGTTCCTGTTCTCTGGAGCAGCAGAAAACAAGCTTGCTCCATCCTTTGGGTATTTAAAGATGAATGTCATATTGATATTTTCAATCTTTTTTCAAAAAGGAAAAGGAAAGAGCCTCCTTTCCCCTGGGCCTCCTCTGCCTCCCTTTCCATCTCCGGAGGCGCTGACCGACTCCATGCCGGCCTCCTCTTCCTCCTCCTCCTCCTCCTCCTCCTCCTCCTCCTCCTCCTCTTCCTCTTCCTCTTCCTCTTTGTGGGTCATGAGTTGGGGGTCCCCTTGGAGCCCACCTTCCTCTGCACTGGCCTCCTTGCTGTGTCTTGGCAAGGAGAACGTCCAGAAGGAAAAGGCACCCAAAACGAATTCAAGAGGTCAAAGGACTTCTTCCCCTGTTAGGACGGCTGGTTTAGTGGGCAAAAGGCCTCTAAGGGGTCTGGGGCTCAGGACAGAGGCTTATATACTGAGGTCTGGAGCAGAGAAAGGGGCAGAAACACATTTCCCACAATACTAGAAATACATTTGGGATTAAAACTTCTTTTAGCATGAGCCAAAAGAGGAAACTGAGACCAGGAAACAAAATGTTGTTGTTGTTGCTGCTATTAATCCGGAGAGCTCCTAGTCCTGGTTCAGAGCCTGTGGTTTATTTAGCTTTGTGGCAAAAGCCTCAAAGAATGGAGAGGAATGAGGAAGAGAAAGCGGGTTTCCCCCGGACCCCTCTTCCCCATCATGCCTCTCCTTTCTTCTCTCCTTTTCTTGCTTGTGGTTTCTTTGTTGTCAGCTTCGACTTGTGGGGACCCCATGGATGATGGGCCTCCAAGTCCCCCGTCCGTCCGTCCGTCCGTCCGTCCGTCCGTCACCAGCCGCCCGGGAGGCTCAGGTCCTGCAGACTCAGGTCCAGCAGGCTCAGCATCAGCATCTTCCATGTTGTCTTCCTCGATGGATCCTCTCCATCCTCTGCCATGGGCCTCCCTCTTGGCCTCCCACCTTCCCAAACATCTTCTCCATCTGATATGGCCAAAGTATGGCAGCCTCCGTTGAGTCCCCTTGGCTTCTAAGGAGAGTTGTTGCTCTCTGACCCATGTATTGATCTTGTTGCAGTCCATGGTATCTGCAGAACTCTCCTCCAGCCTCACATTTCCAAAGAGCTGATTGTCTTCCTGTCCACTTTCCTTGCTGTCCAGCTTTCACAACCATACATTCACAGAGATGGGGAATAGGATGGCCTGGGCAATCCTAACTTTAGCATTCAATGATATTTCTTGACGCTTCGGGATCTTGCCTGGTTCCTTCACAGATGTCCTTCCAAAGTCCAAGTCTTCTTCTGCATGCTTCTGCTCCAACTAAGTATGGAGCCAAGGTTTGGAAAGTCTTGAACTTTTCTGAGAGGGTCAGATAAACCACAGACAGGCTCTGAACCAGGGCCTAAGAGGAAGAGCCTCAAGAGGAAAGGGAATATATGTCTCTTTGTGTCCTGTTGACCTTAGCTGGCAGACAGTAAGGAGGAGGAGGAGGAGGAGGTCAGAGAAAAAGTCCCAGCAAAACCTACAGACTGCGGAGCCTATTCGGATATCAGGAAGCCAAGGGGGATTAGCGCAGCAGACGTAGTCCAAGGTCTAGTGACCGGAGTCCAATCCAAGTGATCAGAGTTCAAGAGACATGAGACACATGGCAGCATGGATCTCCAGGACCGATTGTCGGCCACAATGGAGTGAAGCAGCTGGCTCCTTTCAAGGGCTCTCGCGTGCCTCGGCCGTTCTCAACTAGCCATCCTCTTGGCCAGTCCTCCAGCCGGGCCAAGCGTCTCAGGGATTCCTTGGTGTGTTGTCTCTCAGCCGGCCCCGGGACTGGCATGGTGAGGCCTGCCTCTTTGTCCTCCGAGTCCTGCTTGTCCTCAGAGGCTGCAGGGGGTCCTCCAGCCCAGAGCGCTCCCCTGACCCTCCGGGCGCCCCATGTCCATCTCAGACTCAGTCCCTCTCCTCATCAGCCCCAGGCCCCAGGCCATCTCTCTCTCTCTCTCTCTCTCTCTGTGTGTTGTTCCTGACCGTCCTTTCCTCCTGAGAGCTTCTGGCAAAGGAGGTGTCCGTCTAGCTTTGCAGGCACGAGAGCGTCTGGCCGTGGGGACGTGGGTCATCGGAGTGGCTCAAGGGATTCGGAGGAAGGGCCCACACCCGGAATCCTCCCCACTTCCTCAGGCAGCCAAACCTCTCCTCCCTGTCCCTGTGAAACTGCTTTTGCTGGGTGCTTCTGGAAGGTCCCAATTCGGCACTGGTCCCAGTCTTGTCCCACCATTCCCCGGCCACCCTCTGAGGGCTGAAGGTTATTGGGGATGGGGGAGAAGGGCCACAAAGGACAGCAATCTGCCAGGATGGTGGAGCGAGCGGTCTGCCTCGGGCGGCCAAACACCGGGTGGAGGTCGTGGGGGTGACCCTGTTTTGCAGCCTCCGGGCCAAGGCAGGATGCCCAGAGGGGGCTGAAAGAGATGCCCCACATCATCAGTGCCTGCCCTCTGGCAGTGTCAGGGGGCAGGGACTTCGCTTTGGGTCTTAGTCTGACCATTGAAGGAGCCGCGCACAGAGCTGGATGTGTTTTGGGGATGAAGTTCAGGAGGGCCCCTGGAAGCATTGACTAGAACCTGGAGTGGAGTCGCTGCCCCACTGACTTGGGATTCAGCTGCCCATGAGGCCCTCCTGTGGGGGTGGGGTGGGGTGGGGGGTGGGATGGGATGGGATGGGATGGGATGGGATGGGATGTAGGCCCACGAAGCATGGCCCAGAGGTGCCAGCTGGCAGGGGTCGGGGTTGGGGTTGGGGCTGGGGGTGAGGGCCCAATGTGGGCAGGGGCACTTTCCCCTTCCTCCTCCTCCTCCTCCTCCTCCTCTGTCCAGCAGGAGTCCAGACAAGGGACAGAAGCATCTTAGCTCACTCCTTGCCAGACAGCTTGCCCAACTGAGTCCAAAGGCATGTCCTCCTCCTCCTCCTCCGTGGCCAGGATCCTGCGTCTCGCACAGTGCCCCTCAGTGGTGCCACCGTCCACGGCTCCCGCCAGGTCTTTGGACCCCTGCGAACGTGGGCCTGGCAGGTGGGCTCCCTCGGACGAGGTCTGGTCTGCTTCCTTTGCAGCCTAGCCTTCCTGGTGTAAGTGCCTTGCCCTCCCTTGGGCAGCCTCGCACCCGGACCCCTGGGCCCCTTGCCGGTCCAGACCAGCAGGGATGGAGGTCCACCAGTGTTCCCAGTCCTTCCCTCCCTCTGGGTGACTCCTCAAACTTTTCCTGTGCAAAGTTCACACGTGGTTGTTCTGCACAGAAAAAAAGCATCAATGTAGAAATATTAATTTCTGTGCACAACTGCTGTTTTTGTTGCAAGTGCTGTTTTCTATGAAAACCAACTGTGTGAATTTTAAGCAGAAGAGATCCCTAATTACACCTTGTTTTGCACAGAAAACGGCATTGTATGCATAGAAATTAATATTTCTGTATTGAAATATTATTTTCTATGCAGGAAATGCTGTTTCCTCTTTTCTAACCAAAGCAATCACATGCGGATTTTGTGCAGAATAAGTCCTGAACTGTGAAGATTCTCATCAGTCTAGGATTTTTCTCATCAGCGTTTCTCAACACTCAAAAACATTTTTGGGGGGCCATTTCTCAAATATTTTCAACTATTCTTTCCATCCCTAGAGCCGCCAGGTAACATTTTAAGAATGCAGTGAGAAACTGGCTTTTTGGCATTTTTGCCAAAATACATTTGTGAGGCTCCCACAGGATCCTGGAGCCAAAGGTTGGCCCATGTTCCTGCTCCAGTTGCCCACCTTTGTTCTAGAAGGTACTTTTTTTCCAAATATGAGGACCGACAACCCATGAACTACAATGGGCCCTTTGTGTATGTGGGGGATCTGTTCTGGACCCCCACCGCAACCCCCAGTGTATTGCAAAAATGCAGGACCTCATGTCCCGTTTGTTTCAATGGCTGGCTCCACTTGCAGCGGTGTGTGTGCGCCGCAGGCACGCGTGCCATTTTAGAAACCTGGCCTTGCTGTCCACACAAGCTCAAAGCTGTGTATGGCACAGTCGCGTATGATGTGGGTGCGCTGAACATCCAAGGATATTAAAAGAACTGGCAAATGTAATCTCAGAGCCATTGGCAATAATAACCTTTGAGAACTCCTGGAGAACAGGAGAAGTCCCAGCAGACTGGAGGAGGGCAAACATTGTCCCCATCTTCAAAAAGGGTGAAAAAGAGGATCCAAACAACTATCGCCCAGTTAGTCTGACATCAATACTGGGAAAGATTCTAGAACAGTGCATTAAACAGAGAGTCTGTGAACATTTAGAAGGAAATGCCATAATCACTAAAAGTCAACATGGGTTTCTCAAAAACAAGTCATGCCAGACTAATCTGATCTCTTTCTTTGATAAAATCACCAGCTTGGTAGATGAAGGGAATGCGATAGACATAGCATATCTTGATTTTAGTAAGGCCTTTGACAAGGTCCCCCATGTTATTCTTGCAAACAAAATAGTAAAATGTGGGCTAGACAAGACAACTGTCAGGTGGATTAGTAACTGGTTGACTGACTGAACCCAAAGGGTGCTCAGCAATGGCTCCTCTTCTCCATCCTGGAGAGAAGTGACCAGTGGGGTGTCCAGTGGGGTTCTGTCCTGGGCCGAGGGCTATTCAACCCCTTTATCAATTATTTGGATGAAGGAATAGGGGGCACGCTTCTCAAATTTGCAGATGACACCAAATTAGGAGGAATAGCTAATACCCCAGAAGACAGGATGAAAATTCAAAATGACCTTAATAGATTAGAAAGCTGGGCCAAAGCTAACAAAAAATGAATTTAAACATGGAGAAATGTAAGGTACTGCACTTAGGGCAAAAAAAAAAATTGAAATGCATAGATATAGGATGGGGGACACCTGGCTTAAGGAGACTACATATGAAAGGGATCTAGGAGTCTTATTAGACCACAAGTTGAACATGAGGCAGCAGTGTGATGCTGCAGCTAAAAAGGCCAATATGTCATATTGAGGAGGGAGTAAGCTTGTTTTCTGCTGCTCCAGAGACTAGGACCCGGAACAACGGATGCAAAGCTACAGGAAAAGAAATTCCAGCTCAACATTAGGAGGAACTTCCTGACAGTGAGGGCGGTTCGAGAGTGGAACACATTTCTCCCTCGGAGAGTAGTGGAGTCTCCTTCCTTGGAGGTCTTTAAGCAGAGGCTGGATGGCCATCTGTTGGGGATGCTTTGATTGGGAATTCCTGTATGGCAGAAGAAGGGGGTTGGGCTGGATGGCCCTTCTTGGGGTCTCTTCCAACTAGTTTGATTCTATGACTCTGACCTGTTGAAATGCTTGTCTTGGAGCCTGTCAAGTACTGCAATGCAGCCGCGTGGGTTTTGTGTGGCTGAGTCCACGTTCTTCTTGGGTCTGTGGTTTGGAAGAGGATGGTCTGCCCCAAGTGAGCCTCTGGTCAAATTCTCTCTGTCCCTTTTGCTCCCAGGAGATGTTTGGCTACAAGGCCCATGGCTTCCGTAGGGCTGATTTGAGACCTTCATGAAGGCACAGACTCTGGCCGTTTGGAGAGCCATAGAGATGGGAAGCCAAGGGGCTCATGGCTGTTTCTCCTTTCTCTTCTGCCAAGAGTCAAAGAGGCAGGAATAACTGCTGAGAGGCCATGGCCAAGCGCTCCTCTGGCCTGGTCTGGCCTGGCCTGGCCTCTCTCAGCGAAACCCTCTCTAATTTTGGGGCATTTTGGGGTTTTCCTCTCCCTCCCTCCCTTCCTTCCTCAGGAGATGTTTGGCTACAAGGCCCATGGCTTCCGTAGGGCTGCGTGCGTTGCCGGGTCCTTCTTCTCCTGCGGAGCCCTCTTGCTTCTCTTCCGCTGGAGGCCGGAGTGGGCCGTCTGGGCCGGCTGTGTGCCCTGCGACCTGGAGGAGGCCGACACCGTTCTGCTGCGGACAACAGTGAGTGGCTGGCCCTTTGGCTCCTTCCTTCTTCCTCCACTTGACCCTTGCCTCCGTCCCCATGAGAGCTGCTAGGGGCAGGACACCGCTTGCCGCCCATGCAGGCAGCCATGCAGGACCCCTGGCAGGACCAGGACCAGGGCCAGGACCAGGGCCAGGACCAGGGCCAGGGCCAGGGCCAGGACCAGGACCAGGGCCAGGGCCAGGGCCAGGACCAGGGCCAGAGCCAGGACCAGGACCAGGACCAGAGCCAGGGCCAGGACCAGGGCCAGGGCCAGGGCCAGGACCAGGACCAGGACCAGGACCAGGGCCAGGACCAGGGCCAGGACCAGGGCCAGGGCCAGGACCAGGACCAGGGCCAGGACCAGGACCAGGACCAGGGCCAGGGCCAGGACCAGGACCAGGGCCAGGGCCAGGGCCAGGGCCAGGACCAGGGCCAGGACCAGGACCAGGACCAGGGCCAGGGCCAGGACCAGGACCAGGACCAGGACCAGGGCCAGGACCAGGGCCAGGACCAGGACCAGGACCAGGACCAGAGCCAGGGCCAGGACCAGGACCAGGACCAGGGCCAGGGCCAGGGCCAGGGCCAGGGCCAGGACCAGGACCAGGACCAGGACCAGGACCAGGGCCAGGACCAGGGCCAGGACCAGGACCAGGGCCAGGGCCAGGACCAGGACCAGGGCCAGGGCCAGGACCAGGACCAGGGCCAGGGCCAGGGCCAGGGCCAGGACCAGGACCAGGACCAGGGCCAGGGCCAGGACCAGGACCAGGGCCAGGACCAGGACCAGGACCAGGACTAGAGCCAGGGCCAGGGTCAGGACCAGGGTCAGGACCAGGACCAGGACCAGGACCAGGGCCAGGACCAGGGCCAGGACCAGGGCCAGGGCCAGGACCAGGGCCAGGGCCAGGACCAGGGCCAGGGCCAGGACCAGGACCAGGACCAGGGCCAGGGCCAGGACCAGGGCCAGGACCAGGACCAGGACCAGGACCAGGGCCAGGGCCAGGGTCAGGGCCAGGGTCAGGGCCAGGGTCAGGGCCAGGGCCAGGGCCAGGGCCAGGGCCAGGACCAGGACCAGGACCAGGACCAGGGCTGCAGAATCAACACTGCCATGGCCCCATCTTATGGAATTCAGGGATTTGTAGTCCTGTCAGGTATTTAGTGTCGTTGTTTGAGTGTTGGATCACAACTTTGGAGACCAGCGTTTGAATCCTGGCTTGGCCATGGAAACCCTCTGGGTGACCTTGGGCACAAGCCACTCTCTCTCAGCCTCAGGGGATGGCAGTGGCTAACTTCCTCTGAGGGAACTTGCCAAGAAAACGCCAAATGTTGGAAAGAACCTGAAGGCACACAACAACCACAAGAACAACAGCAAGAAGGAGAAGTTTAGCCTTCTCTGGTGCCATAGCAGCTAGGGATCCCAGGCCTCCAAAGGCTGGAGCCACAGCAGTGAAAGCCCCCTGAAAGTGCATTAACCCTGCAGTGCAGACTCAGCCCAGGCCCTGCTCCCAAGGGAGCTGCGGGAGCCTTTCCCTTCCTCTTGCCCTCCTGCTCTGAGATGGCTCCTGCAAAGTCAAAGAGGGCAACGTCCACCTGTCCAGTGTGTCCCCTGGCCGGCAGAGCCGGACATTGCAGCTCCTATGGAGATGAGCTGATGGACGCCTGAATTGTCCCAGGGAGGGTTTCTCTCATGCCCAGTTTGCACCACTCTGGCCCCCCTTCAATGGCCACACATTATAACTGGGCCATGTGGACACCCTCTTGGTTGAGCCGAGTGGGCCCCAAGGTTTTGGGGGGTTTTGCACCCTTAAGCCCCCCCCCTCAGACTCCCCAAGGCTTCCCATTCCCATCTCACAGACAGATATCATGGTGATGAGATTGCTTTTGTCTTCCTTTGCATGTCCTTCACTGACTCTGGTTTTCTTTTGGTCCTCCTGTCCAGGATGAGTTTCGTGTTTTCACCCGCAAAAAGGTGACCTGGACCTCTCTGTCTGCCTTGAAGGGTGCTTCTCCCCACCATCCTTTCCTGGCCGAAGACGGGTCCCTCCTGAGCAAAGTCATCATCAAGCCAGAGCTAAAAGTAAGTGCGGACTGAAAAGCCAGGCTGGGCTGAGCCGGACTGGCGCTGTGGTGACCGACCCAGGGGAGTTCCTCCTGGCCTGCCTCCGGCCGACTGAGGCCCCACCGGTCAGAGGGGCTTCCTCCTGTCCTGGAGGGCCTGCTTGGGAGGCCTGGGGCTTTTGCACTCTCAGCATTTCCCTTGGTCCCCCCATGGCACCGCAGTGGCTCCGGACCACTCAGAGGCGGTCAGTCGGGCGGGCGGTCAAGGCAAGGGAACTCCTCAGGTTGCACAATCTGGGATCCTGCCGTTTTGGGAAAGGCAGAGATATCAAGAGAATGCAAAATGTATATGATGAAAGATATATACCTTAAATACGGGTGGCTCTTGCTGATGTGGGAAATATTTCTAGCACAACTATTGCTATTTTATCCAAATTATGATCATCTGGGGTGTTAAAATACTCAACTACATGAGGAGGAAGGCGAAAGGAGGCAAACTATTGACAGAAGCAATATGAGAAGATAGGCACTTGGTGGAGTGTGTGTGTGTGTGTGTGTGTGTTTGCTTTGGCTTTGTGTGTAAACATAACTATCTATGTGATGTTATGTGGTGTTTTATGGTTGTTTTACAGCTGTTTTCAAAAAAATGAAATTATTTATTAAAAAAACAGTTATCAACCACAGAAGTCCAGTGGTTCACCAAACTACAAATCCCACAGGATGCAGCCATGGCCCTTAAAGTGGAGTCATGCTGCCCTTAATTCTGTGGTGTGAAGGGACCCACGGAGGCAGCCCAGGACGCCAACGCCAACGCCACCACTGCTGCCGCTCTGCACTGCGCACTTACATCGGAGCCATACCTCTTTGGCCGCTCTGGCTTCATCCCACAGAATCCTGGGATTTGAGGCTTGCTTGGGGTGGAGGACCTGGGTTCTCTCTCTATGCAGAGAATCCCTTGAAATTAAGTGATGATGTTTGACACACACACCGTTTAAACCAGGGGTAGGCAACCTAAGGCCCGGGGGCCGGATGCGGCCCCCGTTGTCCATCCTCCAAAAGCCATGAGCCAAGCCTTCCCTGCCTTTGCCTGAGCTCCGCGTTCCCATCTGCCACGGTCACTCAACAGAGGAGCCACAGTTGCAGGGTGACCGGGCGCCATCCTTTTCCAAGACAGACCCTCCATTTCAGCCTCCTGGCCAGAAGGAATTCCAAAAGGTCTTCCATTCTGAGCATGACTAAAAAGCATGAATTTACATAGATCTGAGTGTTCCGAGCTTTTATTTGGGATTGTCCTCCGTTTTTCTTGAATGTCCTACATCCTGTGGTGCCTCGTCCTCCCTTGTGGTCATGAGGTCATCTGGTCACCCTGCACAGTTGGGCCCAGGGATGCTCTGCCTGGTGGGGGTGCACCCCTCCATCCGTGCGGACCCCCATCCCGTGTGCAGCCCCTCCCGACGGTTGGAAGCGGCAGGCCCTCTGACCGCTGTGGCCTCCAGCCCCTTGCTTTGGCCCACGCTCCGGCCACCGTAAAGGCCCTCCAACTGTTTATACAACAAGAGCCAGTCTGGGCAGCCGTTCTTTCAAAGAACTGGCATGGCTTGGAGGAAGAGAAGGACTGAGGACATTCCTCAGGGGATATATTTCGGGGGGTGGGAAATCTTCCACTAGCCTTCACATAATGGCTCCTTTCAGCAGACCTTACGTATCGCCGGTGGCTTAAGGGAAGAGGAGAAGGAAGTGTAGAGCCAGCCGGGAACAAGCGGCGTAATCCCCGAAAGGGAGGTCAGCGGGGCTGCAACGTCCAGAAGGCAGCTCAGGAAAAGCCACCTGCCTTCCTTCCTTCCTTCCTTCCTTCCTTCCTTCCTTCCTTCCTTCCTTCCTTTGCAGGAGAGGAATATAGCCTTACGGAGCATGACTGTGCAATAACATCCAAATCCACAAAACAGTGATACCTTTATCACAGAATCATAGAGATCCAGTCCACCCAGTCCAACCCCCTTCAGCCATGCAGGAATACACAATCAAAGCATGGATGGCCATCCAGCCTCTGCTTAAAGACCTCCAAGGAAGGAGACTCCTCCAAAATCTCCATTGAGGGAGAAATGTGTTCCACTGTCAAAGAGCTCTTACTCTCAGGAAGTTCCTCTCTTAATGTTTGGAATCTCTTTTCCTGCAGCTTCCATCCATTGAGGCTCCATTGTCTCCTATTCTCTGGAGCAGCAGAAAACAAGCTTGCTCCATCCTCAATAGGACATCCTTTCAAATATTTAAATAGGGCTATCATATCCCCTATTAGCCGTCTCTTCTCCAGGCTAAACAGACCCAGCATCTCCCTAAAATGTTTCTCCTGAGAGGACTTCATGGTTTCCAGACCTTCATCCCTTTTGGTCAACCTCCTCTGGACAACCAAAATGCACATTTTACACTCCACTGAATAACGCTTCCTGGCTTCTTCATCAGGGAGAGGTATTAAGATCATACAGGAGGAAGAAAAACATGACCATGTTAGAGTCACAGGCTTACATTGTTGTGAGTTAAAATGGTTCAGAGGGATATCCATGCACTCCTCCTCCTGGTCCTGTTGGTTCTGGGAGACAAAACATCTTATTAAAGTCCAAGAAATAAAGTTTAAATTGCATTAGCAACAGAAAAGGGTGCTTCCTTTGAAATCCAGGTTGCCTCCATCCTTTGTGAGGCCAGAAACCCCTTTGTATGTTAGGCAGAGGACATTGAATATCTCAAGAGGCCTCCATGCTTTTGCATTTGGAAAGGTTTTGGTGTTGTTTAGGTAAAACAACCTGGTGTTCCCTTTTTTGGAGGACTGGAATACATACGGAACATTTCCAGTCTGTGGGCCATTGTTTTGTTTTGTTTTGTTTTCCATATTTGTTGACAGATTTCCATCAGGACCTGAGAGGATTTTCTCTCTGTAGCTTGGAAGAGCTCTCCTGGCTTGCCATCTGTTCCTTCAGGTGCCTTGAGTGCAGTTCACACTTCAGTTCACAATTTTAGAAACTGTGGCTTTGTCTTCAAATGGTTCTTCCTTGGATGAATCTGTCACCCTTCCAACTCTTTTCTATAGTTCTTCTGTGCACTGTTTCCATAATCCTTTTATTTCTCCTTTATTGTGCAATGTGTTGCTGGTTGCAGAGCATCCCTGCTCTTGGTTTGATTTCCATCCAGTGTTTCCATCCGAGGGAGAAAAGCACCTCTCTGTTGCTGCACTGTTATTCCTCTGCACCATGCCTACTTTCTTTCTTCCATAAGCCATTGTTATCATGCCCACCACCGTCCCTCTCCCTGGATCCAGCCCAACCTTTGCAAATGCTGGCTTCCTCTCCTCCGCTTGGACCTGCGGGGCTGTTCCCGGCTGAGAAGGTAGCGGCACGCAATGGCATTCCCTTTGCAGCACCAGTCATCATTTGCTTGGTTTCACAGGTGAGATGCATCCAGGTGCAGAAGATCCGCCACGCCTGGGATGCTTCCGCAAAACGCTTCCAGAAGGTCGGGTGAGTCATTTTCCTCAAGACATAACCAGTTGCTCCTTGTTCCAGACAGGTTTCTTGCTTGCAGGAATGAAAGCTCCAGGACTCTGTTGTCTCACTTCAGTTCTCTTCTGTCTCAGAGTCCTTGAGGACAGCCTCTCCAGCAAGGAAATCCATGCAAAGTTTGGATCTGGGCTGACAAGCAAAGAGCAAGATGTCAGGTATACAAGCTCTTAGTAGTAGTCATACTGTGGGTTTCACAGCCTGCGTCCACACTGCAAAATAATCCAGTTTCACACCGCTTTAACCGGCACAGCTCAATGCTACGGAATCCTAGAAATTGTAGTTTGTTGTGGCACCAGCGCTCTCTGACAGAGAAGGCTTAAATGTCTCACAAAACCACAATTTCCAGAATTGTACAGCATTGAGCCATAGCAGTTAAAGTGGTGTCAAACTGGGTTATTTCTGCAGTGTGGCTGCAGCCAGTGTCTCAGCTGCAGTTTCAGGACCAAAAATGATTTGGATTATCTCCAAGAATCTGTGGGATCATTTTTTGTTGTTGTTAACGTCTTTCGCTTCAGACTCTTGACCCATAGCAGTGACCCTCGGGATGAGACCTCTCCCAGAGCCCCTCGACTGCCCTCTCCTTCTCTGCCCAGCTCCTGCAAACTCTTATTCGAGGTCTCCTTAATAAAGTCCCTCCATCTGGCAACATGTGGCCTTCCTCTCTTCCTACTTCCCTCCACCCTTCCTAACATTATTATTGCCTTTTCCAACAATTCATGCCTTCTCATGATCTGCCCAAAGTACGACAGTCTCAGGGGTAGGCAACCTTTCCCCTTTAAGGGCCAAGGAGGGACTTCAGCTCCCAGAATCCCAGGAGCTATTGGCCAACATGGGACTGTTATAGGCCAACATGGCTGAGGCTTCTGGGAGCTGAAGTCCCTCCTTGGCCCTTAAAGGGGAAAAAAGGTTGCCTACCCCTGACACACACACACACACACACACACATATATATATATATATATATATATATATATCTCCATGCCCTGGTGAAAGGCAAGAGCAGGGGTAGGCAACCTTTCCCCTTTAAGGGCCGAGGGACTTCAGCTCCCAGAAGACTCAGCCATGTTGGCCAATAGTCCATGTTGGCCAATAGCTCCTGGGATTCTGGGAGCTGAAGTCTTGTCATCTTGGCTTCTTCTTCCAGGGAGGTTTCCGGCTTGATCTGCTCTAGGACCCATTTCTTTGTTTGTCCTTTTGGCTGTCGTCCATGGGATCCTCCTCAGCATCTTCTCCAGCACCACTTTATCTCAAATGCTGCATTGGTTTTCCTCCTCTCTTCTTTCTTGACTGTCCAGCTCTCATATCCATTCATGGTAATAGGGAATACAATGGCTTTTATGGTTCTGACTTTTGTGCTGAGTTGTATGGCTTTGCATTTGCAGTCCCCATTTCTATCAATGTTTAATCCCCGATATGAGAACTCTTTTACTACTTCTATTTCCTCATGTCTAGATGTTGAACTTGTGAAGGTCCTCCTTGGTGGTCATTGTTTTTGTTTTCCCTTTTATGTTCCACAGTAAGCCTGGCTTTGCGCTTTCTTCTTGGATCTTCCTTAGTAGTTGTTCCAGGTCTGTGAGGCTTTCTGCTGGCATTATGGTGTCATTGTGTGGTGCCTTCAATGGCACAACTGGCGTCTTTGTCCAGCTGTGCATGGTTGCTATCCATTACAAGCACTGGGTAGTATAATTAGCACATAGAATCATAGAATCATAGAGATGGAAGAGACCACAAGGGTCATCCAGTCCAACCCCCTGCCATGCAGGAACTCCCAATCAAAGCATCCACCATAGAGAGTTTTGCTGTACAACTATGCTTTAGAAACAGGGCCCCATTTTTCTGCACAGGGAATACAGTCTTCTGTGCAAAAAATATGCCCTCTGCCTGGAAATTACTTGCACAAAACGATGTTTTCTGCCCTAAATCCTCACGCCTGAGGGGGTGCTGGATTCTCCATCTTTGGAGGTATTGAAGCAAAGGCTGGATGGGTGTCTTTCAAGAGCGCTTTAGCTGTGCATTCCTGCATGGCAGCATGTTGGGGGTCCCTTGTGTTGTCACATTCTGTCTGAGCAGACAATCATTTCCCTGAAGGAAGTCTTGAGTGCAGTTAAGGAGTGAGAAGTGGATTTGCAGTCCTCTGGGATGCCTCCGAGGCGGGTGTTGCAGAGTTGCTCCTTCATGCCGCCTGTGATTGCGAAGCCAGGCCAGCTTCCCATCCCCACTGACCGGTCACACGCCGGCACTGAGGGCAGCGGCCCTTGTCCTGCTCCCAGGGCCAGCGCCTGGGGCTCACCTCTCCTTTGCCCTCTGCAGGAGGATCATCTGTGGGCCCAACGCCATCGACGTGGAGATCACGCCTCTCTGGAAGCTGCTCTTCAAAGAGGTATCCCTGCCTTCCTGCAGCCGCAGACAAGGGATGCGTTGCCCCTGGCACCCTGTGCTTATTGCCCTGCCTCCAAACACGGAGCCCAGCACCTGGTGCAAATTCAGCCTCAGCTTGCTTTCTGCACGCACATACACACAAAGCCCCATTGCCTGTATTCTGCATCTGCCACTTAGCTACGCAGTGACCTCGGTTACATAGCTAAGTAGGGTCTCCCGGGTGAGCAACGGAGGTCTGTCCTCCAGTTGACCAGGACGCGGGGGGCTAACGTTATGCCCACCCCACTCCCTCCAGCAGCAATCTCTGGTGCAGCGTCCAGAAGCAGGACCCCTGTTGCCATCCCTCTTTGCCCTGGAGATGGCTGGAGGGAGGGAGGGCCATTTTGCTGCCTCCCAAAGGAGCCTGGGGACTTCCATGGCCCCTATGGGCTCCCTACTCTATTGAATATGTGGGGATTGCAAATACGAACCACTTATGGATGTGTAGCTCTGGGCTATGATTGTGCTCAGGATTGCACCCAGGGATTCCATCCCATTTGTATTTTGGAACAGACTGCAGAACGTGCCGTCCACATTCACGGGGTTCAGGGGTGCAGAAGCTCAGCCAAAGTGGGGAAACTGCGTATCCCTGAGTCCTTCCCCTTCCTTGGTGGAAGGAGAGGGGCAAGGGCTGGGCCGCCTGAGGCAGGGAGCCCCACAGCCCCCCACAGGGAACAGCTGGGCCTGGGTCAGGGCAGGGGTCCATGGGCTGAATGAAGGAGGCCAAAATACGGGGGTCTTTCTCTTTCCACCCACAGGTCCTCAACCCCTTCTACGTCTTCCAGCTCTTCAGCGTCTGCTTGTGGTTTTCTGAGGGTTACGTCGAGTACTCGGTGGCCATCATCCTCATGTCCCTCCTTTCCGTTTCTCTCACCGTCTACGATCTCCGGAAGGTGAGGGACCCCAGCCCTGCCCAGGGGTTACAGGGGTCTTGGGGGGGCACCAGACCCCTCCGGCGTGGCTCGGGGGCAAACTGTTAGATGCCCTTCTTGGCCTGCCTGGTCCCCAAACCTACAGACCACTAGAGCTTGGGGAAAACGCTTGTTTGGGACGATGACTCCCGGGCATCAACTGTGCCGGCCGGAGGGGATTCTGGGAGCTGTATTCCAAGAAACCTAACTTTTCCAAGCCCTGCTGCAGACAGGTGAAGCCATGCAAAATGTCCTACGCACCACCTTACAGTCCTAAAAAACAACAACCTTGCAGTCATTCTCCAGTGATGGGTTGGAGCCAATTTCTCCAAGACTGTAACTGCACCACAGAAATAATTCAGTGTGACACCGCATTAACTGCCAAGTCTCCATCCTGTGGAGTCCTGGGATTTGTAGTTTGTTGTGGCACCAGAGTTCTCTGGCAGAGAAGGCTAAATAGCCCACCAAACTGGAAGTCCCAGAATCCCATAGCAGTGAGCCATGGCTCTTAAAGCGGGGTCAGACTGCATCACTTCTGCAGTGCAGATGCAGTCCATGTTGCATAGTTCGGGGCAGCCCCTGTGAATGGCCACTGGACCTAGAAAGGGAGAGAAAGGGGCCAAGGGTGGGTCTCCAAAACACACACACACACACACACACACACACACGCCAAGGAGGCATTTGGGGAGCCCAGACGATTGCCCAGCCTCTTTGGCCAAAAGGATTAGGGTTCGTGGCTCAGAGAGAGGTTCCTGAAGGCAGCCCAGCCTCTTTGTCCAAAGGGTGCCCTCTGTCCAAGGCGCAGGGTGCAATTAAAGGCCCTCTCTCTTTTCGAATAATTGTGCGTGGCTCGTGTCCAGACCAGGCCTCCTAAATGGGGGTGACTTTGGACTTTTATCACCCCAGACTGCTTTCGCACCTGATGATCGCTCTAGTTTAAGAATGGAAGCAAACCAGTTTGGCACCATTCCTTATCACACTTTCCCCAGCAATAGCGCTTTGGCAATCCATGGTCACCTAACCTGGTTCCCATGCTGCCAAACATACTGCCTTCTGGGAGGAATGAATGGGAAGGAGCGGCTGTGGCTGCCAACTGTCTCCTGGAGCCGGATCCTGTGTGACTCTGCCGCTGCTTTAGGAAGCTGTTGGCAACTGCAATTGCTCATCTACACGGAGGCAGGCAGGCAGGCAGGCAGGCAGCCATCTTTAGGAAGAAGGTGTTGGCAGCCACAGTCCCTGTGAGTGAAAGAGAGAAAGAGCGAGAGAGAAAGGAAGGAAGGAAGGAAGGAAGGAAGGAGGAGGAGGAGAGGAGGAGGAGATGGGCAGAATCACAACTGAGAAGCGGGGCTGCCATGGAAGGGACCTGTCTCATGAAGGCAACAACCGAGGAGCAGTCAGTCTAGGAGCCTATTGACGGGTTTTGCCCATTAATGAAAAGGTGCACAATGGTGATGCATGGAGTGCAAAGCAGCATCAGGATGGAGACAGTGTTGTGCAAGCCACTTGTATCCTGTTACTATTCCACTTTTATAGCCTCGTCTGGTAAAGTCCTTAAACTTCCTTCCTAGCGGATTTTTATTTCAAAATTTCCTCTCTCCCAGATGAGGCAATGCACACGGATGGGATATTTTCTTCTTCTTCTTTTGTAGCTCCTGGTCTGGGCAAGTGGGCAGTGTAAGCATTTGGAAAGAAAACAACCCTAAAGAGGGGAGATACAGGCTTGGATTTCGTATTGTACACAGATGTCCACATGTGGAGTTGCACATTGATTGTGCTATGCAGCTTGTGTGTTGTAAAACGTAATGTGCGAGCAAATGCATATCTCATGCGCCTGCAACCCGGAACTGAATGCAGACGCTCCACATCGGATAAAGACATCCAAGTCTGTTGTAGGGGAAAGTAGGCGCGTGTTGTAAGGCGCCGACTGGACCCTGGGCTCAGTCTTGGCCGGACTGCAGTGTGCCCCACTCTGGACCGGGGCTGTGCAGGCTTCCTTAAAGAAACAAAATAATGGGATGCTGAACTGCAATGGCACACATTTAGCAAGACATGGAATTCAGCCCTGAACCTGTTGCTGTCAGTGGCTTTGGAGTTTGGCGAGGGGGAAATCTGTGAGTGCTTTGGGCCCCTGTCGGGAGAAAGGCGGGACACAAATTGAACAGAGGTCTCTAGCAGGGAATACTTCTGAGTACCTCTCACCAAACTACAAATCCCAGGGATTCTTAGGCTGGAGCACCGTGGCCCCAAAGTGGTACCACTGGGCAGTGGGAACATGATTTCGTGGCGCAGAGGGTGGTTTCCCTGCCTCCCTGGATGTTTCCCATTTTGCTAACGCTTTCCCTTACTGCTCAGTAGCAATCGGAGAAGCTGCACCGTCTGGTGGAATCCCACAACAGCGTCCAGGTTAAAGTCTGCAGGAAACAGACAGGTGAGACCGGCGGTGACCCCAGGACTACTGCTCTTGGGATTTCGGGAGGGGTCGGGGGTCAACCTTGGCAGGCAGGCAGGCAGGCAGGCAGGTTGCTACCAGAAAGTGTATGTCCATCCACTCACAAGGGAGGATTCCCGCATTTGGCACATTGTGATACCTGGCTGTTTATATTGGTGTAACTTATAGCACAGCTATGGCAGTGTAACAGGGCTCCAGTCCATGGACTCCTGGGATTTTTAGTTTGGGGAGAAAGTTCATAGAATCCCCTGAAACACAAGACTAGGACTGTAATGGCCTTGGTTACATCCGGTTTGGAGTACTGTAATGCGCTCTCCATGGGGCTGCCTTTGGAAAGCGCTCAGAAAGTGCTTCAGTCGGCTCAAAGGGCTGCTGCAGCCAGGTTCTTAGCAAGAGCCCACAACTCCCTTGTCGCAACCGGTCCGTTTCCCACGTCCAGCCCCAATGGCTGCCTTGCCTTTCTTTTCCTTTCTTTTCTTTTCCTTTCCTTTTTCCTTTCCTTTCCTTTCCTTCCCTTTTTCCTTTCCTTCCTTTATTTCCTTCTCTCTCTGCTGGCAGCAGGCATCCAAGAGATAATGGAGTCGCGGCATCTGGTGCCCGGAGACCTGCTGGTGCTGGGAAGCGGCCGAAGCCTCATGCCCTGCGACGCCATCCTGGTCAGTGGCCAGTGCACCGTCAACGAAGGCATGCTGACCGGTAAGGAGAATGACCCGCAGGTGGACAGGGCTCCCAGTGGTCTCCCCTGGGCCAGCCGCCACGTTTCCTTTGGAGGCAAAGTGCATCTGTCTCTCCAGATATTGTTGGGGCACAGCTCTGGGGTTTGCAGTTTAAGGAGCAATAAACACCCTCAAGGCACCAGAATCTGTCTGTTTCTGGAAGCTAACCAGGTCAGCCCTGGTTGGTACTTGGATGGGAAACTACCAACGAATCCCAGCTGCTGTAAGCTAGATTTCAGAGGAAGGAACTGGCAAAACCACCTCTGAGTATCCCTTGCCTAAAATAAACCCCATTAATAGGTTTTTGTGGGTTTTTCGGGCAGTGTGACCATGTTCTAGAAGAGTTTCTTTCTGACGTTTCGCCAGCATCTATGGAAGATGCCAGCCACAGATGCTGGTGAAATGTCAGAAAGAAACTCTTCTAGAACATGGCCACACAGCCCGAAAAACCCACAAGAAACTATGGATGCCAGCCATGAAAGCCTTCGACTTCACAAACCCCATTAAATTCCTGGGGTTGCCATAAGTCAACAGGAGACTTGAAGGCACACACATACATGATATAACACAGGGCCTAAATACCCTAAAGGCACTATCTGATCTTAGAAGCTAAGCAGGGTCAACCCTGGTGAGTACTTGGATGGGAGACCGCCAAAGAGTGGCAAGCACTGTGTGTGATATTCCAGAGGCAGGAACCGAAAAACCACCTCCAAGGTTTCCTTGCCTAAGAAAACCCTACAAAAAATTCATGGGGCCACCACAAGTGACCTGACGGCACACACAGACACTATATAACACAGGGCCTAAATACCCCAAAGGCTCCAGATCCCATCTGATCTTGGAAGCTAAGCAGCCCTGGTGGCGCAGTGGTTAAATGCCTGTCCTGCAGCCACGCACTCATAGACCACAAGGTTGCGAGTTCAATACCAGCCAGGGCTGAGGCTCGACTCAGGCCTACATCCTTCCAAGGTCACTAAAATGAGTACCCAGTTTGTTGGGGGGCAATCAGCTCACAGTTGTAAACTGCTTAGACATCCCATGCGCGATATGAAGCGGTATATAAATAAGCTGCTTTGCTTTGCTTTGCTTTGCTAAGCAGGGTCAGCCCTAGGCAGGAGTTGGATGGGAGACATCCAATGAGTCCCAGGGCCTGGAGGCTCCATTCCAGAGGAAGGAAAGCCACCTCTGAGGACTCCTTGTATAAGAAAACCCTATGAGGAAATTCAGGGAGCCGCCATAAGTCCACGGGGGACCAGAAGGCACCATACAGACAGGGACACTCTCAGCCAAAGCGCTCCTCTGGGGCCTCACTGCACCACAGTCCTCCAGCCACGGCAGTTAAAGTGGATGATAATAATAATAATAATAATAATAATAATAATAATATCATTGGTGTGGTATATGCATTGGTGTGAAAGTGCCCAAGGAGACTCAAAGTCCCTTAATTTCTATGGCATAAAACTAAGAATGTAACAAATGTTCCCACTGATGTCAAGGGGATGTTTACTTTTTAAAATGCATCAAGTTTTAAATTCTCAAGAATTTGTGCTATATATCAGATTCCAGATACGAGATTTTGGAATTAATTTCACATGTGCAAAATTATAGCAGAGAGAAGAGAAACATATATATCTTT
The DNA here is from genome assembly GCA_026167975.1 of Phrynosoma blainvillii. NCBI lineage: Eukaryota > Metazoa > Chordata > Lepidosauria > Squamata > Phrynosomatidae > Phrynosoma > Phrynosoma blainvillii. The sequence continues at coordinate 2,307,157 of JANUYF010000003.1, forward strand.
CTGAAGTATGTGGCCCACATTTCTGTGACTCTGCAGAGATTATTATCATATTGGGGCAAAGCTGGGAGTAAAAGGCTTACTCTGGGCAAAGTAGCGCAATCGATCCATTGCGCTTATCCAGGGCTTCTCCCGGGAAGAACTGGGAATGCTCCAACAACAAACCATTCACGGGGTGTCCAGCGAACGGTTTGTTGTTGCTGGAGCATTTATTTTTGGACCTTCATGGGCTATGTCCTGGGTAAGCGCGACATTGTCTGAAAGCCTTCAGTACCATTGTGCAACTTTGCCGGGAGTATGCCTCCCCCCGATTTCTCCCGCCTGAAAATCTCATACGATGCGGTGGAGGGGGGTCTTGGCCGTGGGCTTCTACAACCTGAGGACCCGACTTCCGTTTTTAAAAAAGAACCCGTACAAGTTTCTAATCCCCAAGTTCCTCGTTCTCTCTTTCGGGGTGGCTTGTGGTGAAGGAGCTAGTGCTTTGGTAGTGATGGGAGAAAGCGCTGCCAGGAGGATGGGGGTCCCCTCCTTTCAACCCAGTCTTTTCCCCTCCAGGTGAGAGCATCCCCATCACCAAGACCCGCTTGCCCTGCGACCCGGACGACCCCCGGCCGTGGCAAAGGACCTGCGCTGAGGACCACAAGAGGCACCTCCTTTTCTGCGGGACAGAGGTCATCCAGGCCAAGGGAGACATGATGAAGGGGCCTGCCAGGGCCGTTGTCCTGCGGACCGGTGGGTGGGCTTTGGGGTCGAGGGGTACGATTCTTATTACCTCAATGGCTAAACTTCCCTCTTTCCCTTCCTCCCTTTCCAGCCCCTGTGTCGAGATAGGGCTCTCCGAGGCATTTTCCAGGCACCCAGTGGGTTTCGATTGGGGGGCACAGGGGCATTTCTAGGGGATGCGGGGTGTGTGGAGTGTACCAAGTGACCCCTCACAAAGGAGGAGTATATTTCACGCCTCTCTGTGGGTAGACCGGGACTCCTGGGGACTGAAGGTCCTGGGAAGGACCTGGTCCACCTGCTGCCCAGATGTGTCAAGGAGGCTGAGGCAGGTAGACTGGAACTCCCCAGGGCACGGACCCAGTCCCTTCGGGTGCCCTGGTCCACCAGCCAGGGCACTGGCGCCGTTAAGTAGACCAGAGCCTTTCTCTTCCACTCCTGCAGGGCTCCAGGCCTGGGCTGGCAGCATGGGTTGTGCCCTGGGGGGGCATCCAGAGAAGCAGCACCTGAGGCCTCTGCTCCTTCTGGGAGCCAGGCCTACCTGGGAGTCCCATTCTCCCAGAGGCAGGGGGGATTTGGGAGACACGGGTGAGCTCATCCCAAGGAGGCTACCACTTCCCCTGAGCGTCTTGGCTGGGCCCAGCAAGGCCACCAGTCCTGTTGCATGCCTTGCTCATCTTCCAGTTGATCTTCCTGTTCATTTAGAAGATGCATGTATATGCAAGGCAGGTCACAGTCCAGATCTTTGCAAAGAGAGACTGGGGTCCCAATTATGCAGGAGCCACTCACTCCCCTATGGAGGGTCTGCCTCTCACTGTGGGGAAGCCAGGAGAACCCCTGTTCCCCACTTTCTCTTCTTCTTCCTCCTCCTCCTCCTCCTCCTGATCATCACCATCAGTTTTCCTTCTTCCACTTCCTCCTCCTTCCCTAGAATGCAAAGCAATGGATTCCAATTGCAAGAAGAGAGATTGCCCCTAATCCTTAGGAAGAGCTTCTAGAGCCTGTAAGAGCTGTTCATCAATGGAAGGGGCTGCCTGCCTGGGAGGGTGGTGGGTTCTCCTTCTTTGGAGGTCTTTTATGGGCGGCCAGATTGCATTTCTTGGGAGTGCTTGACCTGCGTGTTCCTGCATGGCAGAAGGAGGAAGGACTAGGTGGCCTCTGGGGATCCCTTCCCGGATGGCATTTCTTGGGAGTGCTTGACCTGCGTGTTCCTACATGGCAGAAGGAGGAAGGACTAGGTGGCCTCTGGGGATCCCTTCCCGGATGGCATTTCTTGGGAGTGCTTGACCTGCGTGTTCCTGCATGGCAGAAGGAGGAAGGACTAGGTGGCCTCTGGGGATCCCTCCCAGTTCTAAGCTTCTAGGATTCCTCCTCCTTTTTCTCTTCCTTCTCCTTCTCCTTCTCCTTCTCCTTCCCCCCGTTTCCATACCTCTGAGGTTGCTGTGTCAAAGCTTGCACTTGGCCAGCCTCACTCTTCCTTCCCACCATCTTCCTCCCATCTTCAGGGCCTTGCCCTCAGCCCTCAGCCCTCAGCCCCAGAGGTTTGCTGCTCTCATCTGTTGCCTCTATTGTTGTCGTTGTTGTTGTGCTTTGTGCCTTTCCCAGGTTTCAACACAGCCAAGGGGGATCTGGTGAGGTCCATCCTCTACCCAAAGCCCACGAACTTCCGCCTCTACAGAGACGCCATTCGGTTCCTCATGTGCCTCATAGGGATTGCCGCCATCGGCATGGTCTACGCCGTCTGCGTCTTTGCCCTCAATGGGGTGAGCGGGTGTCCCTGGGGAGCAATGGGGGGCATGGCTGGAAGGGGGGAACCGCAGTTACATCTGCACCCGCCTTCCTCTTCCTCGTCCTCCTGATGTCCTCCTTCCTCTGGTCCTGCAGAAGGAAGCCGGGGAGGTGGTGAAGAAGGCCCTGGATGTGGTCACCATCGCGGTCCCTCCTGCCCTGCCGGCTGCGCTGACCACGGGGATCATTTACGCCCAGCGGCGGTTGAAGAAAAAGGGGATTTTCTGCATCAGCCCCCAGAGGATCAACATCTGCGGCCAGTTAAACCTGTTCTGCTTTGACAAGGTGGTGACCACTCTTCCTCTCTCTCTGTCTTTTGCCGGAGGGTGGGAGGATGGGTTTGGGGGCAGCCCTTGGGGCAAATGTCTTTTGAATGACTTCAAGGGACGCCCAGCAGCCTTTGAAGGCCTCCCAAGTGGATGTGGGGACAAACATATGGGATCTCTGAAGTGATTTTTCTGGCCACAAAAAGTGTATTTTGTGCTTGGAATACATCCCAAATTGTGAAGATTCTCTCACCTGCAGTACACTTCTCCGCCTCCATCTCTTCCTCTGGGTTTCCAGCATTCAGGAAACCCATTTTCTGACAGTGTCTTAGAATATTCTTTCCCCTCTACTTCTGACCCGTTTCCTCTTTGCCTTATTCACGCGTTTCCATCGCGGCATCCATTTGAACTGATGCACCTGCGCTCAAGCAGACCGGCACGCTGACCGAGGATGGTCTGGACCTCTGGGGGATTGTCCTGGCCGAAGGGAAGAGGTAGGCGCCCACCCCTCTGCCCACTGCCTCCCCCCCGGTCCATCCGTTTGCCCCGCATCCCCTGCATCCCTTGACCTCCGTGCTTCTTCTCCACCAGCTTCCAGAAGGTCCACCGCTTCCCTTTCAGCCCCCCAATGCCCTGGGGCCCCGCGTTTGCCGCCATGGCCGCCTGCCATTCCTTGGTGGTCCTGGAGGGGAAGGTCCAAGGGGATCCCCTGGACCTGAAGATGTTCGAGGCAACTCACTGGGTAAGTCTCCATGTTTCCCTCTTGGAGAAATGGCCAAAGAATCAATGCTGTGCCTGTTGATGGGTCTTGTGCCAACACACAGTCTGCTTCTGCATGGACCTCCCAACCCCAAGGTCCTCCTTTCTTTTGGTCCCACCACCATCGGAGGGAGGCCGCCTGGTGAGACGTGGTCCTCTTGGTGGCTGCTCCCAGGCCGTGGGATTCCCTTCCAGGGGAGGCCTTTCCTTTTGCAGCAGGCAAAGACCTTTCAAGAGCTTGCATGGCGAAGTAGTGTTTGGGGCATTGGACTATGACTCTGGAGACCTGCCTTTGAATCCCCGTTCGGCCATGGAAACCCACTGGGTGACCTTGGGCAAGTCACACACTCTCAGCCTCAGAGGAAGGCAATGGTGGTAAACCTCCTTTGAACAAACCTTGCCAAGAAGACCTCAACATTAGGAGGAACTTCCTGACAGTAAGGGCTGTTCGCCAGTGGAACACATTTCTCCCTCAATGGAGATTCTGGTGGAGTCTCCTTCCTTGGAGGTCTTTAAGCAGAGGTTGGATGGCCATCTGTCACAGGGGATGCTTTGATTGGGAGTTCCTGCATGGCAGAAGGGGGTTGGACTGGATGGCCCTTGGGGTCTCTTCCAACTTTATGATTCTATGATATGATATGTGTGATAGGGCTACCATAAGTCGGAAGCAACTTGAAGACACACAACAACAAAGCTCTAAAAGGAAAGATGTGCTCCGGTGTTGTTGTGCAACAAACATTGATAAGCCGTGCTGATATTAAAAAGGCTTTATTTATCTTGCTCAACGCATTTCGGAGGGGGGGGGACACTTTTTTAGGAGCTGGTTCTTCTGTTTCTCTCTTTTTGTGGACAGAGTCTCTGCATTGAACCAAAATAGATGGTAGAAATGCAGAGACTCTGCCCCCAAAAAGAGAGGAATAGAAGAACCAGCTCTTGAAAAGGTGCGTTGAGCAAGATAAATAAAGCTTTATTTATTTAAAGCTTTCTCCCAGGTTGGGACCAAAGTTGATTTCCACAACAAAAAATTAAACATGCTTGCCAGCGTAGTGAATGCCAGCGCAGTGACCCCCAGGACTCAGGCCACACTTGTGCCTCTTTTGCACCACCACTTTTGCTCTTGGGCACCGAAGTGGCATCCACCGTTCCCTCAATCAAGCCTTTGCATCTTGTCAGATCCAAAGCTGGCTTAAAGAGAGCCGCCATCCCCGATCCCCATGCAAACGGAATATTTCGGTTTTGCTGCAGGGGTGACATAGCAGGACGGTGGCCATCTGTCAGGGATGCTTTGATTGGGAGTTCCTGCATGGCAGAATGGGGTTGGACTGGATGGCCCTTGTGGTCTCTTCCAACTCTATGATTCTATGATTCTATGATTCTATGATTCTATGAATCTGCAGACTGTCTCTTTTATTTTATTTTTCTTTATCTCATGCAATCTGCAGGTCAGCTCACATTTTGAAAGCATCCAGCCCACATAAATCCTAGCAGGACGTTGTTGTTGTTGTTGTAGTTGTTGTGAGCCTTCAGGTTGTTTTTCTGACTTAGGGTAGCCCCAGGGGAAACCTATCGTGGGATTTTCTTGACAAGATTTGTTCAGAGGGGATTTAACAATGCCTTCCCTTGAGGTTGAGAGAATGTGACTTGCCCAAGGTCACCCAGTGGGTTTCCATTATCCGAACCTTATTCTCCTGAGTCCAAACCACTGCGCCACGCTGGCTCAGCAGGACTGACAAGCTCTCTCTTCCCCATTTAAACCCATAGGAAATAGAGGATTCCAGTCCTAATGAGGGGGAAGATGGAGAATTTTCACAAGCCGTGGTGGTCAGACCCGGAGCCAAAGCAGAGCAGGTAAGCTCAGGTGTCTGTTGCTAACCCCGAACAGTGATAACGAGGGATGGATTAACTGGCTAATACTGTTTCCTCATTTACTGAACCGTAATTCAGTTCTGTCTCCTTTTCACATTAATCGGGAACACTTTATTTTAATCTCGCTAAAGGACACATTTAGTTTCTTATTTTTCCTCTGCTTCTCTCACAATACACTTTAAAAACTTACATTGATACAGATTGAGTCTCCTTTGTCCGGAATTCCAAAATACAAAGTATTCCAAAAACCAAAACCTTTTTCCATGGGTGGCTGCAAGAGTGACCGCTTTGTTTCATGCACAAAATGATTAAAAATATAATGCATAAAATTACTTTTAGGCTAGGTGTATAAGAGGCATAAATGAATTTGGTGTTTAGACCTGGGTCCATCTCCAAGATATCTCATGATATATTATATGCAAATACAGGTATTCTAAAAACAAACAAACCCGAAATCCAAAATCTGAAACCCTTCTGGTTCCAAGCATTTTGGATAAGGGAGACGACCTGTATATATTTGAGAATATATGTATTGAGAACTCTAATAGACTTTTTGGGAAGAGCAGAACCAAGTGGATGGCTTGACAGAAACTGTTGGAAGAAGACAGGGTCGTCCTCCTCAGGATTCTGTCTCCTTCCTTACGAAGTGTTCATGAACATAATAGTCTAAACCAGTGGCTCCCAAACTTTGGTCCTCCAGTTCTTTTGAACTCCAGCTCCCAGGATTCCTGACTATTGGCCAAGCTGGCTGGGGTTCTGGTGCTCGAAGTCCAAAATGCATGGAAGACCAAAGTTTGGGAATCACTGGTCTAAACACACAAGAGAATTTAATCCTCCCTGAACTGACGCAATAGACAAAAAGTAGTGGTTCCCAAACTTTGGTCCTGCAGATGTTTTGAATTCAGCTCCCAGAATTCATGACAGTTGGTCAAGTTGTTTGGGGCTTCTGGGAGCTGAAGTCCAAAATACCTGGAGAACCAAAGTTTGGGAACCACTGGGCCAAAGGAAGAGGAGGAGCGGATGGGAGGTCCATGTGGCAGGAATGGGATGCTGAAGGAGAAGAGCCTGGCTGAGGAAGAAAGTGGCGCCAATGGTGACCCAGCACGAGGCCAGGAAACTTCAGTCCTGAGTTTTGGCCTGGACTTTATAGGAGGTCCACAAGGTGCTGAACCTATTTGGGCGGGAGATTTTTGGGTTGAGCCTCTTGCAGAAGTCCTCTAGACCTGTCGCACTAAAACCCAGAGCGGAGTGCCTGCCCTGCCAGGGATCAGCATTGGGAGAAGAACAGGAGCCCAATCCGCTTCTCCTTTGCTGTTGGGACAATTGCAGCTGCCCCCCTTAAAGTGGCACTGAGTCCCATGGGGCCATTGGTAGTTGGAGCACATTGTACTGGGGAGAGTGACTGCTAGTTCCCCCATAGGCCTTGGGCCTCGGTGTGAGTTGGGGGTCCCCATGGTTGCCGGTGAGGCCCTGACCCAACGACCTCCGGCCTGTGTCCAGCTCCTGCTGCCTCTCTGCCCTAGGTTGCCGGGGGAGGCATGGCGCTCTTACGCCAATTCCCCTTCTCCTCGGCCCTTCAGAGGATGTCCGTCGTCGCGCAGGAGTTCAGCGGGGGCCGCCACGTCTTCACGAAGGGGGCACCGGAGACGGTGGCCCACCTCTGTAGGCCGGAAACAGGTAAGGGGCTCCATCGCCTTTCCTCTCCTCCCGCCATGCCCAGGGGGACCTTTGAGCTAGATTCACAGCGGTCCCCAAATTCTGCTCCTCCAGAATCCCTGACCATTGGCCAGGGAGGCTGAGGCTTCTGGGAGCTGAAGTCCAAAACACCTGGAGGACCAGAGTTTGGGAGCATCCGTGGGTTTTCCTTCAGGTGCTAACTGTGGCCAGGACTCTGGAGTCCGTACTCTAAACCTTCGTCATTAACTCTCTTTTCCCACTGTCCAGCTCTAAATGAGAAATCTGTTTTTAACCTTTATGTGATTTTTAATCAGTTTTATAGTCTTTTAATGTGGTGGTTTAAATTGGTTTTAAGCTTTTTGGCAAGCATTTTTAATTTTTTGTTTTGGAAATCAACTTTGGTCCCAACCTGGGAGAAAGGCAGCATATAAATAAAGTAAATAAATTTATATTAATTTGCAATACCAAATTTAAGTCACTCTAATTTGTAGATTATGGGGGGTTGCAGACTGCCAGAAATAGTGCAAATTGAGTCCACTTTTAGGGTTAGGGTTAGTACTAGGGAATCATGGGAACTGTATTTTATTGTGGCACCAGAGTTCTCTGACAGAGAAGGCTCAATGTCTCAGGAAAAAAAAAACAATTCCCATGATTCCCTAGCACTAACCCTAACCCTAAAAGTGGACTCAATTTGCACTATTTCTGGTTTTGCTCTAATTTACTCTAATTAGCAATAACAAACTTAGGACCAAAACAGACAGTCACAAAGGAGCGGCTTGCCGTTGCCCCTTCGCTTGCCGGATCGTGGCTGCAGCAACCACATGCCGCAGCCCCGATCCAGCATTTTTCCCGCCCGAAAAGAAGAGGCAGTCCTTTTCAGAATGGAAAAAGTGCTCCTTTGCGGCTGCTGCTGCTGCGGCACTTTTTGGTGCTCCTTTTGGCATGCGGTGTATAAACACCACACCAAAGAAGCACCATGATGGCGCCTGCTGCGCAGTCAGGTGGGTGGCGTGACGCCGCATTGTCCAAACGCCACCCCCTCACGCCACTCCAATGCTGGCGTATAATGGCGGTCCGTTCAGCCCTTTACTTTACCTTCTCTAGCACCAGCATGCCGTGCATCTTTTGGATACTTAGACTAAAAGGATGTAAGATTTCTTTATATGATTAAAATTTCTGAGCAAGGAAACCTTCCTAAATTCCTAGGAAAGTAAATATGCCACAAACGAGGCATTTAATTAATTTTAAATGGTTAATTGTAATAATATTATATGTGGTGCATTAAGGTGATGCAGCTGCAAGATGGAGCTTTGAGATTATAGACTGAGGCTAGAACAGAATAGAGGAGACTGAGCTGTGCAGGTGTGACCCATCCTAACAGCTGTAAGAACTGCATGAGCAAGTTTTCAACAGGAAGGTTCATTGGCATAGAATAGACAGTATATTTGACTCCTGGTGTGGATCATTTTAAACACCTCCTTTCCCACCCTTCAATGGCCTTTTTCGGCTCTGGCAGAGCAGCGGGGCAACTGGGTCAAGGAGGCGGCTCTCTTTCCCGCCCGGCCGTTAGAGACCCCAGACCCGGAAGGCCGCTCCTTCTCCCTCCAGCGCTGCGGCCGATGTCCCCCTCTCAGGTGCCGCCTGTTGTGGTCTGTACCCCCTTAGTGACCCCCCTTTCGGGGGGGGGGCTTCTTCCTCTGGCCCGGTCCCAACCACTTCTGTATCCTCAAACTGCCGGCTAAAGCATCAGCCACCTACCTAGCAGGACCTCCTGAACACAGAACAGCCCTGGACAACTGTTAACATCTGGCCATGATGCTGACAAGGATTCTAGAACCCATGTGCCTGGTGGAAGGGGACCATGGACAGTATACGCCTCGTGCCTGTTTGCCGCAAGATGGGAATTGAGTTGGGAGAAAGTCTTTGGTTCTTCTGCCTCACTTTTGGGGAGGTCTGGGGGAAGCTGTTCCAGGGGCAGGAGATTATCTGAAGGCTTGTGGCATCCTCTCTGGGCAGCCCCCTTCCAGCAGTGCTGCCCAATTTGCCTTCTCTCCCTCCAGTGCCTCCCAGTTTCACCAGTGAACTCCAGTGCCACACCTCTCAGGGCTTCAGAGTCATTGGGCTGGCACACAAGAGCCTCCCAGAAGGGATGGGAACAGATTCCCTGACCAGGTAAAAAGAAAAGGAAGGGAGAAAAAGACCCCCGTGTCGTGGGAGGGGAGTTTGGGAGGGGGCACTGCCTGAGGATCTCCCCAAAAATGAGAGCTGAGGGCATCTGGTCATCCAGTTGGTGTCCAGGGGAAAGGCAGAGGTCAACTGGGACCAATGGCCATCAGGGAGTGAAGCTCAGGGAAGGGAGGGCTGGCGGTCAGAGGGACTCACCATGGAGGGGTCAGCAGCCCAGATGGAGACCCTGGAAGACCTTGACCCCCACGTCTCTGTGAAGCCACTCAGCAAGGTCCTCTTCCAAGTCAGGAGCAGAGTGACCAGATGTCCTCATAACCACAAAGGAGGACAAGGCACCACAAAATGTAGGGCATTCAGGAAAAAGGTAGGGCATGACAAAATCAAAGCTAAAAACACTCATGTTCAATTCATGTCATATGGTTTATTTACAGCTATATTGTATTTTATTATGCACTTAGCTGTATCTTGCTTAAAATGCGTTCTTGGCTTGCAATAGACTCCTAGAACCCTGAGCCAGACAAAGGCTTAGAATTGTACTTTACTAGCCACAAACCCTGGACTGAATCTACATTTAAATTATTCCTTTCATTTGTCCATTGTGCTGAAATTAAGGGGAAAATACCTTTTCAACATTTGCATTGTGTCTTCAAGCAGCCCACGGTCCTTTTCCCCTCTGAGAAACAAAGGTGCCCTAAGCTCTGGGTGCGAGTCTGGTCTGCTGCTGCTGCTGCTGCTGCTGCTTCTAGAAAAGATGATTTTACAAGGATCCATCCTCTTCCTTCCTTTCTTTGCAGGGAGCAGAGGCTGCCAAGTAGAGGCATTTCTCAAAGGGGAGTAGCAAACATGGTGTTACTCAATGGGCTCCTTAGTGATTCTCAAAACGGAGGACATTTTGGAATACCTCCTGGACAGAAGGTTGAAATGTTGGGCATGTCCTGGAAAAGGAGGACATCCGGTCACTCTTATTGGGAAGGACTTGGCAAAGGTGGAGGTCTCCCTGAATCCCCCAAGTCCCCAGGACACAGTGGCCGACCTCTCGTCTGGTCCCAGAAGAGAATCAGGGCCTCTCCTGGTTGGTGTTTGGGTGGGAGACCGGCAGGAGGGATGGCCAGGCATCTCCAGGCAGGGCTGGGAAAGAATCCCCCCTGAAGCCCTGGAGTGGACAATGCCAGCCTCGATGGAAGACCCTCACGCGGCAGAAGTCCTCTAGTGAGGATGACCCCCTGGACAGCCGTGGCTGCAGCAAGCCAGAGCCGCCATCATCACTGGGCTGAGACAGTGGCCTCCTCTTATGCCTGGGCAGCCTCCTGCGTCCCCCTCCGGAAGAAGGTCCCGGGTTCTGCTTCTGGCATCTTCTGGGAAAGAAACCCTCGGAGAGCCAGAGCAGCCAACAGGAATTGGCTGTAGTGTTAATTGACCAGCGGTCAGGCTTGGCATCAGAGCAACTCCTTAAATCCCCCCCCCAAAAAAACCCTATTATTTCCCCCCTTCTGTTTTCCGTTGTTGGACAACTTCAGGTAACCTTGTGTGGGCTTCATGTCAATAATGTGGTTGAAATGGGCTACAGATGGAGAGGCCACAGGAAAGGGCACTGGTGGCTTCCCTATGAGCAGGGCAGGGAGTCTGCTCTGGGCTTTAGTCTGAACTTTGAAATCCTCACAATAGTTCCAGCACCGTCCAGAAGGTCATGGATGCCTCTCTGCTCCGGGGCGCTTGACTCTTCTTACAGGGAAGAGCTGGGATGGGCTGCGTCTGTGGGAGAGCAAAGCCCCATAGACCATCCGTCCCTTCTGCCCCAGGGAGGACGCGGAGTCCAAACTGATCTTCTTGGGCCTCCTGGTCATGGAGAACCGGCTGAAGAGCGAGACCAAGCCTGTCCTGGAGGAGCTCAGCAACGCCTGCGTCCGGAGCGTGATGGTCACAGGTGGGCCTTGGGGTTGTGCCTTTATCTTTTTTACTGTGTTTTAATTGGGTTTTCCATTGTTTAAATTATGTCTTCTCCATTGTTTTAACTTTGTGCTTTTAATAGAATTGTTGCTTAACTTTTTCTTTTTTGTACTTTTGAACAAAACCTGCTTTTAATTGCTTATAACCCACCTTGGGTCATGTACAAGGAGAAGGACTGGACAGTGTCAGAGGTGACCTTTTCCTCCTGGATTTCTGCTGAAAGCACCAAGAGGAAAGAGGTCCCTCCAAGAGAGAGAGAGAGAGAGAGAGAGAGAGAGACCCTTCCTCCCCGGGGCCCTCAGAGGAAGCCAAGAGGAAGACCTGGCAACACAGTGGTAGCCGCCATGGCACCCTCCAAGGCCCACCATTGGACTTCTCTCTCGCTACAAAGAGTGGCTTCTTTTACACAAGGGAGGAGTCCTGGAAGGCCTGCCATCTTGCTTCTGGAGCCCAAGGACTAAATGGCACACACTCTCCCATCTTGACTTTCTAGGTGACAACATCCAGACCGCGATGACAGTTGCCAGAAACGCTGGGATGATTCCGGAGGTGAGCCAAGTGGTCCTTGTCGAGGCAGATGCTCCGGCCGGGCAACCTTCTGCCTCCATCACCTGGAAATTCCTGGAGCAAAGCAAAGGGAACGGCTACGGAGGACCAGAGGTGACTTTTCCCAGTCCGTCCATCCGTCCGTCCGTCCATCCACCCAGCTAATCTATTGCATTTATAATAATAATAAGTTTTATTTATAACCCGCCCCTCTGCTCGGCAATCGGGGCAGCATACAACAGATTAAAAATACAACATGTAAAACATTCTATCCTCGCACCCCTAACCCTCCCACCCCTTAAAACAGGATTAAACTATCATAAAATTAAAATCAAAATCACAGCTAAAATACAATGCGACCAGATTTGGCCTACATATCAGAAATGACGGGAGGGATAAATAGCGGATCACCTCCAGTTTATCTATTATAATTATTTATAATTATATTATTATTATTATTAATCTATTATCTATTTACTTTTCAATCCACTATGGTCCCCAAGGCAGATGAAGAACATCTGAAACATTAAATGTACAAAGAAAAACATTTAAAAACAGACCAAAAAAAAACCCCAAATCCTTTTTAAAAATTAGTTTAAAAACCACAGACAATGAAAACAGCCAGAGTAGCTCCTTCTGGTTTGGAGGACCAAATGCCAGGGAAGGCCTTGCAGTCTCATCTTCTGGCCGAGGACTTAGGAGGGACGGAGCCAGGCTGGCCTCCCTTGGCAGGGAGTTCCACAGTCTACAGCTGGCTCTGCAGGAAGGGTGTCCGCCAGCCGAGCTCCTAGAGGCATTCTGCCTTCCACGGCTCCCTGCATTTTTCCTTTCTGCTCTACTTTGACTCGGGTGGGTGCATACGGCAGCACCCTGGCTCTTTACAAAGACGTACGGACAGCCTGCCAGCCCCTTGTGCTTTCCACAGAGGCAGCCTGCTTGCAATGGCACTTGGCATGTTGTGACACAACCTGTGATTCTCAGTGCTAATGTTACCCAAATTGCAGCGGATCCTGAGAGGGCACCCGCTTATTGAGTTCAGAGCCCTCAGAGGAAGCTGCGCCTGAGCCAAGAGGAGAGACGTGGCACTACAGTGGTGGCCGCCTTGTGCCGGGCCGTGACATTGATTTAATCAAGCAGTGACAAAATCAGGACAACCCCAGGACGTTTGGGATAGGATGAGGTGTTGAAAAATACAGTGGGTGCTAGCAGAGAGATTGGCTGACTGCTTCAGGCTGACAGACCTCTTTTGTCTTTGGCCTCCAAGAGGAAATGCACATGTCAGAGGGTTGGGAAGCAGCAATACTCACAGCCGTTAAGTTACATCATGACCTTTTCGGGACCATGCTTTTTGGCCTCTGCGTAACTGCTACTATAACAAAATATAACAAAATATTTGTAGAGATGACACCTTCTTCTTCCTCTCTTTCAGGAGAGTTACACGAAGGCTGGAGCGGGGCTTGAGTCCGGAAGGGGCACTAGGTACCATTTCTGCCTGACCGGGAAGACGTACGAGGTCCTCCGCCAGCATTTCAGCCACGAATTCCCAAAGGTGGGTTTAGGGAGATATGGGGAAGAGGAGGAAGAGGATCCAGAAGAGCTGTTCAGAAGGAGAGCAGATAAGCTCATGGAGCATCTTTCCACCTGCAAAACTACATCTCCCTTTACAAAGCCCGCTCCAACCTGTCCAGGGCTGGGCTTTCCCTCTGTCCTGCCACCATTGCAGGCACGGCTGGTGCGGAGACGGGAAACGGGAGACGGGGGCTTCTCAGGGGCTGCTCCCCCCCGCGAACCCCCCCTCCTCCCCCCCCCCCCCCCCCCGGGACGCCAGGTTGGTCTCCTCGCCCTCGAGCAAAGGCCTTTTTGTTTAAACAGGACTTTGGTCTTTAACTGGCTGTGGCAGAAGACTTTTCACAGGAAAATTATTATGCTTTAATAATTTGTTTTACGTGCATTTAGAACTGCTTTAAGTATTTTAATGTTTTAAAAAATACCTCTTGTACAGTGGACGCTCAAACCCCATATTATTCAAAGGGGGGTGATGACATGCACGGGTCCATGTCACCCCCTCCGCAAGCATGTGCCTCCATCAAATAATATGGGGCATGGCAAGCCACAGATGCTCCAAACATCTGCAGATAGCCATAATTTTGTTTTAATCTTTAACTGCAAGCCTCCTTGAGCCTCATTTTGAGAAAAAGGTGGGATAGAAATATAAAATAAGGGTGGTTTTGACAGTTCCTGGAATTTGTTGGCAGCCTCCCCCCCAAGTAATAACCAGGGCTGACTCTGCTTAGCTCCCACGATCAGATGGAATCTACTAATGCTGCCTTTAGGGTATTTAATCCCTGTGCTATATTGTGTGTATATGTGCCTTCACGTCACCCGCCAACGTATGGTGACCCCATGAGTTTCATAGGGTTTTCTTAGGGAAAGGATACTAACGGGTGGTTTTGCTAGTTCCTTCCTCTGAAATAAAGCCCACAGAGCCTCCCATCCAAGTACTAGCCAGGCCTGGCCCTGCTAAGCTTTCAAGATCAGCTGGCATCTAATAGTGCCTTTGGGGTATTTAGGCCCTGTCCTGTATTGTGTGTGCCTTCGAGTCAGTTGCTGACTTATGGCAACCCCATAAATTTCATGGAGTTTTCTTAGGCAAGGAATCCTCAGAGGTGGTTTTGCCAGTTCCTTCCTCTGAAATAGAGCCCCCAGCACCTGGGATTCCTTGGTGGTCTCCCTTCCAAGTGCTAGCCAGGGCTGACCCTGCTTAGCTCCCCAGACCAGTCTCCCCAGCCAGCCACCATCTTTCCTCCTCTCCCCGCAGGTTCTCCTGAACGGGACGGTCTTTGCCCGGATGTCTCCTGCCCAGAAGGCCAGCCTGGTCCAAGAGTTCCAGAAGCTGGAGTGAGTCCCACCGCTCTCCGGGTCGGACCGAGAGGCCAAGGCCAGGGGTCAGAGCAGCCTCAGAGGCCTCTGCCCCACAGAAGGAGCGACTCCCCACATGCTGAAGAGGGAGGAAATGGGGGGGGGGCTGCCTTCCATGGGTGTTGGTGGGAGGAAAATGGGAAGGGGCTTCTTCTAGCATGGCAGAAGCGTGTGGCTGCCGGTCAAGGGCATCTTCTGGCTAGCCTGGGTCCACCGAGGAGACGGAGACGGCATTTTCCTCTCCTTTTTTCCAGCTACTTCGTGGGCATGTGTGGAGACGGGGCCAATGACTGTGGGGTGAGTTTAATATGGATTTTCTTTGGGGGATTGCCTTTTGGGAAAGCACAGGAAGGGGCAAGTGGGGTCACATAGCCTTCGGTTCAGAAAAGAAGAGTTTCAGGAAGGCTCAGATAGCTTTATGCAGAAGCCAAAGATGTTCACAGCATAAACAATTATTGTCAGGACTGAAGCAGTTTCAGTTAGAGAGGTTATTTCAAAAAAATCAGGTTCGCACACTCAGAATCAAAGAGTGGGAAGAGACTCCCAGGGGCCATCCAGTCCAGCCCCTTCTGCCTCACAGATGGATGAATACACAGTCCAGTCCAGTTGGGACAGACGGCCACCCGGCCTCTCTTTCAGAACCTCCAAAGAGGAAGACTCCACCGTCCTCCTCCACTGAGGCAGAAGCGTCTTCCACTCTCAAACAGCTCTTACCCTCAGGGAGGTCTTCCTAATGTTTGGGTGGAATCTCACCCCACGCGATCCCCTTCCCAGGGCTGCCCCTCCTTCCCATCCCTTACCAAGACAGCTCAAGGCACCCTCCTCTCTTCCCCCATATCTGCTCATTAGCCAGATTCCCAAAAGGTAAGCAATCTCTCCACTCAGCATCACCACTAGTGATAACTGCATAACCCATCATCCAGTATACAAAAAAAGCCTACACAAAATCTATGGCTTCCAAACATGGCAGGACCTTGGATCCTGACAAAGAGTATGTCCCCATTGGTTCTGCTGGACCTCTCAGGCGCTTTCAGTACCATGATATCCTCTCTGAGTTGCCCAGCATCAACACTAGTACCACACAAGCCATCATCCATCACTCCAGAGCCTGTACAAGTATCTGGCTACCAAACATGGCAGGGCCTCAGATCTTGACAGGTCAGGCTTTATCCTCATGATGGGACCAGAAGGCCAAACTGGAGGTTGCTTTGACCAGACAACATGCGCCTCTCTCTCAATCTCTCTCTCTCATGAGATTAACTGTGCCATGCAAGCCAAGGGCTGAATGCACAAGAACATGAGAGGAGACCTGGAGGACCCAAAAATTCAAGACCCATGGCGGCCTGCCAGATTCTCACCAGCTGATATGGCCTCTGATGTCCTTGCATCCCTTTGGGTGCTTCCGACTTATAGGTTTTCTCATCAGGATTTCTTCACTGCCTTCCTTCCTCTGAGGCTGAGAGAGTATGGCTTGCCCAATGGGTTTCCAGGGCCGAGTGGGGGTTTGAACCCTGGTCTCCAAGGGTCCAATGCTCCAAGCCGGCCAGCCCTATATGACCTCCGATACTGAAGGGGATGCGTAGCCATCCTGACCAGTAGCCACCGAGGGCCATGCACTCCACAAATGTTTCCACTCCCCATTTAAACACTTTAAATTAAATTAAAATATAAGCGGTGAGAGGCAGCTGGGGCTTCCTCCAGGGTTTCAGCTGGGACTCTTTCTGAGCCTCTGGGGATGATTCAACCAGGGACCGTCTGCATGCAGAGCATTTACGGTACTTACACAGGTTTTCCAGCTGTGCCATCATCTCCTTTTAAAAAACATTCCAGGTGTGGCTGCACTAGAAATTTGCAGGATGCCATTACAATACTGGCAGCTTTATATTTTTTAGCTTTATTCTGAGAATCTGCCTTAGCAGCCATGAACTGGGAAGGGGGCACTTCGTGGATCTGTCTACCGAACCCTCAAGATAACCTTCTCCCCCTTTCCCCCAATTGAGCCCCAAAACGGGAGACGCTTGTCTTGCAAAAAGGAAGGCTGATCCTAGATTGTGGGTCTCTTTCCTGCAGGAGAAGAAGGAGGGGGCTTCCCCCATAAGGCTTTAACCTCCTCCCTGTTTAGGACGGTATTATTTTTGTAGATAGATTTTATTTCTGTTTTATCTGCTGCAATTTTTTGGCTTTTCGTTACTGTTTTGGAGGGGGGCGACATTTGGGATTTTATTCTATCTATTGTGTTGTGCTAGCTGCTCCGGAGATCCAGGGTACTGTAGTGGTTTGAGCCTTGGACAAGGACTCTGGAAATCAGGGTTCGAATCCCTGTTTGGCCACTGGAACCCACTGAGTGACCCTGCAGGAGTCACACTCTCTCAGTCTCAGAGGAAGGCAATGGCAAACCCAACCCCCCCCCCCCCGAACAACCCTTGCCAAGAAAATCCCATGATCCCTTGGCCTTAGGGTCGCCATGAGTCGAAAATGAATTGAAGGCACAAAAGACAAGTGCAGGGTGAATTGTTTGCCATAGCACAAAAGACTGTATTTTGCTGCTGTCAGTTGTGCATTGTGGTTGACCGTCGCACACCGTGCAACGCCTTTTGGTTACACATTGTGCATTTCATTTGCACGCACCGTGCCTCGTGCCTGTGCATTACTCTTGTGCCTTGGAATTTGCAGGCCATCCGTGAGGCGCTGGACAGTGCACAGTGATGCCCAGTCGCTGACCTGTGCCTCCTCCCAGTGCTGCCATTTTTCCACACTGGGGAAGCTGGTATTTTCCACTGGTGGGACGGAGGGTCTGCCCCAGGCCCAGCACCTTGGACAGCTCCTGCAGAGTTCGCACTTGGGCCCGGAAGGGGTCTTCCTCCAGGCCACAGGGGCTGGGCAGAGGGTCCTTCTCTCCTTGGCCCAGGAGGGTCTGAGGGTCCTGTCTTTCCCCACCAGGCGCTGAAGGCGGCCCACGCGGGGGTCTCGCTCTCAGAGCAGGAGGCCTCGGTGGCTTCGCCCTTCACCTCCCAGACCCCCAACATCCAGTGCGTCCCGGAGCTGCTCAGGTGAGCCCAGGGGGGCTTCTATGGGGTGGGGGGTGGGGAGAAATGGGGATCCCCTTGCCCCCCCCCCACACACACACTTGGAAGGGGAGCTGAGGGATGGTGGTGGGGTGCCCCTCAGTTGGCGGGATCTGGGTTCAAGGAAGAGGGTTCTCTCTGGACTCCAGGCACTGCGTGGGAATCCCCACCAGAGGTAAAATGGCTGGAAACTTTGATGGGGAAAAAGAGGGGCTCCCCCCTTTTTTGAGTGGGAGGCCAAGATTTTTAAAAAGAAAACTGATAAATGCAATAGTAAGCCCCCCTTTTCAGAGGCCAGCATGGTGCATTTGTTTGGGTGTTGGGCTAGGACTCTGGAGACCAGAGTTCGAATGCCTGCTCAGCCATGAGTGACCTTGGGCAAGTCACTCTCTCTCAGCCTCCGAGGAAGGCAAGGCAAGGCAAGGCAAGGCAAAGCAAACCTCCTCTGAAGAAATCTTGCCACGAAGACTCTGTGATTAAAGTTGCCATAGAAGGGCCATCGGTCGAGAGAGAATAACTTCAAGGCACACAACAGCAGCCACAAGAACCCCCCCTTTGCAGACTGAAAGTCGTTTCATTGCTCAGGGACACAGAAACCATTATACTTAGCTGTGTTTGGCCTACGGGTGATCGTGTCTGATCCATTAAAAGGACCTTTTATCCAGAATGTCACCTGAAAGGGAGATATCTGGCAGGTTCCCTTCTCAAGCAGCTGCCCAGGTGCTGCGTCCATTCGTCCGTCCGTCCATCCGTCCGAGAGGGAAGGCTGGTCTTGGATTCAAGCCCTGCTGACCAATTGAGGGCGGCCGGCTTTTATTCAAAACAAGCCTACAACAACAACAACAACACATTTCTAGGAGGCTTTCCAGAAGGGAGTCCTTCTACAGAAAGGGCCTTTAATCAGCTGCTGTGCTCCCTGTCATTGGTCTGCTGCTAAAATGCTTTTCATATGTTGTTGTTGTTGTTGGTTTTTACATGCTGTGCATAGTTTAATTATATTTTAAGATTGATGTTTGGTATGTTTGAACTGTATTGTATTTGTTTTGGTTTGTTCTGGCCCACCTTGAGTCCTGTTTGTGGGCAAAACACTGGGATTTAATTGTACTGTTCTTTTAAATTGTAAGCCACTCTGAGCAGGATACTACTACTACTACTACTAATAATAATAATAATAATAATAATAATTTAAATAAAGCTGATGGGAACAAAACAACAACAGCAACAACTGTTGCTCTTGCTCCTGCTGTTGTTATTCATTTGCATCCCACCTTTTTACTCAAAACTGGGACTCAAGGCAGCCTCCATAGACTAAAACATATACAGATTAAAAACTCATGCAAGACCATAAATAAAATGTTTGCTGCTGTTGTGTGTCTTCAAGTTGCCTAATCTATCGCAGGATTTTCTGAGGCTGAGAGTGTGTGAATTGCCCAAGGTCGCCCAGTGGGTTTCCATGGCTGAGCAGAAGGGGACTCGAACCCCGGTCTCCAGAAGCCCAGCCCAATCCCAGACCACTGCACCACGCTGCCTCCTTAACGTACAGAAATTTATTGTAAAGCCACTACAGCATCATGCCTTTTAAAGTCTCCTAAAAGCCTGCATAGAAAAGTCTTTCCCTGCTCAAGGAAAGCAGACGGACACCTTGTGCAATGGGGAAAACCTTCACCTGGCAGTAGAAGGAGAGCAAGGAGGGAGCAGGCAGTGGCAGGGAGTCCCAAAGTCTCCCTACCAGAGGCCAAGGGAAGGGCCTCCCCTGGAGACCTCAGGACTTTATCACACAAGGCTAGAAAAGTAGAGTTTTAACACAGTAACTGTGTCTTTGGCTGGTATTTAATTATTGCATGACGTTGTCCCTGTCTGGTTGCTGCCTTGCATGCCATTTGTGACTGTTGTGCACCTGCAAAACCCATCCTTAGGCTCTCTGTCTTGCTGCTCTTCTTCCATGACTGCCTCCATGCGATGGGTCCCTTCTGCTGCAGTTCCACTTTGCAGGCAGCCTCATGGCTGTCATTCTGCCCTTCTCCCTTTTTTCCTCCTCCTCCTCCTCCTCCTCCTCCTCCTCGCCGCGATCGGGGCCACCAACACCTTCCCAAAGCTGGCTGCTGCGTCCACATTCGCACGACACCCGGATTTGGGAGGCAGTTGGTGTGGCAGCGATGGCTCTCTCCCACCTTTGCAATGTGGGAAACAGGTCAGGCAAAAATGGATGGCCAAAGTCCTGTTGTGGGGAAAAGTGTGATAAGAAACGATGATGCCGACTGGCATGCTTCCATTCTTAATGGAACAGGAGGCTGATGTGATAAAGTCCTTAGAGCAGCGTACCTGGGAGAACGCGGTCCTTCCGACAGGCCGGCCTGGGCTTGACCCTCCACGTGATTCACCCTTCCCCTCTTCCTCCTCCTCCTCCTCCTCCTCCTCTTCCTCTCCGCCACAGGCAAGGCCGCGCTGCGCTGGTCACCTCCTTCTGCATGTTCAAGTACATGGCCCTCTACAGCACCGTCCAGTACATCGGGGTCCTCCTGCTCTACTGGGTAAGGTGATGCCTCCCTGCCCCACTGTGCAATTTAATTTGGGACTGGAATTGCAGGGGGAAGGTGCGAGAAGGTGGTCCATCCTGTGAGATTATCTCAGTGTTTAGGGGAACCCAAGGAGCGCATCCCCAAAAGTAGAAAGGCAGCCCCTGCAACAAGATCCAGCGCCACCTCCTTCCTCTGCTGCCCCACACGTACCCTGTCGCTCCTGGTCCTTGCAAACGCTCCCCACGGCGCCCGCGGCGTCTCCTCTCAGCCCCAGGACCCCAATCTGCTGCCCCAATTCTCCATGTGGCTCCCTTGCAGGAAATCCTGCGATGCCACTAAGAGGCATGGAGTGGGCTTTTGGCTCACAGGTTTTGCATTCCTATTGCTATCTCCACCCACAACCTGCCCATTCATAGCTATGGAAGCCTGTTCCCAGGCATTTCCCTCCATGTGTCTCATCTAGGAGACTGAAGTCTAAGGCGGCTTATCCTCCCAACTTTATTCTCTCAGTTAGTCTCAAAGGTGCTACAGGGTCCCTTGACATGCATGGCTATGTATTGCTCCCTGCACACGGAGGCCACTGTCCATTTGGCTGTCCATCTGGCGTCTCTGTCCAGCTGGGCAAAGCGGCCACTCAGCGCAAAGGCTACCTATCACAACCAGTGAGTAACTCCATGTGCAGAGAGTTAGGCGACACAATCCTCCGTCCGCAGGATGTGCTTGTGTGAGGCGGGCGCCTCGTTGCATGGACTGGCGCCTGGGCATAACGTTTAGGGTTAGGGCAGAGGTCAGGGCTAGGGCTGGTCCTCTCAGACCCTCCAAGGCCTCCATCTCCCTCTCTTTCAGCATCTCAGCTCCTTTGGAAATTACCAGTTTTTGTTCCAAGACCTGGCCATCAATACGCTCATTGGATTGACAAGTAAGCTCTCTGTAGTCACTCAGGCCCCTGTTTTAAACTGTACTGCTTTAAACTGCTTTTTTATTCCTTTTGAACATGTGTTTTAAGTTGTTTTAATATTGAGAATAGTTTAATTCTATATTCATGCTTGACTTTTTAAATCCGCAACTGATTGTGTCTTCCTGCATGGCAGAATGGGGCTGGAATTGATGGCCCTTGAGGCTTCTTCCAACTCTAGGATTATATGACTCTACATGTTTTAACAATATTGTAGTTTTCAGGAAAAAGTGGAGCATAGATAATGATGATGATGATGATGATGATGATTGCCATAATCCTTTATTATGTTATGTAACTTTTTGCATACTTAGCTACATAACCGAAGCACTAAGAAACCCTGTTAGTGAACTGCAAAGCTGCATAATGGGACAATGGCAAGAGTGTCCCAATGCACAACAGGACCTTTGCATAATGGGAGCGATGTGCGTCGGTCCAAAGCGCATTGGCCACTTGTCTGGCTCCTCTGCGTAGTAACGTAACAGCAGCCCTTTACTCGATATGGACCTTACAGAACTGCCCAGTTCTAATTCCTGCAGACACATGCCCACTTACACAGATGTAAGTCTGCCCAATAATGCTAAGCTGATCGTGGAACAGCCAAAAAAAAGGTGAGACAACACCAATTCGTTGCCAGGATGCAAAAGCTGAATCTGGCTGAATGCGTCCCATTCATCCACCCATTCACCCAAATGGATCGTAAAACACCAGAAGGCAAAACACATGGTCCTAAATCCTATCTTTGGGGTTTGTTCTGTTGGCTCAGTTGGGTTGCTTAATCCACTGCTGCCACTACTAAGAGTTACTAGTTACTCCTCCAGTCCTAAGCCTTGGGACCTCTTCAGTCACGTTCCCAGGTGCTTTGGTGGGTCACCTTGGTGCATTTGGTTGATGCCGCCAGGAGAAATGCCTGTGCCTCTCTTTGCAGTGAGCCTGAACGGCGCTTACCCGAAATTGGCCCCCTACAGACCCCCGGCCCGGCTCACCTCCCCGCCGTTGCTCCTCTCCGTGGGGCTGAACCTCCTCTTCAGCCTGGCCACCCAGACCTGTGGCTTTGTGCTGGTCCAGAAGCAGCCGTGGTACTCCCCCGACGGCACCTTCAGGTAGGAGGGACACCTGTCTCAGCCTCACCCACCTGGGCCGATGAATCTCCCGGCCAACTCGATTCCTGCCTGAGGCCTGAGGCGGCCGGGTCAGGGTCAGGGTCAGGGTCAGGGTTTTGGCCGACTGCACCTCCGCCCCTGCCTCTTTCCAGGGCTTGCACTCCAAGCAACACCAGCCACCTGGGGCTCCCCATCTTTCCCGGCATCACCCCAGGAGGCAACAGCAGCATCCCTCCAACGGGAAGAAGCCCTGCGGCTGGGATGGAGGCAGGCGAGGAGGCGGAGAAGGAGGAGGAGGAGGAGGAGGAGGAGGAGGAGGGCTACCGGAGCTACGAGAACAGCACCGTCTGGCTGCTCAGCACCATCAGCTGCCTCATGGTGGCCCTGGTCTTCTCCAAGGGGAAGCCCTTCAGGCAGCCTGTCTTCAGAAACTGTAAGGCCCATGGGGCAGCAGACCGGGGGTGGGTTTGTGGGTGGGGAGACTGGGCCTTGCAGTGGCCGCGCTGTCATTCTGGTTGTGCAGCGCTGCATCACTTCTGGCATCCGGCAACCCCAGGAGTGAGAGACCTCTGAGGACCCCTTGGTCCTCCCCAGCCCTGCTCAGGTCTTGCAAGCCACGGTGGCTTCCTTGGCAGAGGCCCACACACACACCTGTCCTGCAGCCTCCCTCTTTCCCAACTGCCTTCTCCGCTTCTCCAGTGGGTCCTGCCACCTCACGGTACATGCAAAGTACGTAAATGGTCATTCTTTGACACCAGGTTGGCTCCAGCTTTTGGCACCCCTCTGAAGGAGAGCGCTGCAAGAGCCCCGGTCATCAGCATCCCTGCTCACGATTCAGAGGCGTCGTCGCCATGTTAGCCTGGAATATCATACGGAAAGGGATCTTGTAGCACCTTCTTTGAGACTAACTTAGCGAAAGAAGTTGCAGCGTAAGCTTTCGTAGACTTGGCCTACTTCCTCAGATGCATGGAGCAAGTACACTAAGGTCTAATCTGCACTGCAGAAACAGTGCAGTTTGACACCACTTTAACTGCCATGGCTCAGTGCTGTGAAATCCTGGGATCTGTAGTTTCTTGTGGCTCCAGAGCTCTCTGACAGAGAACCACAAATCCCAGAATTCCATATCATTGAGCCATAACAGTTTAAAAAACAGTGTCAGATTGCATTAATTTCTGCACTGTAAACTAAACCTAAATCCACAAAAGCTTCTGCTACAACTTCTTTTGCTCATTTAGTCCCAAAGGTGCTACAAGATCCCTTTGCAGCTCCCTGTTCAGGTCAGTCTTGGCTTCCTTAGCTGCATCTGCACTGCAGAAATAAAGCAGTTTGATACCACTTTAATTTCCATGGCTCAGTGCTATTGAATTCTGGGATATGTAACTTGTTTTGGTAGCATTGCTCTCTGACTGAGAGGGCTAAATATCTCACAAAATCCCAGTGCCATGGTGGTTGAAGTGGCTCCAGACTGCATTAATTCAGCAGTGCAGATGCAGCGCTTGATGGAAGGAACGCATTCCTGCTTCCTTCCGCTCTTCATTTGCCCCAAAGGTGTTTCTCATCTCTCCTCCTTTGCTTATTGCGGTGGAGGTCAGAGGTTGAATGGGGAACCACCCCAATGGGCTACTCTCTGGACCAGCAGGACCCTGCTTCCTGCTCCTTTTGCAAACAAGGCGGACTAGTCCATGGTTAAAGACTTAAATAGTCAAAGAGTCCCCATCCCTTGGATCAACATTGATCGGAACAGAGACTGCGGTCAAGAAATTGGAGGAAGGCTAGGAATGGGAAGGGCGGCCACGAAAGATCTGGGCAAGATCCGCACAAAAGTTAAAATCGCCCAAGCCATGGTATTCCCCATAACCATGTACGGAAGCGAGAGCTGGCAGAGTGACCAGAGGTCCTCCTTTCCCAGGACACATCCTACATTTCAACCTTCTGTCCAGGAGGAATTCCAAAATATCCTCTATTTTGAGCATGAAGCCTGAGTTTACATTGTTTTTAGCTTTCCTTTTGTCATACCCTACATTTTTCTTGACTGTCCTTCATTTTGCGGTGCCTTGTCCTCCTTTGAGGTGAGGGCATGTGGTCACCCTAAACTAAGAGCCGGACAGTTGGGAAAGTGGAAGGAAGGAAGCCAATTCCTTTGGGATAATGTGGGGCTGGAGGAGAGTGCTGAGGAGAGCCAAAAGGACAAAAAGTGGGTCCTAGAGCAGACCAAGCCGGAAACCTCCCTGGAAGAAGCCAGGATGGCGATGATATTAGTTGAGGCTATCGTACTTTGAGAAGGCAGGAAAAGACAAGAGTGCTAGGAAGCTGGAGGGAAGTAGGAGGAGAGGATGGCCACACGCTGCCAGGTGGATGGACATTGGGCAATCGAGGGGTGGCCGCAGCTGCTCTGAGCCTGCAGTGGGGGGTCTTGGAGATGGCCCATCGTCCATGGGTCAGCATGAGTCCAAGCCAACTGGAAGGCAGTTTTCCCATCCCATCCCACTGCCCTTTCCCCTCTGCCCAGCTGAGCGTGCCCCACGGCCATTGTTCTCCTCCCTCCAGACCTCTTTGTCCTGGTGCTGGTGGTGCAGCTGGCCGTTTGCCTCTTCCTCCTCTTTGCCAACATTGAGGACCTCTACGCCCGGATGGATGTGAGTTCCCCTTCCTCCGTCAAAGGAGGCGCAGACCCCTTGGGCCCAGTGCCGCAATGGCTCCTCTGCCAGTCGGAGCTGGATGCGGGGGGCGGGGAGGCAGGTTTGGCATGGTGGGGCAATGGCATCTCTCCCAAGGGGGCGGAGGGGGGTCCTTCCCTTTTTTAATCCAAGCCCAGGAGGAAGCTGGGGGGGGGGTCCCTGCTCACAGTTGAGATTGGGGGCTGGCAGTTTGTGGGGTGGGATCCTTCCCTTGCCTTCCTCCTTCTCTTCCATCTCCATTATTCTTGGAACCACAGAGGTGGAAAGGACCCCAAGGACGTCTACTGCAACCGCTGTGACACCAAAGCAGGAAATCCACCTGGAAAGCACCCCTAAGCTTTGGCTGGAATCATTCCTCAAAGCCTAGGACACTGGGAAATGCATGCATCAGTTTCCCTGCAGAATGGTAGAATTAGGAGGGAGCTGGAAGGGGCCCCAAGGGCCCTAGAGTCCAAACCCTTCGAAGGAAGACACCATCAAAGCCTGCCTCCCTCTGACCGATGGCCATCCAGCCCCTGCTTAAAAACCCATAAAGAAGGAGACTCCAGTGCTTTCCATTGCCAAACAGCTCGCACTGTCAGGAAGTTCCTCTCTTAATGTTTGGAATCGCTTTTCCTGCAGCTTCCATCCATTGAGGCTCCATTGTCTCCTATTCTCTGGAGCAGCAAAAAACAAGCTTTCTCCATCCTCAATATGACACTCCTTCAAATACTTAAACAGGGCTTTCATATCATCCCTTATCCTTCTGTTCCCCAGATTAAACATCCCCAGCTCCCCAAATATTTTCTCATAGGGATTCATGGTTTCCAACCCCTTCACCATTTTAGTTGCCCTCCTTTGGACACTCTCCAGCTTCTCAATGTCCTTTTTGAATTGAGGTGCCCAGAACTGGACACAGGATTATTCCAGGTGAGGCCTGACCAAAGCAGGATAAAGTGGCACCATTATTTCCCTTGAGCTAGACACTATACTTCTCTTGTTGCAGCCTAGAATTGTATTGGCCTTTTTAGCTGACGCATCACATTGTTTACTCATGTTCAACTTGTGGTCTATTTGGACTCCTAGATCTTTTTCACATGTAGTCTTGTTAAACCAGGTGTCTCCCATCCTATATCTGTGCATTTCATCCCCCCCCCCCCCCAAGTGTTATACCTAACATTTCTCCCTGTTGAATCCATTTTGTTAATTTTGGCCCAACTCTCCAACCTGTGTATTTGCAGCAACATTAAACCCTACAGCTGCATAACTTCTGAGTCTCCCCTTGATTTAGTCCAGTAATCCCTGCTATCAGCACATACATGCCTGGAACCCCGCTTCGTGTGCAAGGGATGATGATGAAACCTAGCACCCATCGTGGCCCATCTGGGGGTTGGGGGTGTGTTCTGTGGGGCAGAGGAGGAACATGCCCCCTCCGCCTGCCCAGCCCCTGCTTTTAGCAATGGCCTGCCTGCCTGCCTGCCTGCCTGCCTGCCTGCCTGCCTGCCTGCCTGCCTTCCTTCCTTCCTTCCTTCCTTCCTTCCTTCCTTCCTTCCTTCCTTCCTTCCTTCCTTCCTTCCCTCCCATGGAGGAGACTCAGAAGCAGGTGCCCCCTTGCAACCTGGCCAGTGCAGAGGCACAGCCAGCCAGGAGAGGGCGCCACTGCTGCAGAGGAGCCAGAGGGAGTCAGTCAGTCCCTTGGGAGAAGGCGAAGTCCTGCTCCAGAAGGAGGAGGAGGAGGAGGAGGAGGAGGAGGAGGACTTCTGGAGGCAGCCTCAGAGCCCCAAATGAAAGAACACGTGGAACAGATACTACATCATCATCATCATCATCATCATGACACAAGGGCCCTAACCCTTTCCCTCTTAGACCCATACCTTAAAACCCTCTTCCCCAAGCCAAGGCGACTGGGGCAACTTCCTTACCTTTCCTCTCCAGCTGTGCTCCTCTTAATCCCAAAACTTCACGGGGGGGGGGGGGACACACCTGCAGGGCCCCGAGGATGAGGTGACCTCTGGCCCCCAAGGAAACGGCCGAAGGGGCTTGGACCGAGTGGCCCTTCTTGGGGGCTCCTCCAACTCTGTCTCACGACGGACAACTGGAAGTGATTAAACCATGATAATCCCACAAGTGCGCGAATGGTTTTCACTCGTTGCCAAGATGAAACGTGAATAAAGTGCCGTTATCCTGTGAATAACCGGGCAAGAAACAGTAGCAAAGCATTCGTGGGATTTATTTTCCCGTGAATGACTTTTTGCTGTTTATTGCCTGGTTATTCCCTGGTTATTCATGGGATAATGGCTCTTGTGTTAATATCATTTTAATCGCATTTTAATGTCAATTATGATTCTATGATTCTAATACCTCTGGTTTACATCAACCTTTCCAGGTGAAAGGGGTGAAAATTCAAAATGACCTTAATAGATTAGAAAGCTGGGCCAAAGCTAACAAAATGAATTTCAACATGGAGAAATGTAAAATACTGCACTTAGGGCAGAAAAATTAAATGCACAGATATAAGATGGGGAACACCTGGCTTAACAAGATTTCTACATGTGAAAGGGATCTAGGAGTCCTAGTAGACCACAAGTTGAACATGAGCCAATAGTGTGATGCCACAGCTAAAAAGGCCAATGTGATTCTCGGCTGCATCAATAGAAGTACAGTTGGCCCTTCGTTTTCATGGGGGGTCCAGCTTGAATGGGGCATGCCCCATTGATTTAGATGGAAGTTGCCCCTCCGTGAATATGCAAATATTCAAATATATGCAAATATGCGGATTTCAAGTCCATGAGAATGGTGGGCAACTGTAGAGTGTCTAGTCTAGATGAAGGGAAGTCATAGTGCCACTCTGTTCTGCTTTGGTCAGGGCTCCTCACCTGGAATGACCCTGGGTCCAGTTCTGGGTGCCACGATTCATGGAGCCTCATGAGACTGACCAGCGGTCACATCTGACCAGAGGGGCCCACCTGGAAAGAGCACCTGGAGAGCCAATCCTATTCTATTTTATGTTTTAAATCTTAACTAGTTTAATATTGTTTTAAGGGGAGCGTGGGTTAGGGAATTGATATACGTATTGGTGTTTTTAACTGTTGTAAGCCGCCCCGATTGCGCTGCAGAGGGGCGGGATAAAAATAAATGTTATTATTATTATTATTATTATTATTATTATTAATTCAAAAAGGATGTTGAGAAGCTGGAGCGTGTCCAGAGGAGGGCAACCATTATTGCCCCGTATCCTGTTTTCCGGAGCAGCAAAGGAAAGCACTCTTGCTCCATCCTGATCTTGGCACCCTTCCAACGCTCAGGCGGCCATATTATTCTCCCTTTCTCTCTCTCTTTCCCGCATGTCCAGCTCGTGTGTACCCCGGTTCTCTGGAGGGTCTCTCTGGTCATCATGCTGGTGGTCAACTTTGCGGCCTCTTTTGTTGTCGAGGTGAGTGGGTTTATTTCTCTGCTTTTCCTATTGACGGCCGCCTGCTCTTCTCCTTCCTTCCTTCCTTCCTTCCTTCCTTCCTTCCTCCCCTTGGACCAAGTGGGACCTCACTGGGACCCTGATTTAGGGCTTGATCTGCAGCTTCCCTCCGCATCCGCTCTCCTCTCCCTTTCAGGAAGCCATAGTCGAGAACCGGTCCCTCTGGGGCCTTCTGAAGAGAGCCGCTGGCCACCGGTCATCCAGCCGGTACAAGAAGCTGCGGAGGGACCTGGAGGGGGACTCTTCGTGGCCGCCCCGGAACAAGACGGACTTCTCTGGCGCCACTTACATCAACCCAGGGTTTGAGAGCCACGAGGAGCCGGCCGGCCGGCCTGGAGCCTCAGCCCATGAGACTGACCAGTGGTCACCTGGAAAGGCCACTTGGAGAGCCAGTCCTCTGGTGATGGAGGGGGGCAGCTTCCATTCTGCTTAAGGTCCACCTGGAAGACCATCTCTTGGGCTACTAGCTGGCACTTTTTGGCCACAGTCCCAAGGCAGGACGGGGGAACCGGGGGCGGTGGGGAATGGTCAGTGTGCCAAAAAAAGCCAAATAAGCATCTGGGGCATTTTGAGGGGAAGGCCGGCGGGGGGGGGGCAGAAGGAGGAGGCAGAGTGGTCTTGCCCCCCGACCTCCCAGAGCTGCCCAGGAGGTTTCAGAAGAACACCAGAGACGGAGGGATGTCAGGACCTGCCCAAGACCTGGTCCATCTCACCTGGAACTGTGGGCCCAGGTTTGGGGCTGTGGCTTCCCAGGGCTTCCTAGCCCCACATCAGTCACGAGGGTGCAAAGAGACCCACCCCCAAGAAGAAGAAGGAGAAGATGGGGGTCACGGGAGGCACGGGCGCCATGTGCAAAAAGAGCAGGAAGCCAAGGAGGGCGAGGGACGCTCTCCTGGACCCAGGACTGGCACCGGCCGAGGAAAGATGGGCCCGGATTCGGCCCTGCCCCATTCTCTTGGCTGAAGTGCCTTCTGTGCCCCATGTTGCCCTTGAACTGGAGCTGAAGAATCAGAGTTGGAAGGGGAACCCAAGGGTCATCTAATCCACCCCTCTGCCCATGTGGGAATCCACCATTAACGCAACCCTGACAGGTGGCCATTGAGCCTCCCCGCTTTCCGAGGAGGAAGCCTGCCGTTCGTTCGTTCATTCCTCTGTTGAACAGCTCTTGCCATTGTGATGAATGGGACCCAACTAAAGGAGACGTTTGTTTATTTATTTGAGTTATTTGAGTCCAAGGGAGGAATTGGGTTAAGCCTGAAATCCTCCTCATTGCCTCTTCTGGCAACAGGTCCAATGCCAATACAACTTCATTTTATTTGTCTAGCTCTAGCCAATGCAATCAGGGCTGGACTAACCATTAAGCAAAATAAGCATGGGCTTAGAAGAGCATCAAGGGAAGAGTGACCATTCATCCTCCTTTTCCAGGACCTGCCCTACATTTCAACCTTCTCTCCAGAAGGAATGCCAAAATGTCCTCCATTTTGAGCATGGCTAAGAAGCCCATTGAGTAGCAGCACCACGCCTGCTGTTCCCTTTTGAGAAATACAAATGGGGATAGATAGGATGGATCCTTCTAGAGCTCTTTTGTTCTGAGAGTGGCAGCAGCAGCAGCAGCAGCAGACGGGACTCGCACCCAGAGCTGGGGGCACATTTGTTTCCTCCAGGAGAAAAGGACAGCAAACATGATGTTAGGCAATGGGCTGCTTGAGGACACAATGCAAAGGACAGTTGAAGAGTTTTTCCCCCTTAATTTCAGCACGATGGACAAATGAAAGGAATGATTTAAATGCAAGTCCAGTCAAGGGTTGGTTGCTGGCAGAGTCCAGTTGCTCAGAGTTCTATAAATATATTGCAAAAAGCCAAGAGGATATTTTAATAGAGAAAATGAAGAAAAGATATGGCTGAGTGCCTAATAACATACAGTATATTTAATATAACTTTAAATAAACCATAGACAATGAATGTATATTGATATCATTATTTTTAGCTTTTATTTTGTGAGGTCCTACATGTCTCTCGAATGTCCTACATTTACAGTGCCATGTCCTCCTTCGCAGTTACCCTGATCAAAGGAAGAAAGTTCCCCTTGCTGAACCAGGTTCCATCAAAAAAGACTCCCACAATAAATGAATATATATATATATATATATATATATATATGGGGTGCAGTGGTTTGAGTGTTGGGCTAGGACACTGGGAAAACAGAGTTCGGTTCCTGCTCGGCCATGAAACCCACTGGGCAGCCTTGGGCAAGTCACACTGTCTCAGCCTCAGGGGAAGGCAATGGCAAACCTCCTCTGAGCAAATCTTGCCCCCAGAACCTCATGATAGGTTCACCTGAGGGTTGCCATAAATCAGAAAGGCCTGGAAGGAACCCAGCAGCAGCAAGATTTCTCTTAAACAGAGTCTGGATGGCCATCTGTCACTGGGGATGCTTTGATTGTGAGTTCCTGCATGGCAGAAGAAGGGGCTTGGACTGGATGGCCCTTCTTGGGGTCTCTTCCAACTCTCCTATGGTTCCATGATTCTCCCTGGCCAGCTTTCAGAGCCCTCCTATCTGAAAACTGTCAATCCCATGTGCCTTGGATGGCTCTGACCACGAATGCCACAGAGAGGTCAGGAGGGATATATATATATATATATATATATATATATATATATATATGGATGTCTTTCCAGGTGAGGGCTGTGTCTGGTTCCTCCACAGCTGCCCTGTTTTGGTTTATGAAGAGCCAAAATACAGAAAATCTTTACCCATCCCGACGTCTTTGTCACTCGCTTCTGTGGTCATTGTGTTTGGAGTGCCACAAAGCCTCCACCGTTGGTTAGGGGCTGATGGGAATTGTTGGCCAGAAGTCCTCATCCAAATCCCTTGCCCCAATCCCACCGCTGCTCCTTTTGGGCCTTCATCCAAAGAAGACGGAGGGCAGAGAGACCGCCAAGCTTTCTGGCAGGGATCTCCCAAGCCATTTGGGGGGCAATTTAGGTTCCCTTTGCCAATACAGAGGAGGGTGACCAAAAGGTCAGAAGGTCTGGAGACCATTAAGCCCTATGGGGAGGAGAGGCTCAGGGGGATGCTGGGAATGTTTAGCCTGGAGAAGAGATGGTTTTTAAGAGGGGATATGATAGCCCTCTTTAAATCTTTGAAGGGATGTCACGTTGAGGATGGAGCAAGCTTCTTTTCTGCTGCTCCAGAGCATAGGACCCAATGGAGCCTCAATGGATGGAAGCTCCATGAAAAGAGATTACAGCTCAACATTAGGAAGAACTTCTACCTCTGGAAACCATTAAGCCCAATGAGGAGGAGAGGCTCAGGGGGATGCTGGGAATGTTTAGCCTGGAGAAGAGACATGACAGCCCTGTTTAAGTACCTGAAGGAATGCCATATTGAGGATGGAGCAAGCTTCTTTTCTGCTGCTCCAGAGAATAGGACCCAATGGAGCCTCAATGGATGGAAGCTCCATGAAAAGAGATTACAGCTCAACATTAGGAAGAACTTCTACCTCTGGAAACCATTAAGCCCTATGGGGAGGAGAGGCTCAGGGGGATGCTGGGAATGTTTAGCCTGGAGAAGAGACATGACAGCCCTGTTTAAGTACCTGAAGGAATGCCATATTGAGGATGGAGGAAGCTTCTTTTCTGCTGCTCCAGAGAAGAGGACCCAATGGAGCCTCAATGGATGCAAGCTGCAGGGAAAGATCTCCCAGCTCAACATTAGGAGGCACTTCTATCTCTGGAAACCATGAAGCCCTATGAGAAAGTCTGAGGGAGCTGGGCATGTTTACCCTGGAGAAGAGGCGGTCAAGGGGTGACATGATAGCCGTGTTTAAATATTTGAAGGGATGCCATATTGAGGAGGGAGGGAGCAAGCTTCTTTTCTGCTGCTCCAGAGAATAGGAGCCAGAGCAATGGATGAAAACTATGGAAAAGAGAAACTGGAAAACTATGGAAATCATGAAGTCTTATGAGGAGAGACTTAGGGAAATGCTGGGTCTGTTTAGCCTGGAAAAGAGATGGTTAAGAGGGGATACAAAAGCCCTGTTTAAGTACCTGAAGGAATGCCATATTGAGGATGGAGGGAGCTTGTTTTCTGATGCTCCAGAGAATAGGAGCCAATGGAGCCTCAATGGATGCATATGTCCCTATATATAAGACCCGATGTACCAGGAGGCTCCTCAGATCCCAAAGTGGTTTATTTAATTAATTTCTGCCTGCCTTTCTACTAACGAGGTTGAAGCACAGATTGACACAAAGCACAGTCAGTCCTCTGTATCTGCGGATTCTGCATCCATGGATTCAACCATCCACAGCGTCAAAACGTTCTCTTTTTTAAAAAATAAAATAAAATCCAAACCTTGATTTTGCCATTTTATATAAGGGACACCATTCATATGGCATTGTATATAATGGGACTTGAGCATCCATGGGTTTTGGTATCCACAGGGAATCCTGGACCAAACCCCAGCAGATACAGAGGACCTATTGTGCACAATATTTTAACGCACAACAGCAATTAACTAATAGCAATGTAAAAGCCATTAAATATGCCGTCCTATTAAAACAGCAATAAAGTCTTTAAAAACATTGCAATTAAAATATGGAACCCCAAGAAAAGTCCCCTGGATTCTGGCCAGTTTCCTCTGGCATCCCTACCAAAAACACCTGGCTGAAATAAGTTTGTTGGGCTGACTCTGGGCCCCATCATCCCCTTGGACTATCTCTCCCATCAGGTTAACCCCTCGCTGGCATTTGCAAAGTAGGCCTGCTTGCAAGGCTGTTGTGCAGGAGAGCCGCGTGGGCTGCCATTATCACACTCCTCCGGGGCAAATTAATAGGTTCGTAGGCCTCACACCCTTTTTGGCTGACAAACCCAAGACAGCGAGGCTGACAGAGGGAATCATCCGGGTGCGGATCCTTTCGTCCATTATCGGGGAGGGAATAATACATAGTGCGGCCTCCTCTCTAAAGGAAGGTCAGTTCCAGAAGGGTCTGGCCAAGCGAGGGGCCTTAAGGTCAAGCAGCGAGCGTCCGGTTTCCCTTTGGGCCCTTTCAGAAACCCAAGTGTCAGGGCTGTGGCTCCATCCGCACTGCAGGATTAATACAGTTTGACACCGCTTTAATTGCCATGGGAGGGAGGGAGGGAGGGAGAGATGTACTTGGAGCTCTCTGACCGAAAAGGCCAAATACCTCACCAAAAAAACCCACAAACCCCAGAATTCTGTGAGCATTGCGCCACGGGGGTTAAAGCGGTGTCCAAGTGCATCAACTCTGCAGTGCGGATGCAGCCTGGGACCTGCTTGAGAGCAAACCATTTCCAGCCTGTGGACTGTGGACGTGAGACCCATCCGTGGATTAGCGGTTCGAGTGTTGGACTATGACTCTGGCCAATAAGTCACACTCTCTCAGCCTCAGGGGGAGGCAATGGCGGCAAATCTCCTCTGAAGAACTCTGGCCATGAAAATGCTCTAATAGGGTTTGGAGAACCGGCGATTTGAGCGTCGGACCAGGACTCTGGGAGACCAAGGTTCAAATCCCCGGTCGGCCATGGAAACCCTCTGGGTGGCCGCGGGCACATCACACTCTCTCAGCCTCAGACACCCCCCCCCCGAACAAATCCTGCTAAGGAAACCACCTGAGAGGGTCACCTGAAGGCACACAACCGCAACCTTTCCTTAAATCCGGCCTTCCACACCCGGATGCGGATGCCATCCCCAGAGGGACTCAATGCCCCACACTCCTCCTCTCCGGCTTTTAAGCAGGATTACAAGTCCAAGGAGAATTAAAATCCAAACAGAAAACAGGGAACAAAGCATCATCATCATCAGCATCTGCAAGAAGGAAGGAAGGACAGACAGACGCAGCATAATAGACAGTACTAATAAGCCACACAGAGATACGCGTAGTATATTCATTCGCCTGATGAGGAGGAACCAACGAGGAAATTACTTACCGTACCTAAAGGAAAGACTCACAAAGAAAGTCAGGAAAGCAGCCTCAGGACTTTTTTGATCCTCCAGGACCCTGGGATTTGTAGTTTTGTGAATTACGGTTGCGTTACGCAGAGGGGCAGGATAAAAATGATGATGATGATGATGATGATGATGATGATGATGATGATGATGATGCTGTACCAGCACTCTTTGGCAGAGAAGGCCAAAGGCCTTGGAAAAGTGCAAATCCCAGGGTTGTATAAGATGGAGCTGCAGCACTTGAAGTGTTTTCAAACTGCATTATTCCTGCAGTGTAGAAGAGATGCACCCTCACTCTCCCTTTTCCCAAACTCAGCCTGTGCAACCTGTTTAACGGCCTTTTCCAAAGGAAGCCCCTTCCCACCATGAGTCCCACAGAGAAGACAAGAAGAGCCCTAAAGGTGCGCAGTCCCAAGGCCTTTGGGGTCCCCTATTGCTATTCACAGGTGACCGACCTTAGATGGCGGAAGGCCAGGTGCGGTCTTTCGAGGCAAGGTACGTGACAGCCCATGCCCGACGTACCTAACCTGGAGCCAGCATCGTCTGGTCAGTGTTTGGAGTATTGGAGAAGGGCTGCCAAAGGCCATGCTCAGCCTTGGGAAACCATTGGGTGACCTTGGCAAAGTCCCACTCTCTCAGCCTAAGAGGAAGAAGGCAAAAGCAAACCTTGCCAAGAAAACTCCATCATAGGGTCACCACAAACCTTGAAGGCACATAACAACAACAACAACAACAACAGATTTGTAAACCTACAGAACAATCTCTAAACACAACAAGAACCATTGACAAAGCAATCCAAAGAAACATCCAGCATCTTGTTTATCTTTGGGTTAATTTTGCTTAAGCCTATCCAGAAGCAAGCATGCACAAGACTGAAAACCAAAGACTGTTAAAAGACAATATGAAACTCATTATCTACCTGGTTCAAAGTGTAGATAGAGGGTCTTTTGGTGCAGTTCAGCCACGAAGGTTGGACAGTCACAAGGGAAAAAGCAATACCATTCCAGGTTGTTAAAAATAAATAAATAAAAATAGAAATAGAAATGGCGAAAAATCAGAGACATTCAGAAGGATATAAGTTATATCGAAACATTGGGAAAGGAGAGGAAATTAAGCCCAGTAATTGTCTCCAAGCTATCCAAAATTCTTCTCCAAATGAAAGGAGGATCAGGATTCCAGCAAAGTGCAGCAAAGGATGTCCCCCATTCTCTCTTCTCTCAAAAGGATTCTGCAAACCATCAGCGCAAGGAAGGAGACGGTTGGTTCCTTCGGAGGCCCATTTGGGCACAACCAAAGGTCTGACCCAGCTCCGCCTGGAAGGACTGATTAGCTTAATCTTTATCTTAGCCCCTTCTTCTTTGGAGCTTCTGCAGGAATTGTCCTTCCGCCGGCTGGAAAGGAAGGCCAGCTTTTATCTAGAGAGCATCCTTTGCATCTTGTAAATTGCTGTATAACAAGTCCAAAAAGGAGGAAACTCCTGTATCTTCTTTCCTGATCTCGCACTGCCATTCTCCCAGTTTTCGGGTGAGGCTACACCCAAACCTCAAGGGCAAGCCAAGCCACTTGGTGGTGGGTGATTTGGGCCAGCTCTTCTGCCTCTGTCCTTTGCATTTTGCAGGTCAGGCCAACGGTGGGGAGATCAGTTCTCCCAAAAGCAGCGGGGATGGACGACAGCGGATGGACGGGGAAGAGGCAAAGAAGGAGACGGCGGTCAGAGGTCCAGCAGTCCTCCAGTTCTGGAGGTAGGCGCTGGCTGGGATTCTGGTGGCCCATCTGCCGCCCACCCACCCCCGTTGCCCTGGTCAAGCCGTGGGGCTGGAGACTTCCCACCCGTCCTGCCAGGATGGACTGACCGCTGGACCACCGGCGGTCTGCCATGCTGAGAGACCCCAGTGCCCTCCATGCAAGCAAGGCTGCCCTGCCAGGAGTGGGTCAGCGTTCGGCCTTGGCTCTGCTCCGTTTGCCACCGGCCAGAGTCATTCAGCTCTGGGTTTCTTTCTGGGATCTGGGTTTCTTTCAGGGCAGCTAATTTGCTTCTGGAGGAACTTTCTACATTTCTACCATCATGAAGGAAGAGGTCACTCACTGCCTGCCAGGAGACCTGGAGTTGGAAGGGTCAGAACCAAGGCCAGAGGTGGACACCATGTGGCTCGGACACTGCATGTGGCCTCAAGACCACGTTTATGGCCCTGGCTGGACAGTTTTTAGGCTAGGAGAAAAGTGACATTGCCGCCTGCAGGGCGCTCAGCTCTTTATACTCCTTCCTTCCTTCCTTCCTTCCTTCCTTCCTTCCTTCCTTCCTTCCTTCCTTCTTCCTTCCTTCCTTCCTTCCAAGCTATTTTTACCAGACTGGAAGTGGTGCCATTCCTTATGGGGGGGGGGGGGGCTGGGGGACGTGGTGGGTCCTTCTGGGAGGAACTGGTCCTCAGACCCCCGGAGCCTGACAGCCCCAGAAGACTGATGGGTATGAATGGTTTTCTGACAGCTTTGGGGTTTTTTCCTATCCTACCCTTGGCCAGAGAGTCTCCTTATGCGTCCAGCTTCGTTCTTTCACTCCTTGCATCTGAGGAAGTAGACTCAAGTCTACGAAAACTCATGCTGCCAGCTTCTTTCTCTGAGTGATGAGT
This sequence comes from Phrynosoma blainvillii, assembly GCA_026167975.1. Taxonomy (NCBI): domain Eukaryota; kingdom Metazoa; phylum Chordata; class Lepidosauria; order Squamata; family Phrynosomatidae; genus Phrynosoma; species Phrynosoma blainvillii. The sequence continues at coordinate 2,344,196 of JANUYF010000003.1, forward strand.
CTGAAAGGTGCTACAAGATCCCTTTGCAGACTAGTATTTCCCAGGCTAACTCCTGTTAGTTGCCCTGGATCTCATTCTGGGAAAAAGTCGGGACACGCATGCCATCAACCAACCAACCAACCAACCAACCAATCAATGAATCCAATGCCTTTGAATTCCTGAAGCGCTGGCTGATCTCTGGATGAGGAAATGGTTGAGTCAATTGTGTCACGGTTGTTCCTGGGCATCTTCCATCTCTGAGCAGCTCCTTTGCTTTTAAGGGAGTGTGTGTCTGTGTGTGTGTGTGTGTGTCTTTGTGTGTCTGCCTTTGTATGTGATCAGATGAATGGGATGATGACACAACTGGACAAACCCTGCTGGACGGAAACCTCAGGCCGAATGCGGCCAAAAAAGGGTCAAGCAGCCGCTTGAAGGCCTCTTCTGTCCTGAGGGCTGCGGGAAGATCGCAACAGGAAACTTTCTCTCTTTTGGCCTGATCCTCGTTAATACTCTTGATTGAGGGTTCCCAAGGGATCTTAAGCATTGGAGTCTTGACCCCATTTTTCCTCCGCATTTTTGGGGAGGAATAGTTCTCCCCCGTCTTCATCTAGCCTGGGACGGAGGGGCTTGACCCCACACTTTTTGGGGGCCGTGTTCAATCCAATGGTAGAAGACCCCTTGGTTCTGAAGTTATACTTTTTTGTTTTGCTCAAATTCTCTTCAGTTGAAGCGGTTGCTTTATCTCCTTCTAATCAGTCCGGAAGAGGTTTTCTGATTGATTCACCAATGGATCCCTGAGCCACAGGGATGACAGGGATCCTTGTCTTTTTGTGCTGCCAATGGATCTTTTTTAGTATCTTCTTCCTCTGTTGTCAATGGAGTGTAATGCAGGGCCAAAAATGGCCTCTGCCCCAAGGAGATCCCTCTGCACCATCCTAACTGACAACAACAACAACAACAACAAGGACGTCTTGACAAAATCCAACATCGTCACATTTTTCTTTCTTTCTCCTGTATCATTTTTAAACACCTTTGCCTGATGAAGAAGCCAGTGGAGCCCTGAAAGCTTGCATCGTGCATTTTGTGCACTTTGGTTGGCCCAATAAAGGTATTGCTGTTTTGTGGATTTTTTTTTTTTTTTTTATTTTATTTTTAAAAAACATAAAAAATCCACTTAAAATATATTCTTAGTCATCTTTACAGTACATTTACCCATAGTTCAGACTTCTCAATAGTTCTTTGAAAGTAAGTACATTTTTTTCACATTTTGCATACATCATTTCTGTATCTATTACTTCTATCATCATCTCAGATCCAGTTCATTTACACAATCTTAATAACTACTTTGCTGCTTTATTCCCATTTTCTATTTATATATTCTTCCACTGGAGCCCACTCTTCCTCAACCAATTCCACATTCTCATTATTCAATAACCTTGTCAATTTGTCCATTTCCTTCATCTCTAACAATTTCAATAGCCATTCATCTACCGTTGGAGTTGTCTCCTGTTTCCATTTGGAGGCTATTAGTATTCTTGCTGCCGAGACCATGTAAAGTATTAGTCTCCAATATTTTCTAGTTATATCTGCTTCTAGTTTGTATGTCATATTTAATAAATATAATTCTGGATATAATTCAAGACCGTTTTTAAGTATGTCTTCCATCGTCATGTGTATTTTTTTCCAGTACCTTTTCATTTTGGGACATCTCCACCAAACATGATACCAAGATCCAACATTGCTTTTACATTTCCAACATTCGTTCTTTTGTAGTTTATAAATTTTTGCCATTCTAGCAGGGGTGAGATACCATCTTTGTTCCATTTTCCATTGATTTTCTCTTATGTCTTGAGAGCGAGTAAATTTTCTTGTCATTTTCCTTGCTTTCTCCCAATGATCTACCATTATTGTCTTACCAATGTCTGTTGCCCACTTGATCATATTGTCTGATATTATTTCTTTTTCCTGTCTCTGACACATTAATATTTTATATAATTTACTTATTCTCTTCTCTCTTGTCCCCAGCCAAATTTTATCTATGTCTTTCAATTCTTCTTCCACCCCTTGCAGCTTAATATCCATTTTAAATCTTTCCTTTATTTGGGTATATAATAACCAGTGCATTTTATCATCTAAGTGTTGAATCTCAGACATAGCTTTAAGTTCCAATTGGTTTCCAATCTTCTCCAGTATCTCTTTATATTTTAACCAAATTCGAAGGGCTGTCCATCTTCCAAAAAAAGCTTCATGTGGTGAAGTCCATAAAGGTATTTTAGTGTATATTATTTTTTTCAGTTCTTTCCAAGTTTTAAGTAAGCTTCTTCTTATTACGTGGTGTTGGAATTCTTTGTGAACTCTATCCTTATCATAACATAAGTATCCATGCCATCCGAATCTGTTGTTGAATCCCTCCAAATTCAATATATCCTGGTCTTCTAATGTTATCCATTCGGATAGCCAATCTAAAACATTCGCTTTGTGGTAGAGTTCTAAATCTGGTACATTCCTCCCTCCATCTTTACTTTGTCTTGTCATTGTTAGCCAATTGATTCTCGCTTTTTTACTTTTCCAAATAAATTCCTTCAAATCTTTTTGCCACTCTTGAAATATTTGCCTGTTATGTATTATCGGGATATTCTGAAATAAAAAATTTAATTTGGGTAAAATCATCATTTTTATCGTCTCTATTCTTCCTGATAATGATAGCTGAATTTTACTCCAATTTGTCATATCTTTCTTGATTTCTCTCCATTTTGGTTTATAATTGTTTTCGAATAAATCTACATTCCTTTTGGATATCCATATCCCCAAATATTTAGTTTTATTTACAACCTTACAATGCGTTTCTTCAGCTAATTCTGTTTCTTCTTTTTTTGTCATGTTTTTTGTAATTATTACTGTTTTGTCATAATTTATTTTAAATCCGGCCCTATTCCCAAAATCTTCTATCATTCTAAACGTTTCTTTTATATTTTCTATTGGGTCCTCCAATATCAATACCACATCATCGGCAAAGGCACGTAACTTATATTCTTTTCCTTTAATCTTCATTCCTCTAATGTTTGGGTTTCCCCTTATCTGATTTAGTAATGTCTCCAACACCATTATAAAAAGAAGAGGTGATAACGGGCATCCCTGACGCGTCCCTTTGCCGATATTAATTTTTTGTGATTTGTTTCCATTTATCACCAGGCTTGCTGATTGCTCACTATATATTTCTTTAATCCAATTACAGAATTTTTCTCCCAACTTCATTTTTTCACATATTTTTATCATAAAAGTCCAATTTACGTTATCAAAAGCTTTCTCTGCATCCAAAAATATAAGTCCCAATTTTTTGTCATTATTCTTTTCATAGTATTCAATCACATCTACTATTGTTCTTATATTGTCCTTTAAATATCTTTGAGGTAAAAATCCCGACTGTTCTTTTTTAATTATTTGTGAGAATATTTTTTTAAGTCGTTCTGCCATTATTAATGCAAATATTTTGTAGTCTGTATTTAACAAAGATATCGGTCTGTAATTCTTAGCTCGCAATTCATCTCTTCCCTCTTTATGAATCAGTATTATGTTTGCATTCTTCCAGGTATCAGGAATTCCATCTTTTATTATCCAATTAAATGTATCACACAATGGTTTTTTCAATTCCTCTATAAATGTCTTGTAATAAACAGCCGTATATCCATCTGGTCCTGGAGCTTTGTCCAATTTCAGCTTTTTTATTGCTTGTTCCACCTCTTTTTCAGTAAAGTCCTTATTTAATCTTTCCCTTTGATCCTCTGTTATCTCTGGTACGTCTTGTTTATTTATATACTTTTGAGTTTCCAAAGGTTCTATATCATCTTTCCCATATAGCTCTGTAAAGTATTTATAAAAAATATCTTGAATTTCTTGCTGAGTATGGACTACTTTGTTATCATCCTGTATCTTTGTTATTAATCTCTTTTCCTTTTCTTTTTTTAATCTATAAGCTAACCATTTGCCCGATTTATTTGCAAATTCAAAATATTTTTGTCGTACAAATTTCATCTTTTTTGCAATTTCTTCTGATAATCTTTTATCCAATTGATTCCTTAAATATTTCAATTGTTTATCTTTCTTATCATTTGTAGGATCTGCTATTAATTGTTCCTCAAGACGCTTAATTTTATCTTCCATAGATTTAAATTCTTGTTCTCTTTGTCTTTTTATCTCAGCAGCTCTTGAAATTAGTATCCCACGTATTACTGCTTTGCTGGCATCCCAAATCGTTTTTGCTTTGATCAATGTTTTATTATTGATTTCAAAGTATTCTCTAATACTTAAACTCAATTTTGTCACAAATTTTTTATCTTTTAAAAGATAATCATTTAACTTCCATTCAGTTTTTTTCAATGATTTGTTTAAAGTTAATACAATTGCGTTATGATCCGATATTGTTCTTGGTAGAATTTCCATCTCTTTTATTTTAGTCTTCATGTTGGCTGAAGTAAAAAACATATCAATTCGTGAGTGTGATTTGTAAGATTCTGAAAAAAAAGTATATCCTTTACTTTTGGAATATAAATCAGTCCATACGTCTGTTAAGTTTAGTTGTTCCACTAAATCAAAAAAAGATGTTGGGAGTTTCCCTTGGTTCTGCTTGATTTTCTTTTTTGATGTCCTGTCCATTTTAGGGTTTATTACCCCATTCCAGTCTCCCAGTAAAATTAAATTGTGTTCGTCCTGGTGTACTCTTAAAATTTCTTCCTTCAAATTTGCATAGAAAGAGGCTTGCCTTTCTTTAGGACTATATATACATACTAAGAGGTATTTCCCTTCCTCTGTTTGTACTTCCACGCCCAAGTAATGTCCTTTTTGGTCCTTAAATAATTCAATCGCTTTATAGCTTTTTTGAATATATAATACAATTCCAGCTTTCCTTTTCTCATTTGTAGATGTAAACATCTGTCCTAGTTTCTTATTTACTAAGTATTTTGTCTCATTTCTTCTAATTTTAGTTTCCTGTAAACAAATAATTTGCGGCCTCTGTTTTTGTAATAAATGAAATGTTTTACTCCTTTTGTGTTTTGAGTTCAGTCCTTTTATATTCCATGAAATAATTTTCATAGCCATTTCCATTTTGTGTTATAAATTTAAATAATGCTAATTTAAGTTCCTGCTGAATCCTAAAGTTGGCCTTCTTCCTCATCCTCATCTACTTGACCTCTATCCTGCATTTCCTCTTCATCACTTGTATCACTATCCAGTTTCCCTTGTAGATCCTCTTCAGTATATAACGCACATGCTCCTTGTTCCTGCAATTTTTCCGCCAATTCCTGTTGGCTTTCTAATTTGGTTCTATACCTGGTCTTCATCTTTCCTTCCTGCGATGGTTCATTCGAATCTCCAGCTTGTTCTTGTTTCCTTGATTTCAATTTCTTCAAAAATTCTCTAGCTTTTTCTACTGAGTTGATTCTATAGCGCCTTTGTCTATATGTCAGGGACAAGCCTTCCATTCTATCCCACGCAAATCGTATTCCTTTTCTCACCAGCTCCTGCGTTAAAAATTTGTATTCTTGACGTCTTCGAAGTATTGCCATTGGTACATCCTTGTAAATTTTAACCAATTTCCCTTCTATCCAAAATTCTTTATTATAGCTGGCTTGTAATATTAACTCTTTTGTTCTTATTCTGGTGAATGTTATAATTAAGTCCCTAGGCATGTTTTTTTCTTTTGCTGTTTTGGAATTCACACGAAATATCGTGTCTGTTTCTCTCCTTATTTCCTCTTGAGTTATTTCAGTAAGCTCTGCCAGTGCTGCTGTTATTATTCCAAATAAATCTTTATTTATAGATTCTGGTGCCCCTCTAAGCTTAAGGCTCTTTTCTCTATGACGGACCTCTTGTAACAAGTTTATATTACTTTCTTTCTTTTGTTGTTCCATCAATTCTGCTGTTGTATTCTTTAGTTCTTTGGACGTTTCTTTTAATTCTTCCACTTCTCCTCTTATTCCCTCTATTTCATCTGTTATTTTACTTAGTTTGGTTCCAAATTCCGATAATTCCTTATGCAATTCCTCTCTGGTTTCTTTTCTTGATTGTTCCAATTCCACCTTTATTTCCACTCTAACTTCCTCTCTCATTTTCTGGAAAGCCTCCAGCAGTGACTGCATTGGATCCTGTTTTCCAGTTGTGTCTGTAGATGCTCTCCTTTGAGTGTTACTCATTGGGGGGGTGGGTGGTTTCTTTGCTCCTGAAGCCATGTTGTTAAGGACACAGCAATATATCACAGTATACTTAATACAGTCAATTAATAAGACAAATTGCTTATCTGAAAACAAATTGCTTATCTAGGTGTAAATCACTATAATTCACTATAACTTACTTTTAGCCTATGCTTAAAATAGAAGGTTAAAAAAAAGAAAAGAAAAACAAAACAAAACAGGAAAGCACAAAATTAATATGTATATTAAAATTTACACTTCTTTCTTCTGTTTCTTCTTAAAAAAAATATAAATTTTTAAAATTTAGATATAATATGCCTTCTATATAATTAATATTAAAGGAAGATAACTGAAACAAAGTCAATCTATTAAAACATTTAGTTTTAGTAACTTGATCTCCGGCACCAGCCCCCCAATAGGTTCTTATCTCTAAGTTATTTGTATTCTTTCTAAATTAAGTATTTAATTCTTCTACTTTGTGAGACTGTATTCTTCTGTTTCTTGTTCCCTTTCTTATCTTCCTTTTAACAATATCTCCTTGTGAAGTGCTTCAGATCCTCTGTCGACCCCTCCACCGTCCTCCTTCCGTCGCAATCTTTCTCTTGAAATTTCTCGCTACTGGGGTCTTCCCTCTGTTGTCCCCTCCCCCGTCCTCCTTCCGACGAAATCTTTCTTTATTATTCTTATTATTCCTTAATATTGTTGTCTGTTGCCCCCTCCTCCTGTCCTCTTTCCGGCGCAAGCTCTCTTATATTTCTCTCACTGCTGGTACTTCAAGCCGTGGCTTTCTCAGCACTTCCCACTTCAAAAAGCTTTATCTCTATAATTAGCCTCTATTCCTTGCTTTGTTTCTTCCAATTTTAACACAAGCATTAATTAAAAAGTGATGGAAATATTAACATCCCAAATTTCTTTAACCTCTCTGAAGTCCTCTTGGACCACTTCCAAAAATGACTATGTCTCGTGGTTTGTTTTGTCTCTCTTTTATAATTACTTTTCTCTAGTGCCTCCTTGGCTCTGCTTATGCTTCTTCTATCTCAAAGTAGACTTAATTATTTTTTGTTATTTTTGTATTTCTCCCCCCTTTTATTTGGGGTTTTCTTCCTTCCCTTCCTGTCCTAAAAGGCAAAAAAAGGGATTTCTTCCTGACAAAGGAGGTACTCACTTCTCTCCCCCAATATATTCAAGCATTCGCCATCTTGCCTCCTTTTAAACTCGGAGTCCTTTAATTAATTAATTAATTGTCCGTGCGGGAAGGGTGTTTTATATTTCTCTTTCCCAATCCAGATTAGTATTAATGAGTTGAGTTCTTTAAAGTTTATTTTCTACTTTGAAGCAATCTTGTTGCTTTAAGAGAAAGAGTCTCATGCCTTTAAATTAATTATATCTGCCGGCTCCGCTTTCACTTTCAGCCTCCTCTGCTGTTAATAGAGGCTAGATAACAATATATCAAAATCGTCAAACTTTCACAGTTAAAGCTGCTCCCTTCTAATTTGAGAGGTCTTTGAACAGAAAGCAATTGTATGCACTTACTTTCTCCGATGTCCTTTGAAGTTCTATTCCTCCAGAAAAAAAGTTTAAAAAGGCAGGTGGCAAGGCTAATGGCGACTGCTACCAGAGCGGGGCTGGCTGCTCATAAAAATCCAGTCTTCTGCCTCGATCCACAACGATCTTGGCTATCAGCCCGGATCTAGCGAGCCCCAAACACGATCCTTTCCCAAGGATCTTTTTGGGGATTCTTAAAATCCCCTCTTCCCCACCCAGGCGATCCGCGGAGAGCCCTCACTGCGAACCGATCGCCTTGCCGTCCCCTGCTGGAAGCCGCTGTTTTGTGGATTTTGGATGTTATTGTTCTTTGCTGTTTGGCCAACACTGCTACCCCAGATATGTTTTTAGGGATCCTCTCAGGCCAGAGGACAGGGTATCCACAATGGCCATGTTTAATTCTGTCCTGCCTCGCTTTTATGGGATTTGTCACTGCTCCTGCAATGTGAACTCAATTGCGCAGCCAATTTCTGTCCGGGTGGCGGATGGCGTTCTTCTGCGCAGCTGTTTGTCCCGAGCCGCCTCCGGCCCACGCTTTGCCCCTTCCTTCCTTCCTTCCTTCCTTCCTTCCAATGGCATCGTTCTCTCTTTCCCTCATCAGAAAGGGATCTTTGTTTGGAGGGTGATCTTCTGTTCCGATAAGGTGCCAGGTCACTCATCCAACCTTTTTAACGATGGGTTGGGCAGCCCTCCTACGGTGACAGATGATGCCTATCTCCAAATTATCAGGTGTTTATCTTTTATTTTTTAAAAACAATTGTTAATGTATAAACAAACTGTTAACTAACAATAACAACATTGGTGAAACAACATCCACATATTAAAACAAAAAGAAAGAAAGAAAGAAAGAAAGGGGGGGGGAACCAACCCCTGATACAAAGCACCCCAACCACCCGCCACCAAAGTCAATGTCAATGTCAAACATCCATTATGTAAAAACAAAAAGCTCTGAGGCTTCCAGCCCATATAATTTGCAGTAGATTACATCTTTCCTTGTCACAATATCGACACCTAACCATTATACTCAGTTTCATTGCCAACATTACAAAGCAAGGGAATGACATTTACATATCGAATCCTTAAATAGCCACATCCCTCTCAACTTCTTCATATACGGTACTCAATAAAAGGTTTCCAAATTTCCACAAATCCCTTTAAATCTCTTCCTCTAAGTAGATTGGTCAATTCCGCTAATTCCGCCAGATCCATCGTTTTGTCCATCCATTCGGAAATATTTGGGTTCTCTTCTGTTTTCCAATTTCTTCCAAAGACAAGTCTTGCCGCTGTAACCAAATAACATATTAATGTTTTATATCTTCTTTCATTCACGTTTTCATGATCAATCATATTAAGCAGATATAATTCTGGGTCTAAGGGCTATATCTTCCCCAAGATCTTTTGTATAGCAGAATTAATTCTCATCCAGTACTTCTTTGCTAATAATAATTTATAAGTTATATAGATTATTATTAAGATTTAATACAGAAGAAGAACAGGTCAAGGACTGTATGGTGAGATGGGCAAGGAATCTAGGACACAACATAGAATTGGACCGATGGGGAAAATTATGGACAAAGGAGTTAAAATTTATCTGTAGCTATGGCCTGATGTAAATTTTTTATAAAATGTTTTTCAGATGGTACTTAACCCCTGACAAATTGGCAAAAATGCATACAGGGATTAATAATAAACGTTGGAGATGTCATCAAGAGGTGGGAACTTTTTATCGCCTTTGGTGTACATGCAAGAAAGCGAAGAAGTATCCGGTGTTTATGAAGCCGATCAATCCTTAATTCGGGATTTCTGTCCCAGTCCTGTTCTTGATGGCCAAAGGCAACAAATAGCCCAGAGTGCCTCCGCTTCCTCCTGTCCATTTTTCCACAAAGAGACAGGACCAGGTCCCATATGAAGAAAGAAAGAAAGAAAGAAAGAAAGAAAGAAAGAAAGAAAGAAAAGTGCAAGTGAACTACATCATTAAGACAAAACCAGTAAAAAGAAATATTGCAGTCAAAAGGAAAAGCGAGAGGCAATCCCGCAAACTATGGAGCAGTCAGTCTCAAAAGGGGAAAAGGGCAGGTCTAGTGCCTCTCCGCAACCCTAAAAACCGCTGTCTTTTACTGCTTTTGCATCCTCAGTTCTTGTGAGAGAGAGAGAGAGTTTTGCATTCGGATTGCTTCCCATTTTATAAATAAACTAAAACAAATTTGGAACCCGCTTCTGGAGTTCTTTCGGTTCAGAAGAGGCTTTGTTCCCAGCTTTATGTTACCAGAGCCCTCTTGCACATCCTGTCGAGATAAATCGATTTCCCCATGGCATTCAGTTTGTGGGAGCCCTCTCAGGACCCCCTGCAATTTAGGCAACAGACGGGCCAAAAGGACTGGGATGGGACCGGACCGGACCCAATGGCACCAGGACCAGGGTGACCGCACGGGTCCGGTCCTGATCAGGGCTGCTGCTGCGCTCCTGAACCAGGCCACCGGAAGGAGTGCGCTATATCCGTTCTTTTTGGCGCGGTTCTTCTTGCTTGGCGTGGAGTCGGCGCGGCTTCTGGCTGCGTTCGGGGGTGCATCGTCAAAACGCCCGAAGCCGTCATTTTTTGCCCGTGTGTTTTGGTCCAGAGTCTCCTTCTGTAAGGCACCGTGAGCCGGCTCTCAGCCATTGAGGAGCCAAGAGACGAGGCCTTTCTGGCCTGTGGGACTCCCTGCCACTGGAGGTCCGCTTGGCCGCTTCCCTGCGCTCTTTCCACTGGCGGATGGAGACGGTTCTGTTTAGGAAGGCTTTTGATTCGCAGATTTTATGGAATGGTAATCTGTGTGAAAATTGTATGCTGTTTTCTTATCTATTTTATTTTATTTATTGAAATTACATTTTAAATACAGTGGGCCCTCAGTATCTACAACTTGCCATCAGCGGATCCGAGCATCCACGGACGTTGTCCCCAATGGCGGCAGGGGCACACGGCCACGCCATCCTTAGGGACAATGGGACACCTGAAATCCCAGTGGTCTCCTATGGACACGGCCACGCCACCCTTAGGGACAATGGGACACCTGAAATCCCAGTGGTCTCCTGGGGACACGGCCACGCTGCCCTTAGGGACAATGGGAAACCTGAAATCCCAGTGGTATGCTATGGACACGGACACGCCGCCCTTAGGGACAATGGGACACCTGAAATCCCAATGGTCTTCTATGGACACGGACACGCCACCCTTAGGGACAATGGGACACCTGAAATCCCGGTGGTCTTCTATGGACACGGACACGCCACCCTTAGGGACAATGGGACACCTGAAATCCCGGTGGTCTCCTATGGACACGGACACGCCGCCCTTGGGGCCAATGGGACACCTGAAATCCCAGTGGTCTCCTATGGACACGGACACGCCACCCTTAGGGACAATGGGACACCTGAAATCCCGGTGGTCTTCTATGGACACGGACACGCCACCCTTAGGGACAATGGGACACCTGAAATCCCGGTGGTCTCCTATGGACACGGACACGCCGCCCTTGGGGCCAATGGGACACCTGAAATCCCAGTGGTCTCCTATGGACACGGACACGCCGACCTTAGGGACAATGGGACACCTGAAATCCCAGTGGTCTCCTATGGACACGGACACGCCGCCCTTGGGGACAATGGGACACCTGAAATCCCTGTGGTCTCCTATGGACACGGACACGCCGACCTTGGGGACAATGGGGCACCTGAAATCCCAGTGGTCTCCTATGGACACGGACACGCCACCCTTAGGGACAATGGGACTCCTGAAATCCCGGTGGTCTTCTATGGACACGGACACGCCACCCTTAGGGACAATGGGACACCTGAAATCCTGGTGGTCTCCTATGGACACGGACACGCCGCCCTTAGGGACAATGGGACACCTGAAATCCTGGTGGTCTCCTATGGACACGGACACGCCGCCCTTGGGGCCAATGGGACACCTGAAATCCCAGTGGTCTCCTATGGACACGGACACGCCGACCTTAGGGACAATGGGACACCTGAAATCCCAGTGGTCTCCTATGGACACGGCCACGCCACCCTTAGGGACAATGGGACACCTGAAATCCCAGTGGTCTCCTATGGACACGGACACGCCGCCCTTGGGGCCAATGGGACACCTGAAATCCCAGTGGTCTCCTATGGACACGGACACGCCGACCTTAGGGACAATGGGACACCTGAAATCCCAGTTTTCTCCTATGGACACGTACACGCCACCCTTAGGGACAATGGGGCACCTGAAATCCCGGTGGTCTCCTATGGACACGGCCACGCCGTCCTTAGGGACAATGGGACACCTGAAATCCGAGTGGTGTTCTATGGACACGGAAACGCCGCCTTTAGGGACAATGGGACACCTGAAATCCCAGTGGTCTCCTGGGGACACGGACACGCCGCCCTTAGGGACACCTGAAATCCCAGTGGTCTGCTATGGACATGGCCACGCCACCCTTAGGGACACCTGAAATCCCAGTGGTCTGCTATGGACACAGCCACGCCGCCCTTAGGGACAATGGGACACAATGCCGGTGTGGCTGTGTCCATGTGCGGCCATTGGGGCCAATGCACTTGAGCATTCGTGGATCTTGGTGTCTGCGGCGGAGAGTGGGTCCAGATCGGATCCCTCACGAATACCAAGAGGTGACTGTGTTTAAGTGCTTTACCAGTTTCCTTTCGATAATGGAAATATTTAACTGCTTTTAAACTTTTATGTGTCAGTGTTTTAGCTGTTGTCTTTATATACACCACCTTGAGCCTCATTTGGGGGAAAGGTGAGATATAAACTCAATAAAGAAATAAAGAAATTAAAGCAAGATCGGCAAGAAAAGACAGAAAAAATACCCAAAATGCCCTGGCTCGAACCCTAAATGGGTGGCGGATGCGAGCGTGGCTTCCCATGCGTGGCCCTTCTTCCTCCAAGAGGCGTTCAATGGCAGCGAGGATGATGGGAACAGGAGCACAGCACCAACCCAGGTCCAGCCAAACTCCGCAGGCTTGGCTCTCTCTCACCAAGATGGCTGAGAGTGATCAAAGGTCGCGTTTCCCCATGGCTTCTGTGCCCCACGGCCTGCGATGACCCCAGAATAACGAATAAAGAGGATGATGGGACACACCGGAGGGGATGCATCCCGCGTGAGTTGCCGGCTTTCAGCTGGGGACCATGCATCGCTTAAAAAAGGAAGCAAAAGGGCATAGCAGTCTCCATAAAACGTATGGTTGATGATAATAATAATAATAATAATAATAATAATAATAATGTATTTAATACCCCGCCTATTGGGAAACCTCTCTATTATGCTGTTTGCTCTCAAGTCAACTTAAAATTCTGGTGGTGGCCCTTTGGCCAAGAGACTTCCAAGAGCCCCAGCCATCAACTCAGGTCTTGCAAAGTCAGGGCAGCCACCATGGCTTCCTTCCTAGGCGCAATAATGGGGGCCTTCCTCTTTTGCGACTGAGAGCCATTGTCTTTTCCAGGGGGTCATCTCATCTCATCTCATCTCATGATGATAACTCCGGGGTACAATGTGTGTATGTGTGTGTTGTGTGCTTATGGTACTGCAGCTTAGGGTGACCCTAAAGAGTGTGACTTGCCCACGGTCACTCAGTGGGTTCCCATGGCCCAACAAGGATTCAAACCCTGGTCTCCAGAGTTGCAGTCCAGCGCTCAGGCCACTGCCCCATGAGATAGCCTTGACTAGTGTTGGTTTTGCTCTTTTAAAACAACAATTAAAAGGGAATTACAGTCTGTCTTCAGCCAATGGGTAAGACTGAGCCCTGGACTGACCCTTGTTTGCATTGCTCTTCCTGCTGGGAAACTGCTGACTGTCAAGAGTTCTTGCCCTTGGCGGCTCTTCAGAGAGAGAGAGAGAGGACAGCCCTCTGTAAAGTAGGACACCCATCCAGCCCCCCCACCACCGATGGGCTCAGATTCTTGGAAAGAGTGGGCTGCGCAAACGGCGGCGGGCGGGAGGAGTCCATCTGGGCCAGCGCTCGAAGGCCACAAAATAGCTGGAAGCGGCCACTCCTCAGATGAAAGGAGCCTCTTTATGCTGAATCAGACACAGATGTTCCTCTGAAGAACGGAGATGGAGGAGGATAAGGAGGCCGTGGTGCGTTTGCACTTTGCACAAGGGAGGCTGAGCACTTCTGCCTCCCATAGAAGAAGCAGCGACCCTTATTTCAGCCGGTCACCCTCGGGACAACCGGCTAGGCTAGCCGAGGGCCAGGGGTCTCAGAAGACGGGGCAGGACCCCTGGGAGGGCCTGGGAGTTGCTCAAGGGCGACTCGAGGCCTGGAGGTCATCCTCCTCCTCCCAAACCCTTTAATGTGCATCGAGTTCAATATGTGCATTGACTTAATAAAACTGCTCTGATTTGAAGACGGCTATTTCCTTATAAAATGCTCAAATATGATACACGTGAAGGAATGTGGAAATGAAAATACGGACACTAAACAACAGACTATCCTTATTCGGATACTGTGTCCAGTAGAGGTAAAGAGGGGTCCCGAAGGCAAAGGGTCTGAGTGGCCCTGTCTTAGGGCAAGCAGACACAGCTCCGCTGGCCCCCATTGCCTTGCCAGCCTTTGCGGCCGTTGCCCTTGAGTTGACCGGGGCTCATGGTGACCCTCTGGGTGAGACCCCTCCAAAACCTCCCGTCTGTCCGTCCGTCCACTGCTCTGCTCAGGCCCTGCAAGGCCAGTGCCCCCTTTGATTGAGTCCATCCGTCTGGCATGGGGTCTTCCTCTCTTTGTCCATCCTTCCAGCATTATTGCCTTTTCTAGTGAGTCCTGCCTTCTCATGATGTGTCCAAACAAAGTTCGGTCATCTGGCTTGATCTATCTGCTCAAGGACCATTTGTTTGTCTTTTTGGCTGCTCATGGATCCTCAGCACCTCTTATCTTCCTCCTATCTTCACCCCCCCTCCTTCTGGGTCCAATCCTATTGTAGTCCTGTTCCGCGCACAAGTCGGACATGTAGGGTGATACCCTGCAGCCTTCTCTGACCTCTTGGCCAGCTGAGAACCATTCTGTTCCTCCAAGAGCCTTTGGCCGCTGCCAATGTGTATTTATAACCAAAAGCGAGCCTTGCAGGGAGTTAAAACCCGGGGAATCTGTTTCCAAGGCCACCCCCAGAAGTGCTGGGGATCCCCCCTTCCTGCCCTTCAGTGCCAGCCTCAGCCCAGAGCCCTTTCTGTGCCAAGGAGAATGACTGACTCACTCGCTCTTAGGAAGGAGGGATGCTGCCCTTCCCAAATCCACGCTTCTTATCAAGGCTTCCCATCCATCCGGCCGGCCGGCCAGCTGGGCATTGCCACCTGCCTGGACGTGTTCCTCCTCTGCAGGAGGACTGCGAAATCCCGCATTGCCTCACTTGGCAGGATGGTTAATTATAGCTCTTGGGTGCCATTGCCCCTTCCCAGCTTTGTGCCTGGCACTCGCCGGAAGGGAGCAGGACCTCTCTTTGCCTCCTGTCCCTCCCTGGGAGATCAAACCACAGTGCCCCAAATGCCCACATCCAGGCCTAAAGGCCACTGTGCAATTGGGGGGAGGCGGATGGAGTACCCCCCCCTTTGACTGAGGGAGGGAGATGCTGGGGAAAGAGTGGGGGCTCTGGATCTACTCAGCAGCGGAGGGAGAGGACTTTGGGGTCCCATCTGGGAAGTCGCCCATCCCAGCCCATTCTGCCATGAAGGAAGACACCCTCCAGGCCCTCCCTCCCTCCCTCCCCTCCTTCCTTCCTTCCTTCCTTCCTTCCTTCCTTCCTTCCTTCCTTCCTTCCTTCCTCCCTCCCTCCCTCCCTCCCTTCCTTCCTTCCTCCCTCCCTCCTGTGGCTGATGGCCACCCAGCCTCTCTTGGGAAAGGATCCCCCGCACCCTCCAGGCCCTCCCTCCCTCCCTCCCTCCCCTCCTTCCTTCCTTCCTTCCTTCCTTCCTTCCTTCCTTCCTTCCTCCCTCCTGTGGCTGATGGCCACCCAGCCTCTCTTGGGAAAGGATCCCCCGCACCCTCCAGGCCCTCCCTCCCTCCCTCCCCTCCTTCCTTCCTTCC
Source organism: Phrynosoma blainvillii (assembly GCA_026167975.1). Classification (NCBI taxonomy): domain Eukaryota; kingdom Metazoa; phylum Chordata; class Lepidosauria; order Squamata; family Phrynosomatidae; genus Phrynosoma; species Phrynosoma blainvillii. The sequence goes on from JANUYF010000003.1 coordinate 2,359,966, forward strand.
TTCCTTCCTTCCTTCCTTCCTTCCTTCCTTCCTCCCTCCTGTGGCTGATGGCCACCCAGCCTCTCTTGGGAAAGGATCCCCCGCACCCTCCAGGCCCTCCCTCCCTCCCTCCCCTCCTTCCTTCCTTCCTTCCTTCCTTCCTTCCTTCCTTCCTTCCTCCCTCCCTCCCTCCCTCCCTCCCTTCCTTCCTTCCTTCCTTCCTTCCTCCCTCCCTCCTGTGGCTGATGGCCACCCAGCCTCTCTTGGGAAAGGATCCCCCGCACCCTCCAGGCCCTCCCTCCCTCCCTCCCCTCCTTCCTTCCTTCCTTCCTTCCTTCCTTCCTTCCTTCCTCCCTCCTGTGGCTGATGGCCACCCAGCCTCTCTTGGGAAAGGATCCCCCGCACCCTCCAGGCCCTCCCTCCCTCCCTCCCCTCCTTCCTTCCTTCCTTCCTTCCTTCCTTCCTCCCTCCTGTGGCTGATGGCCACCCAGCCTCTCTTGGGAAAGGATCCCCCGCACCCTCCAGGCCCTCCCTCCCTCCCTCCCCTCCTTCCTTCCTTCCTTCCTTCCTTCCTTCCTTCCTTCCTTCCTTCCTTCCTTCCTCCCTCCCTCCCTCCCTCCCTTCCTTCCTTCCTTCCTTCCTTCCTCCCTCCCTCCTGTGGCTGATGGCCACCCAGCCTCTCTTGGGAAAGGATCCCCCGCACCCTCCAGGCCCTCCCTCCCTCCCTCCCCTCCTTCCTTCCTTCCTTCCTTCCTTCCTTCCTTCCTTCCTTCCTCCCTCCTGTGGCTGATGGCCACCCAGCCTCTCTTGGGAAAGGATCCCCCGCACCCTCCAGGCCCTCCCTCCCTCCCTCCCCTCCTTCCTTCCTTCCTTCCTTCCTTCCTTCCTTCCTTCCTTCCTTCCTTCCTCCCTCCCTCCCTCCCTCCCTCCCTCCCTTCCTTCCTTCCTTCCTTCCTTCCTCCCTCCCTTCCTTCCTTCCTTCCTTCCTTCCTCCCTCCCTCCCTCCCTCCCTCCCTCCCTCCCTCCCTCCTGTGGCTGATGGCCACCCAGCCTCTCTTGGGAAAGGATCCCCCGCACCCTCCAGGCCCTTCCTTCCTTCCTTCCTTCCTCCCTCCCTCCCTTCCTTCCTTCCTTCCTTCCTTCCTCCCTCCCTCCTGTGGCTGATGGCCACCCAGCCTCTCTTGGGAAAGGATCCCCCGCGCCCTCCAGCCGCTTCCGACACCAAACATCCCGGGAGGTTCTTCCTAATGTCGAGGCGGAGTCCCTTTCCCTGTAGCTTGAACCCGTTGCTCCATGGATGCCGACCGGCCCCATGTCTCCAGAGGGCCTGGAGGTCCAGCATCCAAAGTGCCAACCGCTTTTGACCATCCCTTGGGGAGGAAGTGGCCGTACTGGACAGTGTCCCGAGAGTGTCTCTGCCCAGTGACCCCGGGGCCAGAGAGCAAAATGGACGATGGTGGTGGAGATGGGCTTCGCCAGACCACCGAAACAGCCTTCGGAGTAGGGTGGCCTTGTAAAAGGGAATCAGGAGCTCCTGGCTCTTTCCTTTCCTTCTTGAGCAGAGATGTCCCACAATCCCCGGAGAATGATGCCTGAGGATGATAGACACTGGGAATCTGGGCTTAACGGGCCTTCGGGATGCCATCCCTTTTGCGGTGAATATTGCTGTTAACTGCTGCCAAGTCGGCCTCAGCGTCGGATGACCCCGGTGACCCCTCGCACCCACAGCCCTGGCTCAGGCCTGGCAGACTCCTCCGGGCAGCGGCCATGGAGGCTTCCTTGACCAAGTCTGTCCATCTTTCCCTGCTGCCTTCTGCCTTCCCAAGCAAGGCAAGGCCGTCCTTCCGGTCAGTCGTGTTATCTACCTCCAGGCATGGCCAAAGGAGGACAGGCTGGATTGCTCTGGGGCCCAATGGTTTGTCTTTCTGGAAGTCCATGGCATCTGGACAGCGGCACATTTCAAATAAGGTGGTCTTCTTCATGGCTCAGCTTTCACAACCACGCATACAAAATTGGAAAAACAATGTTTTAATCATGCTGAACCCCCGAGGGGCGGGTTAAAAATAATAAAAATTATTATTATTATTATTATTATTGACACAGGTACAGAACACACGGCAGAAACAGTCCAGATAAGGACGCCCGTCCCGGGTTACAATGTCCTGTGTGCGGATGCGAGAGCTGGACAGTGAAGAAAGCAGGTGAGAAGAATATCAGCCGCTCTTTGGGAATGATTCATTCACAGGATCATGGAGGTGTAGTGAGAAGGCCTTTCTTTCGCACGGTCACTTTCACTGGCGCTTTTGGGGGGACAATGTCCCAGGACAGTGGCACTGATGAAGGCCTGCGTGGCCGGAGTCCAAGGGGCAGTCTTGGCCGGTGGCCACCCTCAGCCTCCCTTCCATCTGCCATCTGGCGCAACTTGCGGGTCTCCTTCTCTGGCCGGCGGCCGAACGAACGCAGGAGGACCACCAGCCCACTCTATGGAGCCTCCTGACTTGGTTGCTTACTCCAGAGGAGACCCTCGCGGCCTTGACTTGTCTGCTTTGGCGCTTTCGGAAACCTTTGGCCGGGGATGATGGAACCTCCTGTGGCACCTGGCAATGGTCAAGTGAATGGGGTGAGATTTCTGGCAGCACGGCAAAGAAAGCCTCTCTCTGCTCAGGTTCTGCAAAGTCAGGGCCGCTGTGGCTTTCTTCTATTGCCATCTCCATCTTTTCAAGGCCTCTCTCCTCCGAGGGCGGCCCACGGGTGCCATGGCGTCTTCCCACTCGTGCTCCTCAGCCATCGATGAAACAGGAACGATCACAGAATCATAGAGTCCTAGAGCAGGAAGAGACCTCAAGGGCCACCAAGCAGAAACCCATTCCGCCATGCAGGAACTCTCAGTCAAAGCAACCCACGAAACCCCATTCTGCCATGCAGGAACTCTCAGTCAAAGCAACCCACGAAACCCCATTCTGCCATGCAGGAACTCTCAGTCAAAGGACCTCATTAAACCTCATTCCGCCATGCAGGAACTCTCAGTCAAAGGACCTCATTAAACCCCATTCTGCCATGCAGGAGCTCTCAGTCAAAGGACCTCATTAAACCTCATTCTGCCATGCAGGAACTCTCAGTCAAAGCAACCCACGAAACCCCATTCTGCCATGCAGGAACTCTCAGTCAAAGGACCTCATTAAACCTCATTCCACCATGCAGGAACTCTCAATCAAAGCAACCCATGAAACCCCATTCTGCCATGCAGGAACTCTCAGTCAAAGCAACCCATGAAACCCCGTTCTGCCATGCAGGAACTCTCAATCAAAGCAACCCATGAAACCCCATTCTGCCATGCAGGAACTCTCAATCAAAGCAACCCACGAAACCCCATTCTGCCATGCAGGAGCTCTCAGTCAAAGGACCTCATTAAACCTCATTCTGCCATGCAGGAGCTCTCAGTCAAAGCAACCCATGAAACCCCATTCTGCCATGCAGGAACTCTCAGTCAAAGCAACACATGAAACCCCATTCTGCCATGCAGGAACTCTCAGTCAAAGCAACACATGAAACCCCATTCTGCCATGCAGGAACTCTCAATCAAAGCAACCCACGAAACCCCATTCTGCCATGCAGGAACTCTCAATCAAAGCAACCCATGAAACCCCATTCCGCCATGCAGGAACTCTCAGTCAAAGCAACCCATGAAACCCCATTCCGCCATGCAGGAACTCTCAATCAAAGCAACCCACGAAACCCCATTCTGCCATGCAGGAACTCTCAATCAAAGCAACCCATGAAACCCCATTCCGCCATGCAGGAACTCTCAGTCAAAGCAACCCATGAAACCCCATTCCGCCATGCAGGAACTCTCAATCAAAGCAACCCATGAAACCCCATTCTGCCATGCAGGAACTCTCAGTCAAAGCAACCCATGAAACCCCATTCTGCCATGCAGGAACTCTCAGTCAAAGCAACCCACGAAACCCCATTCTGCCATGCAGGAACTCTCAATCAAAGCCACTCCAACAGATGGCCATCCAGCCTCTGCCTAAAAACAGCCTCCAAGGAAGGAGACTCTGCCTCCCTCCAAAGCAGCCGCGTCTTCTTCTGTCAAGAGCTATTGCTCTCAGGAGGTTCCTCCTAATGTTGAGCTGGAATCTCTTTTCCTCTAGTTCAAATCCATTGAGGCTCCTCCATTGTGTCCTGTTCTCTGGAGCAGCAGAAAAGAAGCTCACTCCGTATCTTCAATAGGACTCCCCTCCAAATACTTAAACACAGCCATCATATCCCCTCTTAGCTGTCTCTTCTCCAGGCTAAACATCCCCAGCTCCCTAAGTCATTCCTCATAGGGATTCATGGTTTCCAGGCCCTTCACCATTTTGGTCGTCCTCCTTTGGACACGCTCCAGTTTTTCAACATCCTTTTTGAATTGTTTTGCCCAGAACTGGACACAGTATTATTCCAGGTGAGGCCTGACCAAAGCAGAATAGAGCAGCACTATCACTTCCCTTCATCTAAATACTGTACTTCTATTGATTCAGCCTAAAATCGCATTGGCCTTTTTAGCTGCTGCATCGCACTGTTGACTCATGTTCAACTTATTATAATAATTATTATTATTGCCATTTATTTGTATATTGCCATAAATTTACATGGCCTTTTACAGATATAATAAATTGAAAACATTAAATCCTACCAAAGGTGTACAATCTTGTGATCCCTTTCATGCAGGTGTCCCGAATCCTATATCTAGGAATTTCTTTTTCCCCGCCTAAGTCCAGTACCTTACATTTCTCCGTGCCGAAGTTCATCTTATCAGTTTTTCCTCAATTTTCTAATGTATTCAGGTCATTTTGAATTTTGACCTTTTCCGCTGTGGTATTGGCTGCTCCTCCTAATTTGGTGACATCTACAAATTTGATAAAAGTGATTATGAGAGGGGAGGGAAAATATATTTCTGTAGCCCACTTTCTTTGTATCCCACATCATTTCATACAGCCCTGCCTTGCCTCTTTTTATTTCACGGCAGAATGGGGTTGGACTGGATGGCCCTTGGGGTCTCTTCCAACTCTTCTACGATTATTACTTGCTCTTTTCAGAGCAAAAACTCCCAAGCCTGGTAGGTAACCTTTCTCCCAAGGAACGGCTCCAGCCCCTGAGTAATTTTGGGGTGCCGCATTCCCATCGCTGTCAGGCTCCGCAATATCCTTCCCTGAGACAGACAGACAGACAGAGTGGCCAGAACGTAATGGGTTCCGGTCCTGCTTTCATCAGCCGATCCCGATGTGCCAAATGTGCCAAGGAGGTTCTTGCACAAGAAGCTCTCTGGCTGGAACAGGTTTTCTCATCTGTGGGTTTCAAGGGTGTGTGCTCCTGGCTCTTAAAGGCAGCCTGGAGGGAGCATCATGAGGAAGGCCACTCCTGCCCTGGGTTCGGGTCCTGTGCGGCTGCAGAGAGAGAGAGTCCCTGGGCTGAGGGACAGCTGTCCAGTTCGATGGGAAGAAACATTTCGCCGGATCGCCATCATGCCCTGCTCAGCAAAGGGAAGGAGGACGAGATGGTAAGGTGACTTTGCTCATGGGAAATCCCTTCCCAAACGAGGGAGCTTTCTTTCCAGCATTGGTACTGCATAAACCCACATTCTTCTCCTTCTTCTTGTTTGTTGTGTGTGCCTTCAAGTCATTTCTGACTCATGGGGTATTCTTGGCAAGAGGGGCCTTCGGAGCGGGTTTGCCATTGCATCCTCTGAGGCTGAGAGAGTGTGGCTTGCCCAAGGTCAGCCAATGGGTTTCCATGGCCAAGCTGGAATTTGAACCCTTGTCTCCAGAGCCACTCAAAGCCCTTGGCCACGCTGGCTCTGCCTTACCTTTTTATTTGAAATTGCAAAACCTGCCTTAATGGCCGGTCTCCGTTTAGGACCCCTGGGGTCTTGGATGGGTTTATTCTCCAATTAGAAATCATCCCCTTTTCCTGCCTCCTTTAGATTTATGGGC